>BSBK01002646.1:485000-652500 GCA_027943335.1 Chamaecyparis obtusa | reverse complement strand
ATCAAAAATATACAATCTCCTCTTTCATGAATGAACACTTTTTTAGATTTATCAGCAACAACATGCAACAAATGTTCTTCTATGGTCTTACTAAATATTAGAATATCATCAAGATATACAATTACAAACTTACCCAAGAATTTCTTCAAAACTTCATTCATCAACCTCATAAAAGTACTGGGTGCATTAGTCAAACCAAAAGGCATAACCAACCACTCATACAAACCTTCTTTTGTCTTAAAAGCAGTCTTCCATTCATCACCTTCTTTGATTCTGATATGATGATACCCACTTTTCAAATCAATCTTGGTAAAATACTTTGCTTAGTCAAACTATCCATTATGTCATCCATTCTCGGTATAGGAAACCTATACTTCACTGTTATCTTGTTGATTGCTCTGGAATCAATACACATTATCTATACTTCATTCTTCTTAGGTGCCAATACAACAGGTACTCCACAAGGAATCAAACTTTGTCTAATCAAAACTTTCTCCAAAAATTCTTGAATCTGCTAGTTCAATTCCTAATTCTCAATAGGTGTCAACCGATGAGTTGCCTTATTCAGTAAACTAGCTCCAGGGATTAGATCCATGCAATGATCAATGCTTCTCTTTGGCAGTAAACCATTAGGTACATTATCAAAAATGATTTCACTGTACTCGATGAGTAACTTGTCAATCTCCTCAGGGACACTATCCTCTATTTTCTTACTCGGTTGGTTAGGAATCACAACAAAACATACATCATTTTTCTTCAAGTCATTAAAAAACTTTCTTCCTTCCATTACGAAAACTTTCACAGATGTGCAAACATTACTAATAGGTTCTTCCATCAAAGGTAACAAGATTTATCTTCTTCCATCAGCCCAAATAGTATATTTATGCAATCTCCCATCATATATAGCATGTCTATCATATTGCTAAGCTCTACCCAACAAAATTGTTGGCATTAAGCATGATTGTCATTAGTGACAACACTTATTCTGAACAGTGCATACCAAGCAAAACAGTACATACCGAGTAGAACAGAGCTTACTGAGCAGAACAGAGCTTATCGAGTAGAGCAGCGCTTACTGAGTAGAACAGAGCTTACCGAGTAGAATAGTGCATACCGAGCTCGCAAAGTTTCACAGTGTTTACCGAGTGCTGCACGGTTAAATAGGAAATTTAGTTTCTATCGAGTAACACTTTATCTACCGAGTCTCTAGTATTTACCGAGTTTGAAACTATGACCGAGTGGTTAGTATGGACTGAGCTTCCACTTCTACCGAGTGCATGATGATGCCGAGTAACGCAGTGGATGCCGAGTATCAAAAAGTCACCGAGTTAGTTTGCAATAATCGTGTAACTATATTTGGGCCGACTCAGTAATATTTGTGTTTACTTGTTTAAGAGCTGACTTTGTAATTGTTTTGGAATTGACTTAGATTGATATATAAACAATGTTTTATGTCATATCCAAAAGAGAAGAAAGAGAGAAGTATGAAAAGGAGAGAAAGGTAGAGATAAGCAAATTACAAAGGGCTACAATAGTATAAGAGGCAGAAAAGATCTATCCATCACAGAAGGTGATCAGTACATTAGAGAATCTCAATCAGCAAGTACAGTTGCAAGTAAGAGATCTACTGTTTCATCCTAACAGGTGAATCAGCTTGAAATCCTTTAACTGGGTAGACTTAACAGTCTTTCTAAAAATCTCTTAACTGAGTGCATACTTCATTGTATGTTTGTAAAACTTCTAACAAGGTGGACCTAGCAGTCCTTATTGCTCCTAATAGGGCAGATCATCAGAAGTGATCATTGTAAGCCTTAACTGGCAAACTTTATACTGCAGTATTGAAGTCTTGTGGGTATCATCCCCACCCCAATTTTACTTTCTACTTGGAAGGTTTCTGGGTCACCAAATATCTGTGTTCTAAGTGTTATGAATGTTTTGTTCTTTTTGTTACTCATGCATGCAGTCAGATTATCAATCTAATATTATTAAGATCTGAATCTGCTAAAAGTTTTGAAGTTACTGATTCACCCCTCCCCTCTCAGTAACCTAGATAGTCTTGAATATTTCCAACAATTGGTATCAGAGCTCAATGGATCTCAGAATAAAGTTTGACAGCTTGAGAAAAGATTCAGGACAATGGAGATATTCAGACTGAACAAAGTAATTGAGAATGAAAAGCTAGATCTGGAAATGGCCATAACTCAACTCAAAGAAGCAAGAGAGCATCTTTCCCTTTCCCTAAAAAGAAGGAAGGAACTTGCAAATCAGATCAATGACCACCAGTATGTTGAAGAAAAGATTGAAAACTTTTTCCCTTCAAGTAGCTCAGATGAAGCAAATAATGCAATCAAAGAACTTCTAGAAAAGAGTGCATCTCTGCAAGAAGAAGTGAGAAAATTGAAAAGAGAACAAGAAATTCAGTCAACAAGATTTTGTGAAGTCTTGGAACAAAGAAACAAGATGAAAGATGAAATAGATGGAAAGAACAATGAATCTAGAATAAAACTCTTCAGCTAGAAAATCTTATTGATCAAATCTCCAATGCAAATGAAGAAATCTTGACTCTAAGATCAGAAAATGAAAATATGAGAGAAGAGCTAAGATCTAAAAAGCAAATCAATTTAAGAGTGATGAGTGAGCTAGATGCTGAAAGGCAAATCAATAAGAGAATGTTGAAATCTCAAGAAGATATGAATTAGATGTATGAACGAAACCTTCATAGGCAAAAAGGAAAAGCAGGACTTGGATACAAAGAAGAAGGTGAATCCTCCAAACAAGGTACTCAAAAGAATCAGAAACCTACCTGTAATCACTATGGCAAAATTGGTCATACTTCAAACAAATGTTGGAGCAATGGAAAAGAAAAATTCAATGGAAAATGCTACAATTGCAATAAGCTTGGTCATAAAGCAAATGAATGCAAGGAGAAACCAAGATTTAAAGGCATATGTCACAAATGTAGCAAACAAGGTCATAAGGCATCAGAATGCAGAACTAAAACACCCAATCCAACAGAACAAATTATTAAAGCAATGTTTGGTTGGGATTACAACACTTGGTGTAGATGTCATTACTGTGGAGAATATGGACACATTGGCATGAATTGTGTAAGGCACCACTTGAGAAAAAGGGATTCTATCATAAGATGTTATAATTGCACTAAGCTTGGTCACATAGCTAAAAATTGCATGAATTTAGGCAAAATTGAAGATGAAAAGAAAGCAAAAGCAAATAACATTAGGAAGTAGATGAGACAAAAGTGGATTCCTAAACCTACCGAGCAAACCAATCTTGAAGTCACTAATGAAGGGAGTGGCTCTATAAGCTCTAACTAGTCTCCAAGAAAGCATTGGAACTATATCTTCATAGAGATATTCCAAAATAGTTCCTGAATTGAAAGGAAGACAGATCCAAATCAGTATGCAAGATACAACAGGATCACAAGAAGGTTGGTATCAGTTACCACCAAGCAAGGTCAGGAGTAACCTAACTTCATTTGGTTACCGAGTAAGGTCGGAGAAGTATGAATTCGTATGATCGCTGAGTTGTGGAGTCTTCACCGAGCAATTAATTCATAGTGGATGACAACCTATCTAATTCAATACCCTAATTCATACTGAGCATTAATGACAAAGTTTTAACAAAAGGAGTGAAATCAAGTTCACTATTCACCGTGAACAAAAGTCTCCTAGTGCAATCAAGCGTTTTGAAGCATATTTCAGCAAGATATTCTCTTTCCTCAAAGAATTTACTATGTTCACCAAGCTACCATGGCATCATCCAGCACTAAAGTGAAGAAAGATTCAGAAATGTTGGTTCATGGAGAATGGAAAGCACCAGATTTCAAACTTGTGCCCGTAGTTGCCAGAACCCTAGATCCTAGTGGAGCTCAATCTCAGATCCCTCCTAAGGTACTCCTTATTAATGATATTTGCAGTCATTTTAAGTGTACAATTCAAGAGCTTGGAACCCTAGAGATAAATACTATTCATGAGGAACTATGTGTCGATGGTGTTCTCAAATCGGAGCATCAACATTTGGAAGATAAGGGCTTAGTTCACATCACACACTTGCCTCAAAGCTTTCAGATAAAATGGGTCAGATATATCCTCAGCCGAGTACATGAAGGTAAAATATGGCTTGAGCAACCAGTAGAGATTATGAAGAAGATGATTCACCTAATCACTGGTCTTCCCATGCTCGACAAGGCAAAATCTACAAAAACCCTAGGTCGGACGAAACTGGAAGAGAAAACCCTAGCCGAGTGGGACGATAGAGGTATGAAGATAAGCAGAATTACTGATGTAGAATTGAAGTTTGGTATACATATCATAGCACAAGATATATAGTTCAAGTCGGTAGAACAGTGTTCCATGTGAAGCAGTTGACCTAGCGTATAAAATTGTAAAGAACAATCTGTCATTTGACCTAGCAGATCTTTTGTTGAAATAGTTCAACAAGAACATGGAGAGCATCCAAACCTCAAAGAAAAATCCATGTAAGTTTGGCTCACTATTGGTTTGTTTATTTTTCTATGCTCAAAAGTTTTTCCCATCAAAAGGCACGGTAGTATGGAGAAAAGATGTGCCGGTTCTTTATCAGATGAATGAATACATTTCAGAAATGGGTGACAATTTTGAAAGCATAATGGATAACTATTTTGAATCATTTAAAGAGAAAATGAACAATAGATTCTGGATTCCACAAAAATTGGTGGAAGATTACAAAGATGATATTTGTTTCATGGTGGACTGTGATAATCTGTATATACAGGCAGCAAAACCAAGGATTGTACATGTGAAACCTCTTCCCTATGAGGTAAATATTAATGAAACCAAGAATATTATTGAAGCCCTAATTAATCAACCTGTTAATCCAAAGGCACCATATTTTGGGACATATGAAGAAGCTAAGGAGAGAATTGAGCTTAGTATAAAGCTTCCACAAGCGGTTAACAAAGGAAGAAAGAGGATGGCCAAAATACAAGCTAGCACACCTCTAATGTCAACTGAGGAAAAAGGAGAGGACTTTGAAGAAGAAGAAGAGAAAAAGGATGAGGAGGAAGAAGAACAAGTACCAGCAAAGAAGAAAGGAAAAGTAATTATCACCAAGGCACCCAAGCAACCCTCTGTAGTATTTACAAGAAGGAGTGCAAGAGGCAAGGTAGGCAAAGACAGTGAAGAAATAGTATTCAAAAGGCCTCCTCCTTCATTAAAAGAAAAGATCAAGGATATGAGAGAAGGATTTGGAATTGCAAACTTCAAATCTCTCAAATATGAAATCAGATCTGAGGAAGAGCAGCAGGAAATTGAAGATGCTGTTATCGAGAAAATAGGAAGATGGAAATACTCACCTGAAGAGATAGCTTCTCAAATCCCAGGAATTCGGCTGAACAAAATTAAGTTGAGATGGTCCAATGCAAGACAAACTGTCAAGGACATCTATGCTCAAACCTTGAGGCAATTAATGCCAAGTTTGAAAAATGCTTAAATTAATAAGGCATTGATAGATAATGAAAATAAGTTGACACTCAAATTCAACAGTTGTTTGATTTTGATCAAAGATATTGAGTCGGTTGTGAAGAGTGCCACTGCCACATGGAAAAACATCTATAATCTTCACAAATCAAGTGCTGAAACTATGATAATCAAGGATATTGATGATGACAGTGATGAACATGAAGAAGATACCGAGGTAGACAAGCAAAGTGATGAGGAAGATAATATTGTTCGGATAGCTGCAGAAGTCATTGCCTCACTTCCTCACTCTCCAACAAAAGTTGCTACACCTAGCACAGAGATAACTTCAAGTATGATTGTGACAACTTCCACAGATACATCAAATGTCAAATCATCACTAGCACAACTCAATGTATCATCGACAGAAATGACTACCACCTCTTTTACCGAGTTGCAGTCTCCTGTATCTACTTCAGTACCTACTTCCATATCAAGTTTTCCAGCAGTAACTACCTTAGTTTTGGATACTTCAGTAAGTATTTCAGTTTTTGATTCTACAATTGTGAATACTTTAGTTTTGAGCCCTTCAAGTATTCCAGTCGGTAGTTTATCATTTTTCACAGCTAGTCCTACAATGTCTACAATAACTTCTACAAAGGCATTAAGTGCAATAACAGTTGATCCTAAGGCTCAATCGAGTACAAGATTTTTGAGTAAGAATGTAGAAGAGGATATAGACTTAGATGAGGAGATAGAGATTCCAAAATTAGACTTTGCAAATCTTTCAGCAGACCAAATGCAAAACATTGGTGAACTCCTCCAAAAGAAAGCAAAGCAGAAGAAACTAAAAGAAGAAAGGGACAAGGAATATTAAATTATTGAAGATGCAAAGGATATTTTGTCAGAAGCATTAGGTATTAAAGTTGATTCCTCTCAACATATTTTGTTACAGTTAGCTAAGGTAGTAAACAAGTTCCATGAGGATTCCTCTACGTCAGAAAAGATTTCTGAGAAATCTGAGAAGAAGTTTGACAATAAAGTGCTTGAGCATGTTGCTCATCATATAGCTATTAATCAGGCAGAATTATCTTCAGTTTTGACAGATATTGAGTCCTCCTATTCCAATGTTACCTCACTTGTTGCTAAGCTATGTAATGTTGCCGAGTTCACTAAGGAAGTCAAGGATAAATTGAATAAGATTGATGAGGATCTGAAGGACAGTGTACAAAGGTTGCAACTTGAACCTAGTTCAATCTCTGCACATCATATGAAAATCACATTCCTATCAAATAGACAGTCAAAATTATTAAAAGAAGATACAAAGATCCGGTCAACACTGCTAGATATTCAGAACATGATCCTTGCCATCATGGACATAATGCAAAAGAACATTGTTCACTCAAAAGCATTACTCCATGACAATCAATTTTCCATTGTAGATCACATGATTGAACTCTCTACAGAAGTCCAAATTGCACTCCAAACATGCAAGATTCTTCAAGAGAATTGGGATAGAACTCTGGCACTAATCATAAAGGTACATTCTGATTTTCTTTCACATTTTGGATTCTCCCTGTAAAATACTTGTATATACACCTTTGGAATTATTGTCAAAAAGGGGGAGAAAATGTATAGGAGAAAGTGTATTAGATTAAGGTGTGTAATAGGAAAGGGGGAGAAAGTACTCTATATAAGGGAGTCATGAAATGTATAAACAACAGATTGACAAAGATAAATTTTGAAAAATAAAAAAGATTCAACATGATTCTTGTATATAAGTTTTGGCAATAAGTGTTTTTGTCAGTAATGCCAAAGGGGGAGATTGTTGGCATTAAGCATGATTGTCATTAGTGACAACACTTATTTTGAATAGTGCATACCGAGCAGAATAGTACATACCGAGCAGAACAAAGCTTATCGAGCAGAATAGAGCTTGCCGAGTAGAGTAGAGCTTACCGAGTAGAACAGTGCATACCGAGCTCGCAAAGTTTCACAGTGTTTACCGAGTGCTGCACGGTTAAATAGGAAATTTAGTTTCTATCGAGTAACACTTTATCTACCGAGTCTCTAGTATTTACCGAGTTTGAAACTATGACTGAGTGGTTAGTATGGACTGAGCTTCCACTTCTACCGAGTGCATGATGATGCCGAGTATCAAAAAGTCACCGAGTTAGTTTGCAGTAATCATGTAACTATATTTAGGCCGACTCAGTAATATTTGTGTTTACTTGTTTAAGAGCTGACTTTGTAATTGTTTTGGAATTGACTTAGATTGATATATAAACAATTTTTTATGTCATATCCAAAAGAGAAGAAAGAGAGAAGTATGAAAAGGAGAGAAAGGCAGAGATAAGTGAATTACAAAGGGCTACAATAGTATAAGAGGTAGAAAAGATCTATCCATCACAAAAGGTGATCAGTACATCAGAGAATCTCAATCAGCAAGTACAGTTGCAAGTAAGAGATCTACTGTTTCATCCTAACAGGTGAATTAGCTTGAAATCCTTTAACCGGGTAGACTTAACAGTCTTTGTAAAAATCTCTTAACTGAGTGCATACTTCATTGTATGTTTGTAAAACCTCTAACAAGGTGGACCTAGCAGTCCTTATTGCTCCTAACAGGGTAGATCATCAGAAGTGATCATTGTAAGCCTTAATCGACAAACTTTATACTGCAGTATTGAAGTCTTGTGGGTATCATCCCCACCCCAATTTTACTTTCTACTTGGAAGGTTTCTGGGTCACCAAATATCTGTGTTCTAAGCGTTATGAATGTTTTATTCTTTCTATTACTCATGCATGCAGTCAGATTATCAATCTAATATTATTAAGATCTAAAACTGTTAAAAGTTTTGAAGTTACTGATTCACCCCTCCCCTCTCAGTAACCTAGATAGTATTGAATATTTCCAACACAAAATATGAAAACAATCCATAGGCATGATATCACATAAAACCTTATCATAGTACTTTCCAATTTTCAAATTCACATAACATTATTCACTTACCAAGAGTGTATGCTCATCTTTGATCCATGAAATCTAGTAGGGCTTTAGATGTTCCAACCTTTTCAACTGCAACTTTTTGAGCATTTCCTTAGATGCAAGATTCTCCGAGCTACACTGTCAATGATTACCTTCCAAAATTTATCAGAAACTCTACATCTAGTCTTGAACAAAATTTTCCTTACCAAATCTTCCTTTTTACCTTCATTCCAAAGTGCTCTCCTTACCATCAAGCTACTTTCCTTCTTAGGTTCATTCGGTGACTCATGCACTAAAGCATTTCTACTGCTACCAGCCTTCTTACTTGCATGTGTACACTCAAATGATCTATGTCCTTCTTCTCCACAATTGTAACAATTTCCTCAGAATCCACCTCTATTATAACCACCTTAGTAGTTACTACCTCTACCTCTAGATGAACTTTCACCTTTCCACTCGGTCTTGCCTTTATCCAGATTTTCCTTTTCTGGTTTAGATCTACTATTTTCACCATGAGATCTACCTCTTCCTCTAAGGAATCTACCACCTCTACCTCTTTGTCTTTGCTCATGTTATCTTCAGAAACAAGATGAATGAACAAGGAGAAGTAGTTAGCAACAAAGCAAGATTGGTATGTAAGGGATACTCACAACAAGAAGGAATTGACTATGAAGAAACCTTTGCACCTGTAGCAAGAATTGAAGTGGTAAGAATTTTTTTGGCTTATGCAGCTTATAAGAAATTCAAAGTATATCAAATGGATGTAAAGTCAACATTTCTAAATGGAGAATTGGAAGAAGAAGTCTACATTGAGCAGCCACCAAGATAACTGAGAGGGGGGGTGGGGGTGGGGGTGAATCAGTTATCTGATAACTATAACTTTTATCAACTTCAACAACATTAAACCATGTAAGCAATATAATTACCAACCATGGAAAGATATTCATACACAATAACACAATGACACAAGATATGTTGACTAGGGAACCTCTTGATCAAAGAGTAAACCCCAGTGGGAATGATGCCCACAAAAGATGCACTAATATGAATATTCCTTGTGAAAGGATGGACTCTATTAGGAGTCTTATGAAATACATTTAGTACATATGAATCCTTGTTAGGAGATTTTGAATCCTTGCTAAAAGATTCTAACCCTGTTAAGAGTTATAGAAGACAGATGGACCCATTGCCCAAACAACTTCAATGGAAAGATCACTGAACACACCATCCAACTGATCTCTAGATTATTCAATAGAATAATAGAAAATATGTTACCTCCTCTCTTACTGTGCCAAATCGCACTCTCTTCTACACTAGATCTCAATTTCAGATCTTTGTACCTCGCATGTCTTCTTTCACAATTTTGATTTCACAATTCATTAGCTCTCTTCTTCACTTCATGCATACATCAAAATTAAACCACATTACAACAAGGAAAAACATTCCTTCCTTTATACCACACTCAAGTAATTACAAATGAGTTGTCATCCAATTACAAAATAAAAGTTTCCACATGCTACATCAAAATTACACAAAACTGTCAGCTTTCAATTACAATAATTCTTCACTTGTGTGACCTCAAAGTTTTCACTATCATCCACATCACTATCAATGTGTCTTCAAATTCCCTTTAACTGTGCAAAACTAGATTCCATCCTGATTAGGAGATATCATTC
The DNA here is from genome assembly GCA_027943335.1 of Chamaecyparis obtusa. Lineage (NCBI taxonomy): Eukaryota > Viridiplantae > Streptophyta > Pinopsida > Cupressales > Cupressaceae > Chamaecyparis > Chamaecyparis obtusa. Next base: position 642,382 of record BSBK01002646.1, on the reverse strand, counting down.
GATTTCCACAAACCACTACTCAGGAACACTGCCTGAATACTTCTTCCACCAAAATGCTCATAACTTCCATGAATACATAAATTACTATCTATGCTCTTAACCATAAATATATAACATATCAAAGAGTATATCCTCAACATTGCATAGCTCCAACTGCAATATCCCACGTGCACTAATCCAAACACTGTCTGCTTCTCTACAAGTCTCCAGAAGATCAGTATGTTGACATCAATGACAATCATAGTCATGAATGCAACAAAAACTGCTACCATATGGATGCCAAACATTCAACATTCATTCCTAACAATCTCCCCCATTGGCATTGATGGCAACATTGATGAAAAAACATCCAATGTTCAAAAAATCCAATACTGCAAAATTGCTGCTCTACAAAAACATTTCGAGTCCTCTTCATCAATCAAATCTTGCTTCATTTTCCTATTAAATTGTTTGTTCATGTACGCTTCTCCCCCATTGACATCAATGATAGAAATCTCATCATTATGTCAATAAAAACTCTAATGTCAAAAGACACTATTCACAAAATACATTCACTAGAGTCCTCATGACTCAGCTCAAATACACATACTCCCCCATAGAGGAAGTACCAACATCTAGTCCAGAAGAAAGATAAGGCTTATATACCATTGGATGGATGCAACCAATTGCATCACTTCTCAAAAGTAGGCAGGGGCATTACCCCAGGCATACCTCTCAGATACTCAAATGTATGCTTAGGCAAAGGCTTTGTAAATATGTCTGCTATTTGCTCCTTTGTACTTATGTACTCAAGTTTGACTTCTTTCTTAGCAACTTTCTCTCTTACTACATGATACTTAATCTCTATATGTTTTGTCTTAGAATGTAATACAAGGTTCTTATGTTAATATGACTTAGAACAACAGAGAGGGGCGGTGAATCAGTTGTTCTCAGGTCTTGATGTATAAAACAATCTCAAAAACTTGTCCTTAAATCAGATCCAAAACCAAAACAAACTCAGTCATCACTGATTCAATAATAGAAACATCCAATAATTCAGTCCACTACCTAGCTATAACTTAACTTGTAAAACATAGTAATGTTCAGATCTAAACATACACACAAGTATAAACACTAGGATTTATAGTGGAAACCCAATTTGGGAAAAACACTTTGTAACATGCTACTATTATTTTCACTCTTCTGAAGTGAGCTCGGTAAAAAGCCAACCCTGTCAAAGGTTACAATACACACTGTCAAATGTGACCCAGTTAAAGGATTTCAATCACCCTATTAAAAGTGAGCCTAGTTATAGGACTTACATACACTCCATTATAATGCAACCTTGTTCAAAGGATTTAACATATGATTGTTAGGTCAACCTCTGTTAAAAGGATTTTGACTGTTAGAATGATTAAAAAGTAGCAATAGTATTATCTGAAAAATATACAACTCACTTTGCAAATATCAGATCTGATTCCATACACTAATGCTGGTTTATTGAATTTGAAACTTTTCCATTTCCATCTCTGATATGCTCAAAACTTTTCTTCAAGCAATCACCACCATTCTCCTTCAGCCTTTTCTGCTTATTCAGTCAATAAAAGTTTTCTCTTCCAGCATTCTCTGTTCACCATGTGCATACATATCACAATGTTCAGGTTCCCTTATATTTTCCTCAATTAGGTTAACTCATCTTTTGCCGCTCAATCTCATTTGTAAATCTTAGGGTTAGGTCAGATTCATTGAATCTACCCGCTTTATGTTCTTCGGCTCCTTTTCTAGAATCATCTCAAATCTCTCAAAGATTTATAATAAAATGTTTTACAATGCATTTAATGCTCCCTAATAATCAATAAATAAAGTCAACATGTTTTACATAATCCAAGAATTCAACAATGTTGGCTCCAAAATTAAATTCTCTTCAAATATAAAATTGCTGATGCTCGGTCAATACTGTGATTGTTCACTTGGTCTTCATGTAGAATGCTCGGTCAATATTAACACTATTTCCTTAGCTTGCACTGTCTCCCTTGGCAATTTACTGATGCTCGGTCGACACTGTAATTTTGGTCGACATATACTAACTCGGTCGACACTAACATCACTCGGCTTAAACATGATTTTTCATTCTTTTCTCGGTTAAGCCTACTAGTTTAGTCTTCAGTCTTACTAAGATAAACAATACATTATCTCATCATAGTGCAACATAGTCAAGTACACTTTGTAGTATCAAGATAACTCAACCTTTCCCTAGGTGCTATTGTTACCAACCTTGCTTAGCCCCTTAGCAACAGTCAAATAGATATAGTACTTTCCTAAGTAGCAACAGTCTTACCAATTAAGGTTTGACATCAATGACAATACAATAATTATTTTAATTCAGTTTCCAATAATCTCCCTCTTTGGCATTGATGGCAACACCATATGATATCACCTGAATAACGCATGGATTACCAACCAATCCAAAATCTTATCTATCCATCAGAAACTTATTTATAATATCCTTAGCTTCATTCTGATTCAGAATCCTGTAAGCCTCACTCTTGTGACCGTTAGAAGTATTCATATCTCCCTCTATCCTGATTCTTCATTTTAGTTCATCATCCTCTTAGTTTTTAGTATCATGTGTTATCATATTAGTACATTCTCCCTCTTTGACAAAAATGCCAAAGCAACAACTAAAACATACATTAGTTAGATGTAGATAATATCTATGCAGCTCAGTGTTTCTCCCTCTGTCATCTTGCTTATGACTGATTCCTTGTCTTTGCTTCTCTTCACAACTCTAGGCTAGCCCTAAAGTGTGACAACCTTCTACATCAATTTGTCAAATGTTCTGCTATAGCACACTTGATGCAGTGCTCCTAGCTTGTCTAGGCAGCCTTAGTTAGGGGAAGAACCCCTAATTGAATTCTTAAATACTCATGAGCTTCTCTAGGTAAAGCTTTAGTGAATATGTCTGCTAATTGTTCTTTTGTATTCACATATTCCATTTGGACTTCTTTGTCTTGTACTAATTCTCTCAAGTAGTGATACTTGATTGCAATATGTTTGGTCTTAGTGTGCATCACTGGATTCTTAGAAATATTGATAGCACTTGTGTTGTCACATAAGATAACAATAGGTTCAATGATTTCTTCTTTCATGCCTATCAACAATTGTTTTATCCATACCAAGTTTGAACAATTTACTGTAGTAGCAACATACTCGACCTCGGCAGTAGATTGGGAAATGCAATTTTGTTTCTTGCTTGTCCAGGAGACTAATCTCTATCCAAGAAAGAAAGCTCCACCACTTGTACTCTTTCTATCATCTACATTTCCTACCCAATCAACATCTGTATAAAATCAGAGTTCAAATTTGTCATCCTTCTTATAATATAGACCACAGTCAGCAGTTCCTTTCAAGTATCTCATAATTCTTTTTATGACCATCATATGTGTTTCCTTAGGATTGGTAGAGAATCTTTCCACAATCCCAATAGCTAATGCAATATCTGGTCTGCTATGTACAACATACTACAATTTTCCAATCATAGATCTGTACAGAGTGTGATTCACTTCTGCAGCATCATCATTCTTAGATAACTTTTGTCCAGTAACCATAGGAGTTCCCACTGGTTTAGCATCTTCCATCCCAAAAGTTTTCAGTATTTCATTAACATACTTAGACTATGTAATGAAAATTCCATTCTTCCTCTAATATACTTGTAAAACAACAAATAATTTGATCTCACCAAACATACTCATTTCAAATTCAGTTTGCATTTCATTTGAGAAAATTTTACATAATGCATCTTGTCCACCAAAAATAATGTCATCAACAATTTTTTTTTCCAATAGGATACCTTTACCTTCTTCATCCTTCATGTATAGATTGCTTGTGTCATTTGTTCTTGAAAATCCAATCTATATCAAGTAGTTGTGCAACCTCTCATACCATGCTCTAGGTGCTTGCTTCAATCCATACAATGCTTTGTTCAGTTTGCACACCATGTGTCTTCTGTTTGGATCAATAAAACCTTCTGGTTGTTCTATATAAACTTCTTCTTCTAGTATAGCATTAAAAAATGTAGACTTGACATCCATTTGATATACCTCGAAATCTTTATAAGTAGCATATGCAAGTGGAGTTCTTACTCCTTCCAATCTAGCTACAGGGGAAAATGTCTCCCCATAATCTATTCCTTCTTCTTGTGCGTAGCCTGTGCATACTAGCCTAGCTTTGTTCCTAGTGATTTCACCATTTTCATTCATCTTATTCTAAAATACCCACTTTGTTCCTATAACATTCTTATTTTTAGGTCTCGACACCAGAGTCCAAGTATCATTCTTCTCAATCTGGTCAATTTCTTCATTCATTGCTTGTATCCAGTTTTCATTCTCCAATGCTTCTTTAGTTGTCTTCGGTTCAAATTCACATAGTAGACATGTTGGATCCTTAGCCTTACTTCTGGTTTGGATTCCAATATCTTTGTCTCCAATTATCTGTTCAAGCTTATGATGTCTTCTCACATATTTTTCCAAAATAGGTTTAGCTGTTCTCTCCTCTATTTCATCATGGTCCTTAACAAGATTGTCATATTCAACTTCAGAATGCTCGGAAACCTGTTCCTGATATTCAACAACATTTTCTTGTAACTCGGCATGTTCTTGTTCTCTCTCGGCACTATTTTCCTGATGCTCGGCAGCTTTTGCCTGTCGCTCGACATTGCTTACCCAAGACTCGGCATCAGGTGCAAGTCTGTTACTAGCCTCTTCTTCTTTTTCAATGTACACAAAAGATCTATAATCTTCTGATTCTCTTTTACTGTTAGCTTGATTTCTTTTTGCATACTCATCAATTTTGACATTCACACTTTCCACAATTTTGTTAGTGTTAGAGTTGAAACACTTATAAGATTTACTTTTTATGGAGTAACCTAGGAATATGCCTTCATCACTCTTAGCATCAAACTTTCCATTTCTAGTGTCTTTTAATAAATAGCACTTACTTCCAAAGATTCTAAAGTATTTAACACTTGGTGCATGTCCATGCCATAATTCATAAGGTGTCAGATTTGTACCTTTCTTGATCTGTACCCGGTTAAGAGTGTAGACAAAAATTCTTATAGCTTCTTTCCAATATTTCTGTGCCACATTCTTTTCAATCATCAATGTCCTTGCATAATCCATGATAGATTTGTTTCTCCTTTCTGCTATACCATTCTGTGGAGGTGTTCTAGGTGCAGACATCTATCTTTTAATTCCTCTATCATTGAAAAATAGATTAAATTCATTTTATGTAAATTCTCCACCTCGGTCAGATCTAAGACATTTCAGGTTCCTACCTGTCTCCTTTTCAACCTTAGCCAAATACCACTTAAAATATTGAAAAGCTTTAGATTTTTCTTTTAGAAACATCACATGCATCATCCTAGTATGATCATCAACAAATAAGATAAAGTATCTAGCACCATAGTAACTTTGTACACCCATAGGTCCACAAAGGTTAGTATGAACCAAATCTAAAAATTTTTCAGAAGTAAAGGTTTTTCTCTTGAAACTTGACTTTGTCATTTTTCCTAACTAGCATTCCTTGCACATCACATTATCAGGTTTCTTCAATCTAGGTAGACCTCTTACCTTTTTCTTCTTACTTATCTCTACTAGATTGTCAAAGTTAACATGACACAACCTTTTATGCCATAACCAAATATCATCAAGTTGTGCAATCAAACATGTTTCTTCAGATAGGTCAAGATAGAACAAATTATCTCTAGTCTGATCTCCACTTCCAATCAGTTCTCTAGTAGCATCAAATATTTTAGCTTGCTTGTGATGAAATTCCACTCGGTAACTAGTTTTGTTAAGCTGAGCAACACTTAACAAATTGTAATTAAGACCTTCAACCCAATATGCATTTTCACAAGATATCTTATCAATTAGTTTAATTAAACCTTTTCCTCTAACAGGACATGGTGCATCATTACCCAATTTTACACTTTTACCTCTGTAATGATGTAAGGTCTCAAACTTATTTTTGTCACCAGTCATGTGATGTGAACAGCCACTATCAATAATCTATTTATTATTCTTGTTCACATAGGATATCAATGTCATGTTCTCATCCTCATCAGATTCATCTTTCATTGCCACATAAACTACCTCAATTTCAAAATCATCACTATCAGTGTTAGTCTCTTTTTCAACAATATAACAAGATTTCTTACCTTTTCCCTTGTAGTCTCTGTTCCATCGGTAGCTTCTATCATCTTTTTTGTCTTTGTGTTTTCTTTTCCTTTCATCATCTTTATCCTTCCCGTTAGGACATCTAGCAGCTATATGACCAACTTTATTACATGCAAAACATATAATAGGGAGTTTACCTTTATACTTTCCTTTTCCCCTTCTCAGTCTTCTAGCCATAAGAGCTTCTAGATCTTCTAGGTCTTCATTAGAAGTGTCACTGTCACTTTCACTATCACTTTCACTTTCACTTTCACTAATGCATCTTTCTTTTTCTTTCTTTGGCTTGTTCAGAACTAGTTGTGACTTAAAAGCAGATTCAACATTTCCAATGCTTCCAATAGTGAAATTATCATAATTAGAGAGTTCAAAAGTAGTCAGCTTACCAACTAAACTTTCCAAAGTAGGCACATTAGTAGAGTTACATCTAAATTCTTGAATAGCTGAGATCTTAATAGCATATATAGGACGTAGGGTTCTTAATACTTTCCCAATTATAGTTTCATCATCAATAGTCCCATTAGATCCTCTAATAGCATTCACAACTTCTTTTATTCTACTACAATATTGTGCAATGTTTTCACCTTCTTGCATTCTCATTTCATCAAACTTACCTCTAAGACTCTCAGGATTTTCTTTCAACACATTTAAGTCACCACCATAGATCCTTGCAAGAGTGTCCCACATATCCTTTGCAATTGTGCAGTCCTTAATGTCCTCAAATTCTGGATAGCTTAGGGCAGATGCAATTTCCAGCATTGCCTGATTATGTTCTTGCTTAGCTCTCATTTCTTTGGCAATCAAAGGTGCGACAGGTGAGACATAATTGTTCTCAATGTAGTACTTTACAGAGTCACCAATACTAGCGAGATGTAGCTTCATCAAGCTTTGCCATGCAGGGAAATTTTCTTTGTTCAGCTTCGGTACCTCCTTCTTATACATCCTGATCATTTGCTTTAAGCCCCTTTAAACTTGATTTCTGTCAACACTAATAATAAGCAACTAAGCTCTGATACCAATTGTTAATATGATTTAGAACAATAGAGAGGGGGGGTGAATCAGTTGTTCTCAGGTTTTGATGTATAAAACAATCTCAAAAAATTATCCTTAAATCAGATCCAAAACCAAAACAAACTCAGTCATCACTGATTCAATAATAGAAACATCCAACAATGCAGTCCACTACCTAGCTATAACTTAACTTGTAAAACATAGTAATGTTTAGATCTAAACATACACACAAGTATAAACACTAGGATTTATAGTGGAAACCCAATTTGGGAAAAACCACTTTGTAACATGCTACTATTATTTTCACTCTTCTGAAGTGAGCTTGGTAAAAAGCCAATCCTGTCAAAGGTTACAATACACACTGTCAAATGTGACCCGTTAAAGGATTTCAATCACCCTGTTAAAAGTGAGCCTAGTAATAGGACTTACATACACTCCATTAGAATGCAACCTTGTTCAAAGGATTTAACATATGACTATTAGGTCAACCTCTGTTAAAAGGATTTTGACTGTTACAATGATTAAAAAGTAGCAGCAGTATTATCTGAAAAATATACAACTCACTTTGCAAATATCAGATCTGATTCCATACACTAATGCTGGTTTATTGAATTTGAAACTTTGCCATTTCCATCTCTGATCTGCTCAAAACTTTTCTTCAAGAAATCACCACCATTCTCCTTCAACCTTTTCTGCTTATTCAGTCAATAAAATTTTTCTCTTCCAGCATTCTCTGTTCACCATGTGCATACATATCACAATGTTCAGGTTCCTTTATATTTTCCTCAATTAGGTTAACTCATCTTTTGCCACTCAATCTCATTCGTAGATCTTAGGGTTAGGTCAGATTCATTGAATCTACTCGCTTTATGTTCTTCGGCTCCTTTTCTAGAATCATCTCAAATCTCTCAAAGATTTATAATAAAATGTTTTACAATGCATTTAATGCTTCCTAACAATTAATAAATAAAGTCAACATGTTTTACATAATCCAAGAATTCAACAATGTCGGCTCCAAAATGAAATTCTTTTCAAATATAAAATTGCTGATGCTCAGTCAATACTGTGATTGTTCACTCGGTCTTCATGTAGAATGCTCGATCAATACTAACACTATTTCCTCGGCTTGCACTATCTCCCTCGACAATTTACTGATGGTCAGTCGACACTATAATTTTTCTTGACATATACTAACTTGGTCAACACTAACATCACTCAACTTAAACATGATTTTTCATTCTTTGCTCGATTAAGCCTACTAGTTTAGTCTTCAGTCTTACTAAGATAAACAATACATTATCTCATCATAGTGAAACATAGTCAAGTACATGTTGTAGTATCAAGATAACTCAACCTTTCCCTAGGTGCTATTGTTACCAACCTTGCTTATCCCCTTAGCAACACTCAAATAGATATAGTACTTTCCTAAGTAGCAATACTCTTACCAATTAAGGTTTGACATCAATGACAATACAACAATTATTTCAATTCAGTTTCCAACATCTTAGACATACTAACTATGCTGATGTTGTCACAATGTATGACAATAGGTTCAAAAAACTTTATTCCAATATCCTTCAACATCTGCTTCATCCAAATTATCTGGTTATAATTGTTTGCTGCTACTACATATTCTGCTTCTATTGTGCTCTATGAGATACAATTTTGCTTCTTGCTTAGCCAAGAAACCAATCTTCCTCCAAGGAAAAATGCTCCACCACTGGTGCTCTTCTTATCATCAACACTACCTCCCCTATCAACATCTGTATATGCACATAGGGTAAAATCATCAGATTTTTCATACCACAATCCATAGTCCATTGTGCCTCTTAAATATCTCAGTATCCTCTTTACTACTACATAATGTGATTCTCTAGGTTCAGCTTGAAATCTTGCTACAATTCCAACTGAATGTGCTATATCAGGTCTTGTATGAGTCAAGTACTGCAATCCTCCAATCATAGATCTGTATTTCTTTTGTTCAACTGCCGGTGTTTCATATGTGCTAGATAATTTATGTCCAGTTACCATCGGTGTTCCAACTGGTTTACAGTTCTCCATTCCAAATCTTTTCAACAAGTCATTCAGATACTTTTTCTGACTCACAAAGATACCATCATTGTTCTTTGTTATCTGTAATCCAAAAAAGTATTTCATTTCACCAATCACACTCATTTCAAATTTAGTCTTCATTTCATCAGCAAATTTTGCACTAGCTTCATCTTCTCCTCCAAAAATAATGTCATCAACAAAAATAACTATAATCAACAAACCATTTTCAATTTCTTTTATGTATAGATTGCTATCAGCTGTTCCTTTTGTAAATCCCAACTTTAACAAATACTTATCCAATCTTGCATACCAAGTTCTAGGTGCTTGCTTTAGTCCATATAAGGCTTTTTTTAGTTTACATACCATGTGTCCTTGAGTCAAAGGAAAACCTTCAGGCTGCTCAATGTAGACTTCTTCTTCCAATTCTCCATTCAAAAATGATGACTTTACATCCATCCGATATACTTTAAATTTCTTATAAGTTGCATAATCCAAAAACATTCTTACTGCTTCAATTCTTGCTACAGGTGCAAAGGTTTCTTCATATTCAATTCCTTCTTGCTGTGAGTATCCCTTACATACCAATCTTGCTTTGTTTCTTACTACTTCTCCTTGTTTATTCATCTTGTTTCTAAATACCCATTTAGTTCCAATAACATTCTTGTCTTTAGGTCTAGGGACCAATTCCCATGTCTTGTTCTTTTCAATCTGATCTAGTTCTTCTTTGATTGCACTAATCCAACTTTCATCTTCACAAGCTTCACTAGTAGTTTTAGGTTCAATTTGAGAAATCAAACATAACTGTTCTTGTACCTTATTCTGAGTTAGAACTCCTCTTTTAATGCTTCCAATAATTTTTTCAATAGGATGATTTCTTGATAAATTCTTGTTAGGTGTCACTGTCTCATATCTCACTTCAGGTGTAGGTTCTTCAATGACTTCACTGTGGCTTTCATTCAACAAATCATTGTTAGTCTCATAAAATAATTTAGTAATTCTAGTGTTAGGTTTAGGATGAGCTTCTCCATCTGATTCATAATCAAGCATTCTTTCCTAAATTTTAAACTTTTCATCAACTTTAACATTTGCGCTTTCAACAATAGTCTTAGTTCTCTTATTGTAACATCTATAAGCTTTGCATTTCACAGAATATCCAAGAAATATACCTTCATCATTTCTAGGATCAAACTTTACAATATCATCATCTCTCTTTATATAACATTTGCTTCCAAAAATTCAAAAATACTTAACTGAGGGTGCATGTCCAAACCATAATTCATAGGGTGTCTTATCTGTGTCTACTCTGATTTGTACTCTATTCATTGTATACACTACTATGTTCATTGGTTCTCCCCAGAATATTTTTGCCAAATCATTCTCAAATAACATAGCTCTTGCTGCTTCAGTCACTGATCTATTTCTTCTTTTTGCAATACCATTTTGTTCAGGTGTCCTAGGGGCTGAAAACTGTCTCTTAATGCCATTTTCTTCACAAAAGGTGTTAAAATCTCTAGAAGTAAATTTTGCACCTCTATTAGATCTCAAATATTTAATCTTCATTCTAGATTCATTCTCAACTTTATTCTTAATGATCTTAAACTTATCAAATACTTCAGGCTTTTCTTTAAGAGATGCAATCCACATCATTCTTGTAAAATAATCAACAAGAATCATAAAATACCTTTCTCCATAGAATCCTCTAGTCCTGGTAGGACTGCTCAAATCTGTATGAAAAATCTCCAACTTTTCTGTAGATGTAAACTTCTTACTGGGAAAAAAACTTCTCTTCTATTTAGCCATCACATATTCTTTGCAAATTACGTTAGTAGGCTTCATAATTTTAGGCAAATCCCTTACTGCAAGTGTAGTACTCACTTTCACAATGTTGTCAAAGTTTATATGACAAAACCTTCTATGCCATAACCAACTGTCATCAATCTTAGTAATAAAACATGTCATCTCAGTAGGATTCAACTGAAATACATTACCTCTAGTTCTAGATCCAGTTCCAATCAGATTTCCATCTTTATCCTTTATCACTCAAGTTTTTCCAGTAAACCAAACTTGATATCCCTTATCAACTAACTATCCAACACTCAAAAGATTATGTTTCAATCCATCCACAAAATAAACATCATCAGTATTAGTCTTTCCATCAAGATTAATAGATCCTATACCTTTAATCAAACAAGGTGCATTGTTTCCAACTCTAACAACTCCTCCATCATAATTGACTTTATGAACTTTTTCATGTCTCTAGTCATATGATGTGAACAACCACTGTCTATAATCCAATCAGCTTTCTTTTCAACTTGGTAAACTAAGGATTTTTCTTCCTTAACATCAGTTTCCTGATTCTCTTCTTTAATTGCTACAAATCCTATGTCATCATTATTCTCAGTATCACTTTCACTTAGAGTTCTCTCTACACTAGCTTCAAGATCTTCATCATTAGCATAATAAAATTCCTTAGATCTTCTAGGTTTGAAATTATTTCTATACTTTTTAACTCTCTTAGGACACTTAGATGCAAAATGACCATATTCTTGACAAGTCCAACATTAAAATTTTTTCTTAACGTCTGGTTCTCTCTTCATAAGCAAGGCAATACCTTCTTTAATCTTCCTGTCTTCTTCATTTCTAGATCTGCTACTGCTAGCATAATCTCTTCTCACACTGATGCTTCTTGACAAAGTAGGGCGAACACTAAGAGCACTAAATGCTATCTCCACTCTAGGTAAGTCTCCTGATAACCTCAGGTTCATCTCTGCTACTTCCAATCTTCCAAGAAGAGTCTCTCTTGTAAAGTTTGAAGTACAAGGTATAACTTGTTCAATCATCTATGTTGTCTGCTTAAATACAGGAGTCAATGTCCTCATAATTTTCCATATCACTTCATTCTCTGTCTTTGTTCCTCCACAAGATTTTATGCCTGTAACAATTTCTGACATTCTACCAATATAGCTTCTAATAGATTCATCTTCCATAATCCTTATATCTTCAAATGCACATATCCAATTATGTAATCTAACTTTCTTGGCATGTTCATCACCTTCAAAAGTAGAGTGTAAAGATTTTCAAATTTCATAAGATTTTTTCAAACATTTACTTGACTGTACTCATTCTTCGAAAGGGTTGTCAAAAGTGCTTCTCTTTCAAGTATGTTACACATGAATAGATCTCTCTCATCTCTAGTACATGTTTCAAAATTGTCCTCTTCAATGATAGTCTTATTATTCTTTGTAATCAACCAATAACCTGGTCCTAAACACAGTAGGTGTGTCTTCATCTTTTCTTTCTAGCTGTCAAAATTTACTCCATCAAACTTAGGACTTTTTTTCTCTGAAATTTTCCATGGATCTCCTTAAGCTGTTAAGCTTCTTTTTCAAGGACTTGCCACTCTGATACCAATTGTTAGAAAGTAAATTCCACCAAGATAACTGAGAGGGGGGGTAAATTAGTTATCTGATAATTATAAATTTTATCAACTTCAACAATATTAAACCATGTAAGCAATATAATTACCAACCATAAAAAGATATTCATACACAATAACATAATGACACAAGATATGTTGACTAGGGAACCTCTTGGTCAAAGAGTAAACCCCGATGGGAATGATACCCACAAAAGATGCACTAATATAAAAATTCCTTGTGAAAGGATGGACTCTGTTAGGAGTCTTATGAAATGCATTCAGTACATATGAATCCCTGTTAGGAGATTTTGAATCCCTGCTAAAAGATTCTAACCCTGTTAAGAGTTATGAAAGACAGATGGACCCACTGCCCAAACAACTTCAATGAAAAGATCACTGAACACACTATCCAACTAATCTTTAGATTATTCAATAGAATAATAGAAAATATGTTACCTCCTCTCTTACTATGCCAAACCACACTCTCTTCTACACTAGATCTCAATTTCAGATCTTTGTACCTCGCATGTCTTCTTTCACAATTCATTAAATCTTTTCTTCGCTTCATGCATACATCAACATTCAACCATATTACAACAAGGAAAAACATTCCTTCCTTTATACCACACTCAAGTAATTACAAATGAGTCAGCATCCAATTACAAAATAAAAGTTTCCACACGCTACATCAAAATTACACAAAATTGTCAGCTTTCAATTACAATAATTCTTTATTCGTATGACCTTGAAGTTTGCACTATCATCCACATCACTATCAATGTGTCTTGAACTTTCCTTTAACTACACAAAACAAGATTCCATCGTGATTAGGAGATATCATCCAATTTCCACAAACTTCTACTTAGGAACATTGCCTGAATACTGCTTCCACCAAAATGCTCATAACTTCCATGAATAAATAAATTATTATCTACGCTCTTAACCATAAACATATAACATATAAAAGAGTATATCCTCAACATCGCATAGCTCCAACTATAATATCCCATGTGTGCTAATCCAAACACTGTTTGCTTCTCTACAAGTCTCCAGAAGATCACTGTGTTGACATCAATGACAATCATAGTTATGAATGCAACAACTGCTACAGAATGGCTGCCAAACATCTAGCATTCATTCCTAACATTATCTAGATTTTCCTTTTCTAGTTCAGATATACTATTTTTACCATGAGATCTACCTCTTCCTCTAGGGAATCTACCACCTCTACCTCTTTGTCTTTTCTCATGTCTCTTATTCAATTTCTCCTCAGCTTTCAATGCAAATTGATAAGCCTCTTTAATGTTCTCCAATTTGACCAAACTGATTTCTTCTTGGATGGAAAACCTCAAACCATTCAGGTATCTAGAAATTCTTTCCACATCATCTTCATCATGTCTAGATCTGATATCTAATCTATATAATTCCTCAGTATATTCCTTTACTGAGCTATCTTTCTATCTTAAACTTTGCATTCACCTAACTAGGTTAATCTAATAATCACAAGGTAAGAACTTTCCTTTCAATTTATTCACCATTTTATTCCATACCTTGATTTTTTATTTTCCTTTCCTCTTTCTATCCAATTGTAGATGTTCCCACCATAAGGATGCATGACTCTTCAACTTTGTGCTTGCAATTTTCACTTTCTTATCTTCAGGTACATTTTCATACTCAAAATACTTTTCTATCTCAGTGATCCAATCCACCAATTCATCAGAATCCAATTTTCCACCATACTTAGGAAGATTAAAGTGTGGTGTAGACTTCAGACTTGTCAAAGCCTTCAAGAATCTTTCCTCACCCTGATTCATCACAGGTGCAGGTTCCACATTAGCTTGTTCTTCCTCAACTTCATCATTGCTAACATCTTCAAGATGTCTTCCTCTTCTCTAGGCTATTTCAATAGCTTCTAATCTAGCAGCAAGTTGTCTCAACATGTCTGTCAATCCTGGATCTGCATCTCACCTCCCACGAACCATCTTGAAAGCCCTCTATAACTACAGGTCAGATCACAATCTTCTACCCCGCAACAATTCAACTAGGGATTCACAAGAAGAAACCTTCAAACCTAGATTTACAAACCTAGATCCAGATCTAACCTCGCTCTGATACCACCTGACACAAGGGAGGATAGGGAGAGGGGCCAAAGGCACACCCTAACCAGATCCACCTTACTTAAAAACACATGGAAGCAACAACAACATAAGTGGGAGAGAGAAATGTAGAAAATCTCATATATTATCTTCAAATTGATTCATACATGCTAGGATGTAAGGCCTTCCCAGTTTCAGCCAGATATTACAATGAAGTACAAAAGTCCTCAAACATGCAAGGATCTATCTACAATTTCAACCTTCTTCTTCTATCAAAAATTGATTCCCTAAACTACAACCAAACAACTACATTTATACCAGAGGCTACCAAACTGAGTTGGCCTTCAGATCCACAATTAATGGAAGGAATGACCAGATCTAGGTTCACATGCTTCCCAATGATGGATACCAACATTAAATCTATGACCCAAATTAAATGCACAAGTTGGCCTCAATAGGAAATCCAAAATGAACAACTTGGTAAACAAAGAAACTGAGCGCCAGAGAGATAACCGACCAACACCAGCAAACAAAGGAAATTGAGCAACACCGAACCAACTCAATCAAAGAAGGAACCGAGCAACACAAAAAACTTCAAATATGTCTTTGGTGACACAAGATTGCTAAGGACCCGAGATGCTCCTGCATCAATTCCTAATGCACAATATAATTCGGTGAGTAATCTACATTCCTAGCATTGCTTACAATTTTCTATTATACATTTTGGTGAGCCCAACTTATAAAATTTCCCTTCTTATTTTGGTGTTGGATTCTCTTTAATGCATTTAGATATCTAGATCTACTTTATATGCATTGTGTTAATCATTATTTGCATTACATCTTATGCATCTAGACATATAGATTCATATTCAACCAATGTTTACATTACATATTGGAATTTGATAGTTAGATGTTCTTTTCATAAAAATACTTTCTTTTTGATTTTATATTTCTTTAAAATATCATAATTTTTGTGAGGCCTCACCCCAAACCTGTCATAGCTTTTCCATTTAGCATTTTGATAGACCTAGTAATTGGCTTAATGTTTTGATGAATTAGGAGGTTTTACCCTTTTGATAGGGATTTGATTACATTAGATGATGATAATTTATAATTTATGACACTTTCCATACTTACGATGTTGACCCTATGATACATTATGACTAGCATTATGATGATTGATTTAGATGAATGGTGAGATGTTTCAATTTGGGTACACATGTTGATATGAGTTGTTAAGGAAAATTATAATCGAGATTGGAATTATGTTGAGATGTGAAATTATTTAAAGATTAAAGGATAGGTGAGGAAATTTTTTTTTGAGTTCAGGACATTACTATAACTATTACTTGAGGAATTGGTTACTTGATTTTATGCCATTTGGATGTTTTTAGAATTGATAAAATTAATGCTTATGTAATTTATATAAAACTACATCATGCTTTATATAAGGTTTGTAATGATTAGTGTGACATGTGAGTTAATGAGATCATGTTCTTATAATTCATTTTACGTATGTTCATTTGTAAGCTAATGATTAAAATTTATGATGAATTATTATAGAGACTACAAGGATGTAATTCATGTGTTAGAAAATTTTAATGGTAATCTTGATTCTACATTTTAAAATTTGATGTCTATACTTCTTGAGGTTACTAATGTTTAAATTGAGTGTGCAGGATCATGGCCATGGAACTTTATCGGAGAATCAGTAACCAACCATATCTGCAAATTGTAAAGACAAGGTTGAATCTAATGAAGAGGTTCGAACTTCATTGTTAAGTGATTTGATTCGTGACCATAAAATTGTATGTATGTATTAGGTGTTTATGTAATTAGTGACATGTCAATGTTGTATTATGTGTCACTTGACACTTTTAATATGTTTATGTAATGACATGTCTACTAAGGTCAGCAATGCAACCCTAAGCCTAACCGACTTATTAGGAACCTAATTAAACCCCCTTTTGTTGGAGATATTTGCAAAGTTCCACTAATTTGATTATTTAAATTTAATTCTTTTCTAGCCACTTCTAAAGGCCAAAAAGTGGTCCTAAGGATCAATTTTAGCAAAACCCAAGTACCTTAGTGATAGGGGTATGGGTTAGGAACATTTGTAACACATCTAGAATCCCTTAGTGGACTTGGTGACCCTCTTTATGACCAATTTCTCACATGTTACGAAAATAGAGTGATTCTTGACCTTTTACCCAAAACCAAACTCCTTTCCAATCTTGCATTTATGATAGGGGACAAGGAAAAGCCAAAGGACTGAGGGGTCAATTCTAAATTTAATGTTGGTGGGTGGGTAGGATTTAGAGGCCTTTTTAGAGGCCCTTTGGAGAGTTAGTGGGTGTTCACCCATTCTCTACTTTTAGAGACATTAGGGTTTTGGATTGAAGGAAGTAAAAGGGATTGGACTCTTCTCAAACATCATTTTACCATAACACATTGTGAAGGTTGGTCTCCATTGCCATGAAAGTTCTTTGTTTTGTTGCAAATAGATTTGTATACATTTCATTCTCTTTCATATGTTATCTATGTATTTGTGTTATTGTGATGAAAGGGAATGAGATTTTGGGTTTGTTTTCATGCTTATTGTATTTATCTTTGTTTGAATGAGAGAGTTTTGTGAAGGGTGTAATGGAATTACTCACCCTTGGATAGGAAAGAAGTGGCCAAGTATGGGGGAAGAGGTTAGTTGGACTCCATGATAGTGTAGAGTCTCTTCTCATAGAGATAAGAGGGAAAAAAAAATGCAAGGTGTATGGGCCCTTGCATGCCATTGTTATTGATCTTGATTTGGGGGGATAAGGAGAATAATGGATGGAAAAATGTATGTGGATTTTAGCCTTGGAGAGGCATGGTTATTGTATGTATTCTTTTGGAAATATCCTACATGGAAGTCCACCTTCACCCCTTATTATGGGTTCAAGGTGAATCCCATTGTGCAAGCCTTGGATGGGTGTATTTTTTTATGTTTCATGTTGTGTGAATGATGTGTATGTCACCCGTTGGTTACTAGTTCTCCTAGGTCGGGGGTGATCTCATTGAGACCTAGGATGGGAGGTGAGCTCTCTCCATGGTTAGTTTTATGTTTCTTTTTGCAGATTTTAGATAGACCTTTGATGGAGCCATTTTGGATTTGGAGCATGGAAGGCGTTCTTGATGTTATTGTGTTAGAATCCCCTCCATTTTATTACCTTCTATTGTATTGTGCTTTCTTGTTGAAGATGGATTTTTTAATGAAATCGAGCAAGTGTGGTAGACTCTAATATTATTATTAGAAATGTAATTATTGTGAAAAAAATGAGAAAGTTATGAGTTCTAGTTGTTTATTGGATTTATAAAGAATATCTTGTCTTCAATGTATTGCTTACACAACTTCAAGTTGAATGTTCTCTCTATTCCCTTCTTGAAAAAAATTAGTTTATAAGCATTGTGAGAAAAGATCATGTTATAAATTTGAAGAATGAACTCTCCAAGTTTAGTTTCAACTATCATTTTTAGGACCATGAATTTAAATGTAATGATCAAACATTTATACACTAAAATTAAATATTGAACCTTAAATGCTTATTAAGAAAGCCATGGTAACAATGGATTAATCACCAAATTGGAATCCTAAATAACAATTAACTATTATCAATACATTCATGAACAATCCACACAATATATTACAAAAAAACATGTTATATCTATTGCACTAAAAAAATGAAATACATGGTTAAGAGGTAGAGGAAAAAAAATAAAATATATCGCTTCATGTTATGAGAGAGCAAAATATCTCTTTGGAAAATGTATGTGA
The DNA here is from genome assembly GCA_027943335.1 of Chamaecyparis obtusa. Taxonomy (NCBI): domain Eukaryota; kingdom Viridiplantae; phylum Streptophyta; class Pinopsida; order Cupressales; family Cupressaceae; genus Chamaecyparis; species Chamaecyparis obtusa. The sequence continues at coordinate 623,788 of BSBK01002646.1, read as the reverse complement.
AAGAATTTTAATTCCCATTTACCATAGAGAATATTCTTTTTATTATTCCCTCACCTAATATGTGATTAGAATATTAAACCTCTCTTGTTAACCCAAATGATAAATTAATGGAATAGGCATCATTATGCTATGAGGGGACATTCCATGGGTCCCACATCATATTTCCCTCATACCTTTTTACCCCTTTACATGTTTTTGTTTCAAAAGAAAAGAGGAGAAAATTGCATTTAACTCCTTGCCTTGCGTGCTTTTTGAGGAGTTGTCCTTGTGGGCTGCCCATACTCCTTGACAAGCTCCCTTCCTCCCCTCCCTTCCTCCAAATGTACCTTTCTTCCATGCCATACGTACCTTTCTTGCTGCCTTGGCCTTCCATCTCTTTTCAAAACTTGAATCCACTTTGCAATTTATGAAAGTTAATATTTCAAAACTTGTTTCTTTCAAATCTGCACTTGTCTTTCCCTTGAAATTCGACCCCCTACCTTTTTTTTTTCATCCCTTTGAATTTTTCCTTTACCTCTACCACTTGGCACATGGGCCAAGGGAAGGGGGAGAGTGATGGGATAGGAAAGGGTGATGGGATTGGAAGTAGGGTGGAATTAGGAATAGTTTAAATGATTTAGTTAGTATATTTTATTTGATTGAGTTAGTTGTTTATTTAAATTTAATATTAGTTAATGAAATATGATTTCATGTGTTTATAAGGGTAGTATTTAAATAATTTTATATTAAGGAGTTAGTGAGTTATGTTTTTATATGTCTAGAATTTAAGTATTTTAAGAGTAGTTAGGAGATGAGATAAATATAATTTTTTGTAGATTAATTACTTATTATTTATTTAAATAATATGTGTTAGTAAATGTAGCTTAAGATTAGAACTTAATTAATGTTGTTATTTATTAGTTGTAATATTATGATAGTTCTTTATAAAATTTTAATGCATTTTGTAGTAATATATTTGTATAAAATTAATGTGTTTGTGGGAACTTTAATTCAAAGGTATCAGGTGGTCTAATGTGGATAGATTAATTAAATTATATTTTTATTTAAAAATTATAATAATATCACGGATGGGGTTAATTAATTTGATTGCAAATGCTAAAGGTTTGATAGGTTATTGATTAGGTCTTTTTTAGTCAACTTGGTTGTAATATAGGATCATGTTTATATGATACATTGTAGGTCAAGTAAATGGATTAATGATGAAAGTGCAATATGTTTTAGTTCTAAATAGATCTCATTATAATTAGGATTAAGGATTTAAGTATTGCTAGTTCAACCTATAATATAATTTAGTACACCATGTGGATCATCTAGTAAAACGAAGTAACTGTAAGAGTATCAAATCAACCTAACTTAACTTATGTTCTTAACAAATAATTTACGATCATGATGCCACACTTTGTTAAACATGAAACTATAGTTTAATCAACTCGACCCAAGTGTTCCTGTAGCATGAATCTTAGGGTCTCTAACCTGTGTAACGATTTGGAATACTGATTCTGCATCTACACATAATGTGACCCAAACTCAATCTATGTCTAGACCTTGCAACTCAAAAATTAAATTCACCACATTGTCACATTTCCGTAACACATTCAGTATTAGATGTGTCATCATAGTTGTTTGTATGTTTTTTTTTAAAAAAATTGTTTGTGTATTTTGTCCTAGTTTTGGGCATGACAATTTCATTACATTTCTCTTTCCTTTGATTACCTTGTGCATGAGTGTTATTAATTTGAGTCCAACTTATGACATTCTAGTTAGAAGAATCCATAGACTCATGGATTACTTTGATCCTAAACCCTCCTTTCCTAGGAATATTTATGAGACTAACATGCATTATAATGATATTAATCCTATCATGGAGAATAAATATTCTCATTATTCTCTTGATGAAGATGAAGCTTTAGGATTTCCTCTTGTCCAAGTCCAAAAATTTTCCCATGACTTTGAAAAGTTTGAACAATGGCTAGGCCAAAAAAATTATAACCCTAAGGTCATTTCTATTTTAGAAGGATTAAGGAAAATTATTCATAGTGATGAACACGGTGTTAATATTTTGCATAGAATTTACCATCTCATTGAGACCAATGTTAAGCCTATTAGGGATTATGATCAATATTTAGGCCTCACTCCACCTACCACAAATGTTAAGACCTCTTTTCCTATCTCTACTTCTATACTTGGTGTATCCACTTATGCTCCACCTATCATGACAACTTCAATTCAACGTCTCAGTCCTACACATGTGAGTCTTCCTAATCCTATTCTTCGTTCTATTCATTCAAGTGTTCCATGTGTTTCATTTCCTACATGTATACCCACTTATCATAGTGTTACTTTTTCATATTCAACCATTCCTTCAATTTTCAAAAATGCTCTTAACATTTATAATGTTTCTCCTCCTACTATTCTTTCTACTGATTCTAGTATTAATAGTTTGTCTCAAAACGTGTCTTCTTTGGAACAACAAATTGCTTCCATGACTCAATCCAAGTACAAAATTCCTAATTATGACATTGCACTAGTCCTTTGTCTTTGGATATTATTCACACTTTTATCTTGCAACATATGGAGATTCCTCATATTGACACTTATAATGGAAAGGGTGATCCTTTGACTCATGAAACTTTTAAAACATTGTGTAGTTATTTCTATAATGACCATAGGTTCATGAAAAAATTGATTACTAGAACCTTTCAAGACAAAGCCTTGCAATGGTATTGTTCTTTACCTCCTTATTCCATTGATTCCTTTCAAAATCTTGCTAATGATTTCATTCAATAATTTTGATTGAACATTGGTCCCCAAATTTATTTGTTTGATTTAATGCATTGTAAATAAGGTTTTAAATAAAAATTAAGTGACTTCATTGGTAAATTAAAAATTTTCATGCTCATATTTCTTATCTTGTGCCTGATATTGATGTGCAATATATTTTTATTTCTAATTTACAAAAGGACATTAGAGATAAGACTCCTCTTCCCAAATTATCTTCTTTTCCTCAATTATGTGCATTGCTTCATCATTATCAACTTCAAGTGAGTCAATTTGAGAGAACTACTCCAATGAATCATGTTACCATTGATAAGAGTGATGCCATATCCAAAAAAATTTAACAAATTTTGGAAACTGAAGAGCTTCATCAAAATCAACAACTCATCCAACACTATTGATAAACAAGTGGCACTAGCATCTAAAGGTGCGGCTCCTTTGTCATCTATTTTTAAATATACTTGTAATTAAAGTAATCTTTGTATTTATTTCATTTCTATGCATGATATCTATATTTTCCATGTTAGATACTCATAGTGAATTTTATTCACTTATTACTTTAATTAAATCTATTTTATTTTTCTTTCATCTATATCATCATCATATTTTATTAAATATGTATAACTATATTTAAATAAAATCATTATAGTATCTAATATGACCATACATCAAGGATATCAGTACCATAAGTAAAATCAAATGTATTATCAAGAACTAAAGTGAGGGTCAAATCAAAATTTCATCTATATGTCAATATATTAGTCTCAATGTACATGAATCACATCACTCCAAATACACATGATGCCTATATACATATAATGATATGGATCTATGTATATGGATCTATATATAAAAAAGAGTAATATAAGTCATCTCATATATGTATGATATGCCTCTCTACATTAAAAATATCTATACAAAAAGTCAAAACCCTCCTGGTGGGTGGCTCCCTAAACCTGTAGGAGCTGTTTGATCTCAATCTTGGAATGGAGGCTTCCTAACCAATGTATATTGAAATTGAATAGCTAAGAGACTTTTTATATAAAGTCCTCTCACCTCTTCCATATCTATATAATGGTCTTCCTTTGGATTGCTATCTACATCCTATAGGCCTCTATCTCACCCCAAAGAGTGTCCTACTACTTCTTGGCCAATGTTAGATCTACCAATAGTTTGTACACTCTATGGTGACCAAGGTCCTATGGATCTACTTTGTGTACCATCATCCTACCTTTATAGGTCATTAAATTAGCTCTGTAGGGTGTTAGTTTCTTGGTGAACACTCTCTAGTTGCATCACAACCTTATTTCTCTTCATGAGGATGGTACAAAGCTCAACATATCCCTAGTCCCTATACCCATCATTATGCTTCTAAGGTCCCCTACTATACAAGGTCCACCTAGGTCTCCTTGTAAGTTTTCTTAAGCCTTACTACTAGCACAAACAATAATACTTGTCTCCCCATTGACTAATGGGGTTAGAAATCTAGCACATGGCTCTTAGACTCTATATTTGGGATAATATCTACTAGTCCTTGGATAATAAATCCAAGCCACTATTTTATGTACAATGCATCTATAGAGAAGATGAAAGTATCAATATTTACATCATATACATATACATATACATATACATACATCATATACATATACATATACATATACATATACATAGACATACACACACACACACACACACACACACACACACACATACACATATATATACATATACATATATGGAAAATGTGGGTTGTCAATGATAGACTCACACTTTCACACATTACATTGGAAAGGGCCCTAAAATGTGACCCATTTTTGAGCGAAGAATTTAATTAGTATAACCAAAGTATATGTAAGGGTGCTAATGCATGATCTAGGACTGAAAGGAAGTATTTATTCTAGGTTCCTTTCTATTGAATGTAAGAGTGTATAGAAGAGATAGAAGTGTATATGTATATGGAAGTAAAGTAATGAAAAGAAGACACTTATGCATGAGAAAAAATAAGTTATTGATCTAGTGTATGAAATTAAATGCTATGAAAGAAGAGGGATGAGGATGTACTCACATTGAGAGCTATTAGAAGAAATAAATTTGTATCTACGAAAGCCTTGTCAAATTGAACTAAGATTGGAAACAAATCGAGATCTAGAAACCTAAAGGATAGAACTTTTTACTATGAAAATCTAGATGTTGTAGGAACAAGTCAAATTTGGTTCAAGCTATACATCGACATAGGTCGAAGGTGGTTCAACCTATACCCTGGAGGCATGAATATGAATATATAAATACTATGGAAGATATTTCACTTCCAGATATGTAATTCTAAATCTCAAACTTTGCAAATATGCACTTGCACACCAAAGAGAAGGGGAAATTATTTGGGGGAAGGGGATTGCCTTAGTCAATCCCTTATTTAGGAATTAACCTTGAATTAAAATAAAGGAAATGCTATCATGAAGTAGATATTAAACAACAATAAATTATATCATACCTTGTAGATGTAATTATTCTTAGTATGTGATCAAGTATGTTGATGCAATAGCTTTGACTCAACACAAAAACCAAAAGGAAATCATGTAAGACAAAACCTCATGTAGTATATTCTTGTAATTCACATCAATGTTAAATTGAAGAAGAATAAGAGGAATAATTGAATGGATGAAAGTGGATCTCCTTCCTTGATGACCAATCCTTTGTCTCCAATGAAGAAGGAAGCTATATCTATGAAAGAAAATTCTTGAATGCTTGAATGCTTTCTTGAAATCCTTTGATGCACAATAAATTGATTGTATTTAAATTATAGATGTATGATTTCTTAAGTGATGTGATATGGTTTGTAGATTACGGGTGCAAAAATGAGAGGAAGAAGCCTCCTTTTATTGTGATTTCAGGGTCCAAATTCATGAAGGCTGACCTCACAAGGAGAGAAGATGAAAAACAATTTTCATCAGGTTTGAAACCTATCAAATTTAAACCCTTGAGGTATAGGTCAAACTAGGTTTGACCTATACTTGGAAGGTGTATATTCTAAAATTGGTCCAATAGGGAAATGAATTATGTGAATGGAAATTAGAGCCAAATTAGAGTTTTGAGAAATATTGAAGGAGAAAGAGGACCTTGATTTAAATAAGGTATGCAATTAAGTGAAATGTGAGTCCTAATATAAGGAAAACACTAAAGTGGGATAAAAATAGCCTCAAATAAATATAAAATCAATTTTTTACTTTTTTATAAGTATATATTTAGCCCCCACTTTAGCGGGAGTATGAGACAATCTCATGCTCACGGTAAAAGAAGAATTAGAAGAAAGAAAGAGAGAAAGATGATCGCGATGAATTGAAAAGATATAAGACAACACTAAGCTTAAGGACATAATCCTCAAAACTAAGGATCCTAACTCCACATCCATACACAAGGGCATAAAAATAAAGCAAAAAAGCAAAATCAAAGAAAAAATATAGATAAAAGACACAAAAAGGGTTAGTGCTAAAACAAAACTCCAAATCAAGTAGTGAAAAAGGCCTTATCCAAAAATGCCTCACCCTATAATATCATGTATAGAAAGATATTGCAAGAGCACAAGTGATCATATAGGAAGAATAAGAGCATCACCAATGATGATACCAACTCCATGGTCTAACCTGCCCAACCATGATAGTGGAGAGAGAGAGAGAGAGAGAGAGAGATTCTGGTATAGAATCTTTAGAAAGTTGGTATTCATCAAGATGTTGATATTCATAATTCATCAAGATGAATATCCTTTGATTCTATTCATCAAGATGTTGATATTCATCAAACTCATTGTTGTCCCACCAATAGTAAATACATAGCCTATAGTACTCCGCCTGCTATCTATATCTCCTGCCAAATCTAAGTCAACATAGCATTGTATAGAAGTAGTAGATCCCCCAAAGTGTAAACACTTACTGGATGTACCTCTCAAATATTTGAGAATCTATTTGACTGCATTCCAATGCTCAATACAAGGGTGACTCATATATCGGCTAACGACTCCTACTGCATGTGCAATATCTAGCCTAGTACATACCATAGCATACATTAAGCTCACTACAGCTGAAGCATAAGGTACCTTAGACATTTTAGCCTCTTCTTCTGATGTCTTAGGACACATCTCCTTAGTCAATTTCAAATGAGTAGGCAAAGGTGTGCTGAAAGCTTCGACATTCTCCATAGAGAAACATTGCAACACCTTCTCAATATAATCAGCCTGAGATAAAGTCAACTTCCTATTTTTCCTATCTCTATAAATTTTCATACAAAGGATTTGTTTTGCTGCCCCCAAATCCTTCATAGAAAATGAATGTGCTAACTCTTGTTTTAACCCCTTAATGTGATCCATGTTAGACCCAACTACAAGCATATCATCAACATATAAACATAAAATAATGTAGCTATCATCATACAGCCTCTTAAAATAAACACAGTGGTCAGAATGACATGAGTGTATCCACACTCATTCATAAAAGTGTCAAATTTAATATACCATTGCCGAGGGGCTTGCTTCAAGCCATATAAACTTTTCTACAATTTGCACACTAGATTTTCCTTACCCTTGACCTCAAATCCTTGTGGTTGTACCATATATATTTCTTCATCAAAATCACCATGAAGAAAAGCTATTTTAACATCAAGCTTCTCTAAATGCAAATCTTTAGGAGCCACAATAGTTAAAATAGTACGAATAGAAGTCATTTTAACAACTGGAGAAAATATCTCATCAAAATCAATACCCTTTTTCTATGCAAATCCTTTTACAACTAACCTAGCTTTAAATCTTTTCTTACCTCCATCCTCTTCTTTCAGCTTGTAAACCCATTTGTTCTGTAAAACCCGTTTACCTGCAGGTAACTTGCATAAATCCCAAGTTTGATTTTTCAGCAAGGAGTCCATTTCCTCTGTCATTCTAGACTCCCACTGAATCTTTGTATCCACTTGCACAACTTCATTATAACATTCAGGTTCACCAGCATCTGTTAACAAAATAGAATAGAAAGAGGGAGAGAATCTTTTTGGAGGTCTACTTAGCCTTGTTGACCATCTAACATTTACTGGGGTTTGTGGTATTTGTTGTTGTTGTTGTTGCGGAGCATAAGGAACTACTGGATCATCATCTTTTGGAGTATCATCTAGTACTACATAATCATTTTCTTTCTTCTCATGCTGCTGCAACAGATCTTTGTACAACACTTTCTCATTAAATATGACATTCCTGCTTCTTACAATTTTATGATTTTCAAATCCAAAAGCCTATAACCAAATTCATCAATGCCATATCCAACAAATACACATTTCTTTGACTTAGCTTCCATCTTGGTTCTATTTTCAGAATCTATATGTGCAAAAGCTTCACAACCAAAGGTTTTGAGAAAAGAATAACTCACCTTCTTACCACTCCATGCTTCCTTTGGAATAACATAGTCCAAAGAAGTAGAGGGGCCTCTATTGATTAAATAAATTGTAGTGTTTATAGCTTCTGCCCACATGTTTAGAGGCAATCTAGCATGCAACCTCATACTCCTTGCACACTCTATTATTTTCTTGTTCATGCGTTCAACCACTCCGTTTTCTTGTGGAGTCCTTGGTATAGTTTTTTGCCTATGAATACCATTAGAGGAACAATAATCTTCAAATTCTATGCTGCAATAATCACCACCATTATTAGATCTGAGACATTTTAGATTTTTACTAGTCTCATTTTTAACCAAGCATTTACATTTCTTAAAAGTTTGAAATACATCAGATTTCTATCTAAGGAAATACATCCAAACTTTTCTTGTTGCATCATCTATAAATGTAACATAATACAGAGAGACACCAAGGGAAGGTACCTGAGCTGGTCCCCATACATCTGTATGCACAAGCTCTAACTTCTCATTTTTCTTTTCCTTCCCACACTTCACAAAAATAACTCTCTTTTGTTTTCCATACACACAACTCTCATAGAAATCCATATTGACACATTTCAGACCAGGTAAAAATTTCTTTGAATGAAGTAATTTCATACAGGTTTTTCACTCATGTGCCTGAGTTTTTTGTGCCAGAGTGGTATGTTAGAATCTATAGTAACGGTTTGATGTTCTTCCCGCTCAACTGCAGCCACTGTTCTTGAACATTCATTATCTTCTGAAACAATTAAAGTAGAAGGAACAATATGACCTATACAAAGATATAAGGTGCCTACTTTCAAACCTTTTGCTACTAATAAGGAACCTTTTGAAACCTTCCAATTTCTATCATTAAAAGTAATTGTGCAACCCTCATCACCTAGTTGCCCTACTGAAATTAAATTCCTACTCAGCCTTGGAACATGTCTTACCTCTTGTAGTAGCCAATGATTCCCATTCTGCAACTTAATCTTAATTTTTCCCTTTCCAACTATCTGACATGGTTCATTATCACCCAAATAAACTAGCCCAAAATCCCCTTGGACATAATCAAGAAAGTAACCTCTATGGGGTGTAGCATGAAATGAAGCCCCAAAATCTAAAACCCATGAATCATCAATACTTTCTAAAGAAAAAAGCAAGGCATTCTCTTTGGGTTTATTACTTTCCAAATTTGCCTCCTTATTACCTTCTTTTTTGTCTCCTTTATTCTTCTGAGACCATCAATCTTTATTCTTATGACCTGGTTTTCTACTGTACCAGCAATCATTTGGCCCTTTGGATTCAGACCTCTTTCCCTTTGATTTTCCTCTTGATTTCCCATGATTTCTAGAGTTATTTCCTCTCTCATTGTTTCTACCTCTACTTTGTACATTTAAGACACTACTTGATGTGGATCCACCTAAGCTTTTACTATGAATTTCCCCACTCAGAATAACACCAATAACATCATCAAATTTTAGGGTATTAGAACCAGAAATAGAGTTACTAACAGCCATTACCAAGCCATTCCAACTTTTAAGCAAAGAACACAAAATCAAGAGAGCCCTGAATTCTTCATCAAAAATAACATTGAAAGAAGTTAATTGACTGGTAACTGTATTAAACTCATTTAAATGATCAACAACTGACCCACCTTCCACCATTTTCATATTAAAAAAATGCTTCATGAGAAATACAACTTTGCTAGGGTTTGCATCAAAGCTTCAATCATCATTTCTTATGTAATATTGAATGCCACCGATTGTGCTAGGCATAATCAAATACTACCAATAGCCTTTCTATCAAGAATTGCCCAGTTCTCATCAGAAATGCTTGCTGATTTCTTGGCTTTTCCTTCTAATGGTTGCCATAGATCCTTTTGATAGAGATAGTCCTCCATTTGCATTTTCCATAACTGAAAGTTCTATCCATTAAACTTGTCAACCTTCAGCCTACCCTCATCTGCCATTTCTCCCACTCAACTGTGAGACTCCCACTAAACTGTGAGATCTTCCTACAGAGGATAACTAAAAAACAACCTTGCTCTAATAGCACTTGTTAGGATTACCAAGACAGAAATAAAAGTTACATGCAAATATAACCAATATCAAAAAATAATAAACCACACAGAAGAGAACACAAGACACAAAGATTTAATGTGGTTCATCCAATCCCTGGGCTGCATCCACCAACAACAAGTCCAATATTATTATTATACAGTGATTACAACTTGATTATAATCCATAATCTCCTTACAGCTCAATTCTGCCGCAAGTACTAAAACCATACATCATGAAAGCCCTAACCCTAAGCCATATTATACAATATTTTTCTGCTTTAGGGTTAGAATTAGTTACAAAATGTCAGCACAAAAAGTTAGCTGAAAATATGTCAACCCCAAACCTTAATGAGGGCAGGAGGAAAAGTGTATAGTACTTTCTAGATCAGTCACCACAAGCTAATAGGTTTGACCTATACCTTAGAGGGATAAATCTAAAGATCTCAGGATTATGGTAGATACAACACTTCAAGATCTACAATTCTAAATCTAAAACTCCACAAATCTACACCTGCACACCAAAGAGAAGGGGAAATTATTGGGGGTAAGGGGTTTTCTTTAGTCAAGACCCTTTTTAGGAATTAACCTTGAATATGAATAAAGGAAACTGTAATGTGAAGTAGAGATTACACAACATTGAATTATATCATACCTTGTAGGTGCAATTATTCTTAGTATGTGATCAAGTATGTTGATGCAATAGCTTTGACTCAACACAAAAACCAAAAGGAAATCATGTAAGACAAAACCTCATGTAGTGGATGCTTGTAATTTTCCTCGATGTTGAATTGAAGAAGAATAATTGAATGGATGAAAGTTTATCTCCTCCATTGATGAGAAACTCCTTTGTCCCCAATGAAGAAGGATGCCAGATCTATGAGAGGAAATGCATGAATGCTTCAAAGCTTGATTGGACTCCTTTGATGCATAATAAATTTTTTGTATGTGAATTTTGATGTGTGATTAATTGAGTGATGTGAGAAGTCTTATAGATTGTGGATGTGAAAATGAGAGGAAGAAGCCTCCCATTATAGTGATTTCAGAGTCCAAATTGGTAAAGGTCGACCTCACAAGGAGGGAAGATGAATTTTTTTCATTGGGCCCAAAATCAATGAAAACTAAAATCCATAGGTATAGGTTGAAATAGGATCAACCTATACTGCTATAGGTCAAACTAGGTTGGACCTATACTCAACAGGTGTCAATTTTGAGGTAAAGGTTGCACGATTTTAGAAGTGTTAAAAGTTTTAGGGAAATATAGAAGGATAAGTAGGAAAATCAAGTGTGAATGTTGAAATAGGGCCAAGAGGGAAATGAATTATGTGAATAGATAGATAAATGGGAAATTGTGCATAGAAATTAGAGCTAAGTTAGAGTTTTGAGCAAGATTGAAGGAGAAAGAGGATCTTGATTTAAATAAAGTATGCAATTAAATGCAATGTGAGGTCCTAATATACGGAGCACATTAAATGTTAGAAAGTAAAGTCCACCAAGATAACTAAGAGGGGGGGTGAATCAGTTATCAGATAAAAATAACTTATAATACCATTATCATATTTCAACCATGTAACCAATATAAAAAACAACCATAAAAAGATAAAAATACACAATAACAAAAGATATGTTAACTAGGGAACCTCTTGATCAGAGAGTAAACCCTAGTGGGGATGGTACCCAAAAAAGATGTATTAATATGAAAATTACTTGTGAGAGGATGGACTTTGTTAGGAGTCTTATGAAATATATTCAGTACATACCAGTCTATGTTAGGATACTTTGAATCCCTGTTAAAATATTATAACCTAGTTAAGAGTTATGGAAGGCAAAAGGACCCATTGTCCAAATAGATTCAAGGGAAAGATCACTAAACACACTATCCAACTGATCTCTGTATTATCTAAATAGAATAATGCCAACAATTACTGATCTCAACAAATCCTTTGTCTGTGCCAAAATCGCACCAACTGCTTCACCAGATCTGCTTAATTCACATATCCTTACCATATAATATCATTTCTCATTCTACTTCTCTATGTCAAATTAAGGAAAACAATCCTATCTTTACACCACACTCAAATAATTTACAATAGAGTTGGCCAACTAGGCTTAACCAAATACAAAATATAAATCATTACACGTTACATAATATTTCATAATCACATAAAATTGCTAGCTTCCAAACTAAATAATTCTTCACACGTGTGTTCTCTGACTATGCTGTCTCATTCAGGTCACCTCCAAAATATCATCAACCTCTGTTAAACTTCACATGTCTAGATTTTATCCCAATTAAGGGATTAAATCTAGTTATCACAAGCCGCTTCTCAAGAACACTGTCTGAATATTGATTCCACTAAATTACACATAACTGTCATGAATAATTGAATTTCCATATGTGCTCTTAACCATAATCTCATGACACAATATAGAAAAATTCCTCAACTCCACATAGGTTGATCTACAATTCTCCACGTGCGCTAATACAATCACTATCTACTTCTTTTCTACTCACCAGTAGATCAATGTATTGACATCAATGAAAAACACAGTCATGAATGCAACATACAACTACTATGGAATGAATCTGAATACTACCCCATAGGACATATTCAACATTAATTCTTAACAATATCCCCCATTGGAATTAATGGAAACATAGATTAAAAACATCCAAGTTCCATGAATACCAAACTGCAATCCTGATTCTCTGCATTATCTTTTTGAATCCTCTTAATCAATCAAATTAATCAATCATCGAATGTATTCTTCTCCTTAGTACTTCACTTTTTTAATTCCTCTTCATCAATCAAATCAATCAAGTATTTTTCATGTATCCTTATCCTCCATTGACATCAATGATAAAGAAAGCATCAACATGTCAATCCACTACAAGCTCAAATGTCAAAAGACACTATTCAGAACATACATTCACAAGAGTCCTTCATGACTTAGCTTAGAAACATACATACTCCCCCATAGAGGAAGTACTAGCATACAATCCAGAATGGATAGAGCTCTTATGACACTAGACTGATGCAACTCTCTGCATCAATACTCAAAAGTAGGTTGGGGCATAACCCCAAGCATACCTCTCAGATACTCAAATGTTTCTTTAGGTAAAGGGGTATGTGCAGGATCATGGTATGCCAAAAAGTGGCGATGTGAAAAAGAAGTCCCAACTGATAGACTCTTTGAAAAATAACTATAACTTTCAAACAATAAATCATTTTTGAAATCTGCAATATACATCACATTAAATGCTTGATCTAATACAATAATAATAAATAATTATTTCAATTTTATGAAGTTTAGACTAAGTTAAGGTGGTCAGACATGAGTGTTTTTATATTCAAGAAAATTTGTAGCAGAAAAATCATAATTAATTATTTACTTGGAAAAAAATACAAAAAAATATGCATGACATCTAGACATGATTCTACTACTTTTATCTAGAATCTTATAAAAATTTTATCATTTAATTTTGTTTAATGTGGTCAGACATACACCTACTTGTTATGTTTCTAGTCTCGATTGATAGACTTATTGAAAAATAGATATAACTTTCAAACTGTATAACATTTTTGAAATCTAAAACATGTGTCACATTCTATGCTTTTCCTACTGCAACAATTTTTTTTTTCAATTTTATAAAGTTTAGACTAATTTAATGTGGTCAGACACGAGAGTTTTTGTATTCTGGAAAAGTTGTAGAAGAAAAATCATAATTAATTATTCACTTGGAAAAAAAATAAAATGTGTCACATCCGGACATAAGTCTACTCCTTATATCTAGAATCTTGTAAAAAAAAATTATCATTTGATTGTGTTTAAGGTGGTTAGACATACACCTACTTCTTATTTTTTTCTGAAATTTTCGTACTACTACATTGAAATTTGAAATTTTCAACATATAGAATAATGTTAAGATATAGCTTCATTCGTATTGTTATATATATATATATATATATATATATATATATATATATATATATATATATATATATATATATATATATATATATATATATATATATATATACATACACACACACATTATTATAATGAAGAGTTGTGATATTTATATTATACTATTATCATTATCATATTATTAATATAATATAGTAATGATAATATTATAATGCAATGATATATATTATATTATTGTCATTATTATAGTTAATTATATATTTATTATGGTTATAGTAGACAATTATGGTTATCACCATAATTGTCATATTATATTATTATATGGTCATGACTCATCAAGATGTGACTATTCAAAAGATATAAATATATATCAATGGCTGGTGAAAAGATCAATCACAATGGTAATCTATTTCACTACAACACTCAGATATGTTCTCTATAGGACGATCCAGATTTCACAACATGGTATCAGAGCCTAACCTATAGAAGAATAAAATATATTCACAAGCAATTGGTAATAAACTGGCAGCGATATTGGTGATGAAACTCCATATATGTTCTAAACAATGACATCAAAGGTTGAAACTTTTAGATGAGTCTCGTGCTCTTCTTCTCTCTGCTCTGTCCTTGGCAATCCAACCTACACAGCCGACTATCAATATTCTTATAAATACAGTGAAAGTTGGAGCACGCAAGGAGACTTGTCATTCGAGACATTCACCATGGCGGATACAAGCGGGCCTACACATTCCTTCAGTGAGGTAGTGTTAGGGTGTAGCCATGTCACTCAAAGAGATGGCATGGATTTTGCGGATGATGTAGTGAAAGGCTCGGGCTATATCCATATGTTGTTGGGTCATGTATGATGAAGACGTTAGATATCCTCATATTTTCATTTATGTAACTGTTGTCTTCAATATGATCCATGTGTTTGTGCCTAGTGTGCATCCTCCATTCAAACTGACTATCAAGAACCTCCTAGTTGCATACTATTTAGAATTTTGAGCACTTCATGCTATGTAACCATAAATCATTAAAGAGACACATATTCATTGAGTTGGATAAGAAAGTGGAAAGTCACCGCTGTATGGTTCGATCATTGCATCATTTTGGAGTATCTCAGTAAGGTGTATTCCATAACGATAGTCTTCAATTGGACAATACTATCACCTGATCAACCAAACTAAACCATGATCATCAGAAGCGACTAAATATTATGCAGAAGATTTAGTGAGATTCAACATGAATAGAAGGGTCTGTTAAATGGAGAAATTACATACGCGGTAGATTTCATAATACTTCTTGTTCAAATCAACAATGTTGAAGAGTTCATACAAAACAATTAAGAAGTCCCCTTGTGCGTATATAACGAGTGCTCCTTTATCAACATTTGTGTCCATGTAAGGAAAGAAAAAAATTTAAAATACGTAATGTTTATCAGGTTTGAGAAATATAAAATGGAATTCATTCATTCAGTTGAGTAGTGCGGGTGGAACAATAAAGGAAAGAAATGATATCGAGGTAATCTTGGAAGCACCAATTGAGTGAAGATGTCGTCAATGGTGGAAAGAGATTCTCCTTATCAAAGACATGGGAGTATACAAAACAAAATCGTTACAAGAAGATTGACTAAGCAAGCATCAAGTAAGAAAGAAGATCAATGTTGATTGGAAGATTGTATGTTGTGTTACCGTTTGATTATTCATCACTGTTAATAGCATAACATCAACTTAACTAACCGCTGGTTAGCAATAACCAAAGAATATGCAAGTGATATCAACATCCAAGCATAGGTGATGTTAATCATAGAGAACATCATTTGGTAGTCTATTTAGTCAGTTGGAGAATTACTTGGACATTACTTCCAACCCGTCTATACATTGCCGAGATATAAAAAAAAAAAACATTTGCTACGGCACTAAAAGTTCTTTGGTAATGCTCAAAAGCTATCTAAAGTACAAAGAAAGTGAAAGTGACAAGTTCTCTATAATAAAACAAGGCTTAGCAGATTAGATCACTAGTGGTAATGTCAACATAGAAAATTGGATTGCGACAGAAGATCTACATCACTATTATACTTAGCATAACAATAGGGTATTGACAGGATCAAATAGCCAAAACATGTCTTTCCATCAACACTAAAAGAAGCATGGCACTGACCATTTGATAGATCCAGTGGGAGGTGGTCACGGGGGTTAGAAATCCATAATGTTTACAAGTATTTGTTTGGATTAGATCTTAGAAGTCAATCTAAGGATAACAACAATTGGAATGGACTTGGATGATCTGAAACATAGTGGAAGAAGACTTCATGACCTCACACAATCCTTGGAGATTTTGTTTTCATACAAGATGGTGCAAATCAAAAGTGTGTAGATAAATTCATTTGTTTTCATTAAAGTGTGCAGATAAATGCTACAAGGAAATGTTGCCTCATATGTTGTGGTAACAAGCGTGTTAGAGATGCATGCGAAATATGGTAGCATAAACAACACGTTGATTTGTTTACCAAAATGCCTTGAAGAAATTCATCTCATGGAATGTCATGTCTCTAAGAGACTAATCAAAAAGCTAAAGTGCCATCAACAAATGCCCTCACATTTTCAAACTTCATCGTGAAACAACACGCCACTATGGGCTCACTTTAAAGAAAGAAATATTTGAAACTTAAGATAAGTATTCATCTTTGAGTAAAATTTTTATAATTTTGTAGTCATTTTCTTATATGTATTCATGTTTGTACTATAAGAGCTATTTGCCTTGATCTTTTCATTTGTCTCCAAGAATGTTCTTGTAGAAAAAAAGAAGAATGATGCAATCAAGGCATTATGCAGGGTTGTTCCGTACTATAATAAGTGCAGGATGATTCTTTGATCACAAGTACCTATGGACTACTGAGTGCAGGGTTCGTTGCACATGTGGCACTGATAGGCTCCTACAACTACACTACTCTAGATTTTGATTACACTACTACAGTGAAATTTCATAATAAGTACTCATGGATTTGTGTACAACCTTTGGACTATAGCGAGATGGATTCTTCAAAATATTTTTTTTAATGTATGGGCTCACCTTATGAAAGGGAATATAAAAGGACAAAAGCATGTTAAGAGGGAGTCCTGTAATCTTCAAAAAGTTTAAGAATTGATGAAATTGAGCTTCAGAGGGAGCAGATGATTCAGTCAACTTGTGACAAAATCGATCATATTGATTGAGAGGGAGATCATTGCTGAAGGTGAAACAATTCTGAGGCTATAGAAGTGGAAACTTATGGATAGAATCACAAATGAGATGCACATGGATAGGATCTCTGATTGAAGTAATTCATACATCTTGAAACTATAGTTCATTGAGATGAACATCTTACTAGAGGTCTTTATTATCTTCCCTCAAGTCCAAGAGGGAGTGTTAATGTTGTGGCCTTGGAAAAGATCAAAATGCATCTTATTTGTATTCATTCTCTCAGGAAGGAAAGTATGAAATGACATCCTGCATTGACACCAAATTGAGTATATAAATAGGGTATGCCTTTGTGACAAATGGAGAAACTAAAAGATCTGCATTAGTGGACATTCGAGGATCTTGATTTAGAGGGAGTAGACCATGTTTTGTTGGTTCTCTAGCAGACAATTATGGTTATTACCATGTGAGAAGGTTATATGTCAGATAGAGAAGCTAGAAGATCAAATTAAGTTGGCACCCTAGGATCTTGGTCATACAAATTCAGAGGGAGTATAACATGTCAAGATGGTGTATACTTTGTAATCTCAAAATTCACCAAGACTATGAGATCGTGCAAACTAAAGAACAAACCACCGATACTCTTACCAAGTGTCTTGCTAGAAAGAAGATTGTGTACCTTTAGATAACCTTGGTATGTTGAGGAATAAAGCCTTATTAGGTGAAAAGAAGGTATCTTGAATGCTATGTTATTACTTGTTCTGCAATAACTATATCGTGGTTAGACAACATTAAGTTGTTGGTTTCAAACTGTCATGATGTGTTTTGGACTGTATTATGTTCATGGCTAGACAACATTGAGTTGTTGGTTTTAAATTGTCATGACTGAGAGTTTGACTTGAATTTTTAAATAATTCTTGTCTTTGATAGACAATTCTAAGGTGGAAGTCTTGATTTCCACTCTCTGGATGAGCTAGAGTGGATCCACCCTTTGAGAAAAGTCAAGGTGACTTTATGGGTTTTTTTATTCATGAATAAATATAAAAATGTATATTGCAATATTGTGTAAAAATGATCATTTGTGTGTGGGTTAACATTTCAAGGTGACGATCTTGTAAATAGTTAACCAAAGTGTCAAGATAGACTACTTAAGTGTGTGTCCCGATTGTGCGAAGATCTTGACTCTTGTTATTACTGGTTGTGTAATAACAAAACCATATCATGATAGACTACTTAATTGTGTGTCCCGACTGTGCAGAGATCATGATATTCAAGTCTATTTTCATGACGAGACTACATTAACTTGTGCATCCCGAAATGGCAGATGTCATGATAGACTTTTGATATTTAATACTCACTCGCTAAGAGGGAGTGTTAAGATATAGCTTCATTCATATTGTTATATATATATATATATATATATATATATATATATATATATATATATATATATATATACATATATATTTATATTTATACATTATTATAATGAAGAGTTGTGATATTTATATTATACTATTATCATTATTATATTATTAATATAGTAAGGATAATATTATAATGCAATGATATATATTATATTATTGTCATTATTATAGTTAATTATATATTTATTATGGTTATAGTAGACAATTATGGTTATCACCATAATTGTCATATTATATTATTATATGGTCATGACTCATCAAGATGTGACTATTCAAAAGATATAAATATATATCAATGGCTGGTGAAAAGATCAATCACAATGGTAATCTATTTCACTACAACACTCAGATATATTCTCTATAGGACGATCTAGATTTCACAACAAATAATTGGTTTTCAAAAAAGGCCTAGTATCTTAGAAACTAAATTCAATTTTCTACAGATTCTCTTCTTACATATTTTTGATATAATATTTATAACTTGTTAAAATTTTTATGCCAACTTGCCTAAACCTGATTTTCTGAGTTTTCATTGCCACTTAAGGGCCTAGTTTGGCATACCATGATCTTGCACATACCTAAAGGCTTTGTAAATATATCTTCAATTTTCTCTTTTGTACTGATATACTCAAGTCTAACTTTTTTTTCTACAACTTTTTCTCTAACTACATGATACTTGATTTCTATGTGTTTTTTTTAGAATACAACACATGGTTCTTAGACATACTTACTGTACTGGTGTTATCACAATATATGATAACAAGCTCATTGAACTTATTTCCAATATCCTTCAACATTTTTTTAATCCAAATTATCTGATTACAATTATTTTCTACTCCTACATATTCTACTTCTATTGTGCTCTCTGAAATACAATTATTTACTACTGCTACATTTTTATTTTTAGGTCTAGGGACCAACTCCCAAGTTTTGTTCTTTTCAATTTGATCTAGTTCTTCCTTCATTGCTTGAATCCAATTATCATCTTTACTTGAGCTTCCTCAGTAGTTTTAGGTTCAATTTGAGAAATCAAACATAGTTCTTCTTGTACCTTATTTTGTGTCAGCAATCCTTTCTTTGTGCTTCCAATAATTTGATCAGCAGGATGATTTCTTGCTAGATTCTTATTAGGTGTCACTATCTCAATTCTTGCTTCAAGTCTTTTCTCTGATCTTGGCTCTTCTCTTATTTCCTCAATGTAATCATCATTCTACAAATCACTGTTAGCTTCATAAAATAATTCAACATTTTCTTGATCAATTCTAGGATGAACTTCTTCATCTAATTCATAATCAAGTATTCTTTCCTGAATTTTGAACTTCTCATCAACTTTAACATTTGTGCTCTCAAAAATAGTCTTAGTTCTTTTATTAAAACATATATAGGATTTTATTTTCAAAAAATAACCAAGAAATATACCTTCATCACTTTTAGGACTAAACTTACCAATGTCATCATCTCTCTTAATATAACATTTTCTTCCAAAAATTCTGAAATACTTAACTGATGGTGCATGTCCAAACCATAATTCATAAGGTGTCTTATCTGTATCTTCTCTGATTTGTACTTTGTTCATTGTATATATTGTTGTGTTCACTACTTCTCTCTAAAAGATCTTCACCAAATCATTCTCAAATAAAATAGCTCTTGCTACCTCAGTTACTGATCTGTTCCTTCTTTTTGCAATACCATTTTTTTCAGGTGTTCTAGGATCTGAAAAATGTCTCTTAATACCATTCTTTTCACAAAAAATATTAAATTCCTTTGAAGTAAATTCTCCACCTCTAGTAGACCTTAAACATTTAATCTTCCTTCCAGATTCTTTCTCAACTTTGTTCTTAATCAATCTAAACTTATCAAATACTTCAGACTTTTCTTAAAGAAATGCTATCCACATCATTCTAGTAAAGTCATCAACAAAAATCATAAAATACCTTTCACCATAGATTCCTCTAGTCCTTGTGGGAACACTTAGATCTGTATGAAGAATTTCTAATTTCACTGTTGTGGTGAACTTCTTACTAGGAAAAGAACTTCTTTTCTGCTTAGCCATAACACATTCTTTGAATATCATTTTAGTAGGTTTCATAATCTGAGGAAAATTTCTTACTGCAAATGTAGTACTTACTTTCAAAATGTTATCAAAGTTTATGTGATAGAAATTTTTGTGCCATAACCAATTGTCATCAATTTTAGTAATCAAACATGTCTTTTCAGCAAGGTTCAACTGAAATACATTACCTTTGGTTCTTGATCTAGTTCCAATCATATTACCATTCTTATCTTTGATCACACAAGTCTTCTTAGTAAACCAAACTTAATATCCCTTGTCAACCAACTATCCAACACTTAAAAGATTATGTTTCAATCCATCCACAAAATAAACATCATCAGTGTTAGTCTATCCATCAAGAGTAATAGATCCAATTTCCTTTATCATGAAAGGTGCATTATTTCCAACTCTAACAATTCCTCCATCATAGTTGTTAAACTTTATAAATTTTCTCATATCACCAGTCATGTGGTGTGAACAACCACTGTCTATAATCCAATTAGTTTTCTTTCCTACTTGAGAAACTAAATATTTTTCTTCTCTTACTTCATTTTTAGAGATTTCTTCTTGTATTGCTAGAAATCCTATATCATCATTTTCATTATCACTTTCACTTAACATTTTCTCAAGGCTAGCCTCAAATGCTTCATCATTAGCATAGTAACATTCTTTAAATCTTCTAGTTTTAAAGTTATTATATTTTTTCACTCTCTTAGGACATTTAGATGTGAAATGACCATATTCTTGACAAGTCCATCATTTAAAGATTTTCTTACCTTCAGGTTCTCTTTTCACAAAAAAGGAAATTCCTTCCTCAATATTTCTGTCTTCTTCAGTCTTAGATCTTCTACAATTGGCATAATCTCCATTGACACTTGTACTTATTGATAAAGTAGGGTGAAAACTAAGTGCGCTGAATGCTGTCTTAATTCTAGGTAAGTCTCCAGATTATCTCAAGCTTGTATTTGTTTCTTCTAATCTTCCAAGAAGAGTCTCTTTGGTAAAATTTTTAGTACAAGGTATAACTTGTCCAATCATCTGCGTTGTTTGCTTAAACATAGGGGTCAGTGTCTTTAAGATCTTCCATATGACTTCATCTCTAGTTTTATTTCCTTCACAAGCTTTGATACCTGTAAAAATCTCTGATATCCTACCAATATAGCTTCCAACAGATTCATCTTCCATCATTCTTATATCTTTAAATGAACATATCCAATTTTCTAATCTGTCTCTCTTAGCATGTACATCACCTTCAAAAGTAGATTGTAAACCTAACCAAATTTCATGAGATGTCCTTAGAATTTTTACCCGGCTGTATTCATTGTCCGGAAGAGCTGACAAAAGTGTTTCTCTGGAAAGTATGTTACACATTAATAGATCTCTTTCCTTATCAGTGTAACCTTCAAGTTTATCTTCTTCAATGATAGTCTTATCATTCTTTGTAATCAACCAATATCCTGGTCCTAAACATAACAGATGTGTCTTCATCTTTTCCTTCTAGCTGTCATAGTTAACTCCATCAAACTTAGGGATTTCTTTCCTGAAATGATTTGTCATAGACATATTTTTGTGAAACCTTCTTTCTCTTTTCCTATGGTGTTTGTGAAAAATCCTTTGAGAAGTTTCTAGTTGGTGATTGGGGTTATTGATGGTTCTATTCCTTATTGTGGTTAGGTAGTTGCTAATTGTTTTCAAGGGCCTGATCTTGCCTTGGTTTATTTTTTGTTAGGGTTTTGTACAGATGGGTTTGTGCTTGTCCCTTTTGTATCTTGGTGTTTTTTTTTCTCTCAAACAAGCTATTTTTAGATTGTTGACTTGGTTCTTCCTATGAGGAACCTATTATGGTGGAGTATACCCATATTGAGGTGGGGTACATTATTATGGCTATGATGTGGGTTCAACTCATTTTTATATTGTTTTCCTCTTTCTTTTTTCTTGTTGAGGTCATTTTGTTTCCTATGGAGGTGGAGATTTTATTTTGGAAAGAGGTTAAATGTTTCTCCATATGGTCTTCTCTTGGCTACAATAGTTTCTAAAGTACAAGGTTGAATTGTGTTTAGCTCTCCCTTCTGGTTATATTTTTGTAACCACTCTTATTGAGGTGGAGAGAAGTTTCATAGGTGAATAATTACTTTTTTGTTGGTTTTTTTATATGTTTTTATAGGGTGGTTTTGGGTACAATTTAAAAACTTATCTTGAAGGTTTGGGGAGAATTTGAAAAACCCCTTACCTTATTTTTTTTTTCAGAAGCTTCTTGGTAGGTTCAATATTATTTATATTGTTTCTTAAGAATTAACTTGATGATGTTGGATGTTATGGTTTTTGAACCCTGGTTAAAACTCAATGTTTAGGTTAAGAAAGATTGGAAATAATCTTAGATATTTTTCTGAGGAAAAGGGGGCCTATTAAAAACTTTTGGTTTGAGTTTATAGGATTTCACCTTTTATTGTAGCTTGATCTTGATTTGATGTTTTTTCTTAAGGTTATTTCAAGTCATTTATGGAGCTATTGGTTAATTCTGTTTGATATTTTGTAATTGATTTCTTATTTGTGGGTTCTAGATCTCTATCAAAATATATTTATATAGGATTTTGATCCCCTTAAAAACCTATTTTACCTAATAAAAAACAAAATAAAGTTACAATTATAGATTGTGGTAAACCTCCCTTCTACAGTAAATTATTTCATAACACACGAAATTACCTCACCCTAGGGAGAATGATACTTATTTCTTTTGGAAAGTTGGATGTATTTTCATTGATGTCAACATGTCTACTATGATCTTTGTAATGTCTACAATGTTATTTAGATGTCTAGTGTGAAGATCAGATGATTTTAATATATGTTGTGAAGTTTCATTGATAGATATGTAGTTTTGGGCTAGTAACATAGAATGTTTAGATGAATGAAGACAAAAGGTTATTGAAGATAAGGATTCACATAGCTCGTGAGATAATGTAGAGCTTGTATACACACTTCATGTCAATTTTGAGTTACTGACATGATGATTTGATCAAGTTATGGTGTCATAGATAAAGACTAGTTGTTTTGGTGATTTTTAATGTTAAAGAGCTATAGAGTTGTAGAGATTTGTTTCACGCATGTGATGTAGATGAGAAATTTGGTTACATACCTAGGAATATGTTGAGGAAAAAAATGTGTCTACCATTAAAATGGTTTGTGATTCTAATGATTCGCATGGAAGTTCCAATATTTTAGTTGAGGATGATAGTCTTCTTGAAAGTTTATCATAGGATGCAGGTAGATTTAATGAGTGCATTGTATTTGTTTTTTTGTGAGATTAATGATGCCTTAGGATGATCTAGGATTATGGGCTTGATGAGTTGGAAGTTCAAATTGATCAAGGTGGCCATGTTAAATGAATCTAAGTTATGTTTTTGTGATCTTAACCAACATGTGAAGGAAAGATTATAAAAAAGCTTATAAGAGACTGGTAAAATGTTTTAAGGTTATGATTATGATCTCAAGATTATATTGATGGATCAAAATAATGTTTGGAAATCACACACTGATATTGAGGTTGATATTAGTACTAAGAGATGGAAAATTAAGGATTAGGTTTTTCCAATCTAATTCTTGATAAATATGATGAATTAAGGTTTGATTTATGTGTCACGTGGATGCACCAGTATTTTTGAGATTGTGGAAGTAAGTGTATTCTAGTGAAGAATTTTATAGATCTAGTGAAGGATAAATTACTTGTCTATGGTGTGAAGCAATTGATTCACCCCCTACCCCTCTTCTTAGTTGCTTGTTGCCTATTTTATACAATTGGTATCTGAGCCTAGTCTCTTGAAGGATGTCTAATAGCTTGAGGGAGATTGGAACATGGAAACATACAAGAAGGACAACCTTAGCTTTGATGGAGCCAATTATGCACTATGGAAGAACTGAATGATTGTCAATCTCAGATGTATTAATGAAGATTACTGGAAAATTGAAAAGAATTCATACAATGCTCCTCAGAACCTTACAACTCTTGATAAGATTAATGATGCCAAGGTGAACATTTAGGAAAAATAAGCCTTGTTAAGTGCACTAACTGATGCACATAGATGACTAATGTCATGGACAACGAGATAGCTAATCAGATTTGGGAGAAGTTGGAGATTCTTTATGAAGGAGATACAATAGTAAATATGGAAAATTTACAGAGCCTGAAAGGAAAGTATGATGCCATGAAGATGAGTGAGGATGATAATATCTCATCTTACATGATGAAGTTTATAGAGATAGTGTGTGCTATTAGACATACCAGAGGAATACTTGATGAGGATGATATTGTTTCAAAATTTTTGAGATCCTTGACTCTTGCCTATGAGAACAAGGTTGTAACTATTGAATAAATAAGGACAATAACTAATGTGGCAAGAGAAAAGCTAGTTGGAAAGTTTACAACCTTTTATTTTAGTTCAATAAGTGGAACACTAGCCAAGAATGAGACAAATTTCAAAGCCAGTGTAAATGGAAGGAATATGCAAAGATCAGATTTGACTGAGAAACCTGCAAGGAAATTATCAAGATGGAAAGAAGAGTTGAAGGACATAGAAGAGGAAGATACAGATCTTGAAGAATTAGAAGTTAAGTTTTCAAAAAGGATATCTTACACAAAAAGATCTCCTTCTAGAAGTAAGTACAAAGGAAAGTTAGCCTTCAAATACTTTTCATGTAGTAAGGTATGAAATTATTCATCTAGGTTCCCTACTAGATTTCCTAAGAATAGTTATGACCCTAAGCCTAGGGAAAGAAGATTTTATTATGCTCTAGATGATGAAGGAATTACTAATAATGAATTTGATAAAGATAATAAGGATGATGATGATTTTACTTTAATTTTATTAAGGAAGAAGATAATAAAATTCTAAAAATATTAAGCCTGCTAGTTCATTTCTATTAAAGAAGATGATTCTAGATTTGAAGATTCTATGCCCTCTATTTCTACAAATGATGTCATTGAAGAGAAATATTTAGCCACTAAATTTGTCAAAGAAGATAAGTGGGTGATTGATATTATATTATCTCATCGTATGAATGGAGAAAAAAGAAAATTCATAAGCTATGAGAAGTATGATGGTGGAGAAGTGAAATAGAGTGTCAACTTTGGCAGTAAGATCAAAGGTAGGGGCTCAATTAATTTTAATAGAAAAAAATAGTACTGTGATGTATTGTATGTAGAAGGTTTGAAACACAATCTTCTTAGTGTTGGTCAGTTGATGGAACACGACTATGGTTTGCATTTAAAGAATGGCACATGCAAGATAATAAATAATTGCGTAAGGGAGATTGCTATTAGATTTAAGACAATAGGTAACATATTTATTTTGAATACTGGCCAAAAGACTTGTTTTATTAGTTAGATAGATGAAATTTATTTGTGTCAAAATATTGTGCCATGTGAACTTTGATAATATTGTTTCCATGGGTTCTAAATTTTCTGTTAGAGATTTTCCTAAGATGAAGAAGCCTGCTAACAGTTTTTGCAAGGAATACCAATTGGGTAAGCAAAACAAGAACTATTTTCCACTCTAAGAAAGAAAATACAAATGGATCATTTTATCTTTTTCATATTGATTGTGTAGCCCTACCAAAATTAGAAGCTTGCAAGGAGATAGATATTTTATGCTACTAATTGATGATTACTCAAAGATGGTTTGGGTGACCTTCTTGAAGGAGAAGTTAGAAGTGTTTGGTGAGTTTAAAGACTTCAAGTCAATGGTGGAGAATGAGATTTGTCTAAAATTGAAGAAGATGAGATTAGAAAAAGGTGGAGAGCTTACATTAAATCAGTTCAATACATTCTATGAGATGCATTTAATCAAGAGATAATTAT
Source organism: Chamaecyparis obtusa (assembly GCA_027943335.1). Taxonomy (NCBI): domain Eukaryota; kingdom Viridiplantae; phylum Streptophyta; class Pinopsida; order Cupressales; family Cupressaceae; genus Chamaecyparis; species Chamaecyparis obtusa. The sequence goes on along the minus strand of BSBK01002646.1, from coordinate 597,126 downwards.
CTACTCTTAGAAATCTACAACAGAATGGTGTAGTAGAGAAGAAGATCAAATAAATTTTAGAGGCTACTAGGACCATGATTCTGGAGAGGATTTTTTTGCAAATAATTTGGAGAGAACCTATTAGGACTATAGTATACACTCTTAACCAAGTGCATCAAAGAGATGGAACTGGTAAGACATTGCATGAACTTTGGTGTGGTCATGTGCCTACTATTAAGTACTTTAGAATTTTTGGTAGTATGTGTTATATAGAAGGAGATGAAGATTTATAAAATTTTGATGCAAGGAGTGATGAAGGTATATTCGTTGGATACTCTACCAAAAATAGAGCATATAGGTGCTATAATAAAAGGCTGAAGAAGTTAATAGAAAGCATACATGTTAAGGTGGAAGAAAGTCTCTAGAATTTGACCAGATCCAATAAAATTGATGATGGAAAGAAAATAAATAATGATAATCAAAGAAAAGATCAACAGACTCAAAACCAAGCTCCTAACGTACCAGCAACCATAAGTGATGGAGATACTAGAGATAAAGAAAAAAAATGACAGTGATAAATTAGATGGTACCAAGGTGTATAAGATTAAATCACAATGAAGGATAGATAATTGGTCATAAGAACAAAGGAGTCTAGACTAGAAGTAGGATAGCATAGGATTAGATTCACTTGATATAAAAATTTGATCAAGTTGATAATAAATGGTCAAAGTATGTCAAGGAAGAGATTGAAACCATAAATAACCATATGGAAAAGATCATGCTTAGAGTATCTAAAATTGAGGCATTACTTGAAATAGAAAATAATGGTGTCAAATATGAGAAAGGTGAATGCTCCAAGTTAGATCATGATATGCCTAAATCCAAGGGACACACGAACAAGGTAAAGAAGAACAAAGATAAAGAAAAAAAGGACAAAGCCAAGCTAAAAAATAAGGGTAAGAAGAAGAAAGAAAAGGAAAATAAGAAGAATTGGAGTTAGAAGAAATGAAAATATGAAAAAGAACAAGAAGATTATGGAAAGACATCCTAAACCTCATAATTGTAGTGGTAGTTGTTTTCAATATGACAAGTATGGACCTAGAGCCTCAAATTGTAGAAGCAAGAATCATTTTTCTAGAGGCAAGAGAATTAACCATATCTCAAATAGATTGAATAGTGTGAGAAGGATAAATGACATTTTCATAAGGAAAATAGGTAGATGTCCATGTGCTATGTTGAGAAATGATGAAAGTAAGCAAAAGATTGTCATATGTATCAGATGCAATGTATCTACAAAAATTGTTAAACACTATCGAGACATACAAAATGATGAGTTTGATCTAGTGTCTAGATGAACATGGATATGGAAGAAAATGACAAGGACATATAGGAAGGGGACAAAGGAAAGACATGAGATTGAAAGGGTAGTAGAAGAAGAGAAGGAAAAGGAAGCAGACATTAATATGAAAAAGGAAGCTGTATAGGAGAAAATGATACACCTTTTTCATTGATGTCAAATGGGGAGAGAAAAAGATGCGGAAAACAATAAGGATCAGATCAAAATATAGAAGTGGAGATTATAAGAAGAAGATCAAAAGAGAAGATAAATAAAGATAAGATCATAAGAGAGAAGAAATTTCATATATACTTGCACATAAGGAAGATAATTTTACAAAAAGAATGGTGTACATAAAAAGGGGAGAAACTAATGGAGAGAAGAGTATGTAATTAGATTGAAACCAAGGACAGAAATTTCCTAGAGGGAGAAGAGATAGAGTAGAGATTGAAACCAAGGATAGAAATTTCCTAGGGGGACAAGAGATAGAGAAGAGGTAATAAAGAAGATAATGATGTATTGTGGATTTTGGTTTCTAATTGCATTACTATATAAAGTATTGTTTTTCCAATAACATGTTGCTATCAATACTAAAGGGGGAGATTGTTGAAAATTTTAATGTGTTGTCATTGATTTAAAAAATTCTACTATGATGTCTTGAAGGTTGTTTAGATGTCTAGTGTGAAGATCAAATGATTTTTATATCTATTCTGAAGTTTGGTTGATAAATATGTAGTTTTGCAATAATGCAAAATATTCAGATGAATGGTGGAAGAAGGTTATTGAAGATGAATAGTCACACACCTCATGGGATGATGTAGAGGTTGTGTACATGCTTCATGTCAAGTTTGAGATATTGACATGATGACTTAATCAAGTTACGGTGTCACATATAAAGAATGGTTATTTTTTTTATTGCGAGTGTTACAAAGCTACAAAGTTGTAGAGACTGATTTGATGCATGTGTTTTAGATGACAATTTTAGTTGCACAGCTGGGAATGTGTTGAGGACATATAAATATGTCTAACATTCAAAGGGTTTATGATTCTAATGATCTGCAAGGTAGCTACAATAATTTTAGTGGAGGGAGACAGTGTTCTTGAAAGTTTGTCATAAAATGCTAGTGGATCCGATGAGTGCAATATATATTCTGTTTATTTGTTTGAGCTTTTTGATTCCTTAGGATGATCTAGGATTATGTTCCTAATGATTTTGAAATTAAAATTGATCAAGGTGGCCAAGTTCAATGAATCTAAGTTATGTTTTTGTGATCTTAGACGACATGTTAAGGAAATATTATAAAATGGTTTATAACATATTGATAAGATGTTTTAGGGTTGTGGTCACGATCTCAAGATGAACTGATAGATCAAAGGGATGTTTGAAAATCATACAAAGATTCTGATGGTTAATTTTGGTGTTGAGAGATGGATGATTAAGGATTAGGTTTTTTCTAACCTATTTATTGATAAATATGGTGAATTAGAGTTTTATTAACGTGCCATGTGTATGCGCTAGTGTTTTTCAGATTGTAGAAGAAAGTATATGCTAGTGAAGCTTTTTTATGGATCTAGTGAAGGTTGAATTGCTTGTCTGTGGTGTGGTAGAAATAATTACAATAAGGGATATGACTGTACTGAAAAGGAACTGACTGAGGAAAAGTGAGATTCTACTATCTTGTTCATGAATTGTCATATTAGTGTTTAAAAAAGTGTTTGTAAGTTAGTGATACTTTTAAATGATAATTGTAAGTCACTATGACTTACTTATGGTTGGAGACCAAGAAAAATTGAGTAGTGAACTCTAGGTAGTTTGTCTAAATGCAAGTGCATTCCTTATATTGTAATAAGCTATACTTCTAACAAGGTATTAGTCTTATTGTGGGTATTAGCCCCACCTAGTTTTTACCCTAGTTTGAGTCTCCATGATAAAAAAATTTGTGTTATGTGGTGTTGATGTTTTCTAGTTTTTGTTTACATGCTTTACATTTTGTAAATGAGTAATAACAGTTTATGTGATCAAGGGTTTTATGCTTGAAGGGTTTTAGGGTTTTAAAGTTTTTGTATTTTGGTAGCAACTGATTCACCCCTCCTTCTTAGTTTCTTTCTGGCTATTTCCTATAATTTCTACTACAGTAATTTTGGTGCCTTCTAATTTTCTCTTTTTCTTTGAAAAAATTGACCAAAAATTCATGTAGGTACTACTTATCTTTCTAAGAAGTGTTTTTACTTTGCAACTCAATCTTGTTTTTTATTATATATGTATGAAAGAGGGTCTAATCCATTCACATAGTAGTTGAAACAAAATATTAAAGTAAAAAAAAATTGACTACAACAAAACCAAAAGCATAAAACCCTTAACCCTACCTAATTAGGTCATAATTAACTTCAAACTTTTGGCTCCCTATATTGACCCAACTCTCCTGTCAATAGTTTTATAATATAATGAGGAGTTTCTTCTTATAAGTATTCATAGATAGAATGAATTGGGTGACTCTAGCCTTCTTAAAAATTCTCCATAATTTGGCATCTTCTTACAAGGATTTGTAAGAAGAGGGCTTCATTCCCTTATTAGAACCACCCATGATATTGTTCAAATTACACACCTTCATAATGTATAAACCTTTTAGTACTAGAAAATATGTTTATTTGAGAATTGGAAAACCTTTTTCTTTCTATAAAATATTCTTAGAATTTTTTAGTTGATTTATTATTTCCATATCTCCCATCCCCTTGTGTTGTGTGTAATTAATAGTCAAATTCCATATGTTATAATTATGGTGACACCCATTTTCATAAAGGAGACTAGGTACATAATAATGTTTGACAATAAGGAATTAATACAAGAAATAATTTTAATCTATTGAAACCTTTTTCACTTAAGATATATAAGGAAATATCCTTATTAACTTTATCAAGTAATGGTTACCTTGACAAATGATATCTGATTTGTCCTTTTCATAGGAAACAAAGTGATACCTAATATTTTTTGTTTCTCTACTAGTTCTCAATTTTTTGTTTATTTTATTAAAGGCTTCATTTTGTTTATATTGATGACACTTACACAATGGGTTTGAGCACTTTCCTAAGCTAATCTATAATCAAAACTATACATTTTTATATTTATTAAATTTAAAAAATGATAATTTTTTTAATATTAAATATAAATTTATTATATTTAAAATAATATATCAAAAATTTATACACATATTGAACTAAAGTATGAAAATATAATAAAAATATGTTTATAAATTATAATTATTACTATCTGATTCTATTAATTATAATTAGTTTTTGATTAAGTAAAATAGGTTTTACAGGGTACTTGAAACCCATAGCAAAAATAAAGAGGCGTTTAAAAGTTTAGAAAGAAGCTTAAGCAGAACATTCAAGAAACATGCCACAAACCGACCGGAGACCAAGAAGCCACAAAAAATTGAACTGATAAAAAAAGAAGCAGGGGCCAGGAAATTGCGGTCATGACACTATCTTTCTCAGCCTCCCTTATGTGTCTTTCCCCTGACTTCTCTCTAGCTTGGATGTTGGCGTTTCCCTAGTGAAGCTTAGGCCAGGTGATTACTCTGTTTCTCACTGCGTCTTTTTTTCCTTTGCATTGGATAGCTTTTCTTGGGAAAGAAATCCCAGAAAGCATGCGGGGGGGACGCATGATTAGTAGCCTTTTTGTCCCTCCAAAACTTGTCCTTAATAGAATGACATTTCCAAAAATCCCCTTTACTTATCATTATGATTTTTTATGATTCCCTCTGTACTTTGGAGTCTTTACTTGTCAAGGAGATCCATCACTTCACTTGGAATATCTTTGCCTTGTTGCCAAATCATCTTAGTGTCCTTCATGACAGCCAGGTTGGCAAACCAATTAGCTACACTATTGGCTTCCCTGTATATGTAAGAAATGTACACCTTTTCAAAAGAATTAAGGATTGCACGGGTTTCTTCAATCATGTTGGATATCCTCCAAGATGGAGAGTGATTGAGGTTTAAGCAATTGATGATGTTCATTGAATCTCCTTCAATCCAGAGCTTCTTGACCCCAATTTCATGGGAAAGTTTGGTGACTTGGAGAGCCGCACAAGATTCAACAAAGTGGTTGGATTGAGAGCCCAGAGGTAAAATAATAGCTGCAAGGCCAAAACCAAAGCTATTTCTAATTATCCCTCCGCTACCAGTCTAGCCAGGATTCCATTTGGTAGCTTCGTCGAAGTTGGCTTTCACCCAACTAGTTCGATGATAGCTCCAAATACAGTTCTGTCTTTTCTCCTGGGTCACTTCCTGATCCTTTCTTGCAAGATGGTTAGTTCTTCCATAAAAGAAATAGTTTTCCTAAACATCATGTTGGATTTTTTCAAAAATTATTTTGGGGGGAGAGGAACAATCACATAAAATGTGATTATTGCGCTCTTTCCATACTCCCCAACATAGGTGAGGAAGGATCCAGGTGCAAAATAACTGGAAGTCTGGATTAAACATTTTGAAAGCCCATTGAGAAAAGAGATCTTCAAAAGATAGGGGAAAACTCCAGGATAAATCTAGGGCTGAGAAAAGACATTTCCAGATATTACTCACAAAAGAGTAGTGAATAAGTGATCCATTGTTTCCTCTTGACATCTATAGAGAACACACCATTTGGGGATCTGGAATCCACGCTTGATAAGATTATCAACTATGAGGATACAATTCTGGAGCAAGAGCCAGAAGAAAACATTAATTTTGGGCATAAGGCCTGGAATCCAAGCTTTGGCCCACAACCATTTAGCTTCTTGAATTTGAGGTATCTGCAAGGAATAGGTAGAGGCCACAATGTAGATACCATCTAGAGAATCTTCCCATATGATCTTGTCCTGAGCATAAGAGAGAGAGATTGCATTGAGGGATTTCATTAGAGGAATAAAATCTTGCAAGATCTAGGAGAGATCCACCCAATTGTCATCCCTTCTATAGTTGCTAACTTAGGGCCCACAGATTTGGGTACAGACATGTCTCTAGGTATAGAAAGTCTCAAATTCTCTCAAAGCACCCATCTGGAGCCATTTTTCATTCTAGAAGTTATCAGATTGACCATTCCCAATCTTCCATTTAGCTTTGGATTTAGCCAACTCCTTAGCATTGAGGAGACCATTCATATCCTTTCGGGGAATCTATCTCTTCAAAAATGTGTTCTATTGAGTTGTGCATTAGGTATTTTTCTTCAATGGTGTCCTGCCACTCACCTTTATTGTTGAAGATTCTCCATATTTATTTGGCTTGAAGAGATTTGTTGAATAGTCTTAATTTCCTTATTTCAAGACCACAAGCTTTTTTAGGGTGACAGACTTTCTCCTAGGCAATAAGAGGGATACACTTGTGTTCCTCTATGCTAGACCAAAGGAATCTTCTCTGTATTCTTTCCATAACCTCTGTAACTTTAGCAGGAATGGAGAAGAGGATGAGAGTGTAGGTTGGGAGGTGTTGTAAAGTAGATTTGACCAGTTGAATCTTTCCTGCCTGACTAAGGGAGACCCCTTTCCAACCAGCAAGCTTCCTATTGAATCTATCTATTAGTTTATTATAGAAGGCTCTTGGAGGTCTCACGCATAAGGGAAGGCCCAAATAAGAGGAAGGAAAATAGTTAATACCACATCCCAAAATGTTAGCAATTTTCCTCTGCCTTCCGTCCGGGGTGTTGACAAAGAAGATGGAGCTTTTATTCCAATTATAGGATTGACCAATTGCTTTGATGTATTCATTGAGAAGATCCTTCACCACTTTTTCTTCTCCCACCAAAGCCTCTCCATTTAGGATGGTGTCATCCATGAATTGTTGGTGCGAGAAAACATTGTTACCTGAGGAGGGGTTGATGCCTTTTAGGTTCCCCTCCCTTTTTGAAGTAGAGATGAGTCTTCCCAAGTACTCAACAAGGATGATGAAAAGAATTGGGGAAAGGGGGTCCCCTTGCCTTAGGTTCCTTGTAGGCTTGAAAAAGGAAGATGAGGAGCCATTTATCATTATCACCAAAGAAGGGGTAGAGATAATTTGCTGGAGGATCTTGCAAGTTTGGGAGTTGAATCCAAAAGCTTAAAGAAATCTAAGAAGAAATTGCTAGTCTACCCTATCGTAAGCCTTGGAGAGGTAAAGCTTGAGAAGAAATCCTTCCCTTTTCCTAGCTTCTAAGGAGTGAATAACTTCATGCACCATCATTATCGAGTCCAAGATCTATTTGCCTGGCATGAAGCTCGATTGTTGCTGCGAGATCAGGGAGGGGAGGAATTTGAGAATCCTATAAGTTATGACCTTGGAAATGATCTTAAGGAAATATTTGCAGAGACTAATGGGTCTAAAGTTCTTGAAAGAATCTACTCCTATAGACTTAGGAATCAACACCATGAAAGTTGCATTTAGCTCTTTGAGGAGATTTTTAGAGCCAAAGAATTCTTGCACCGCTTTAACCACATCTTCTTTCACCACATCCTAGAATAGATGAAAAAAGAACATGGGGAAGCCATCTAGACCACAGGCGTTGTCTCCAAGAAGAGAGTCAAGGGCTCTCTTGACTTCAGTCATGTCTGGAATAGAGCATAAGGAATTGTTTTGGCTTTTTGTAATAATTTTTGGAATGTTTTTGAGGAGCTTAACCTGATCTTGCTTAGATAGCTCCTAGTCTTTAGAAAGGAGAGAAGAAAAGAAAGAAATAGGTTCCTCTGTGATGTCCTTATCCTCCTTCAGGGCTTGATCTCCCTTCTTGATGCTGCTTATCTTGTTAGCGGCTTTGTGTCTCATTGTGGATAGGTGAAATAAGTGAGTGTTTTGATCTCCTTCCCTAAGCCAGATGGACCTCGATCTCTGCTTCCAGAAAGTTTCCTCTTGCCAGATGATATTGTGGTATACAAATAGGATAAATTTCTCCTTATTCAATCTTTCTTCATCATATCCCTATTTTTGGATTTCAGCTTGAATTAGGTTAAGATCATTGAGAGTCTTGTCTTTGGAAGTAAATATATGGCCAAATTCATCTTTGTTCTAGTTTTTGACATTGATTTTGATATTCCTTAGCTTTTTCACCACTCTAAACATAGTTGTGCCCTCAACATCAATGTTCCACCATTATTTTATTTTATTTAGCAGATTTGGGTGGGAAATCCACATTTTTTCAAATTTGAAGGGGAAGTTCCTTTTTCTTGGTGATCTGGTCCAGGGTGAGAGAGATATGAGAATGGTTAGAGCCAACTCTAACCAAAGTAGAGAGGTTGAGAGAGTAGTGATTCAACCAATCTAGTGTGATCAAGGCATGATCCAGTTGGACTTGGATGCAATCCTTACCTACTCACCTATTGGACCAGGTGAAATCAGCTCCTTGGAGGTCCATACCTAGAAGAGCTTGGTCGTTGATGAAATCCATTAAGTCTTGCCTACTTTCCATGTCAGGGGCAATCCCCCCTATTTTTACCCTTCTTTTAGGGGAGTATTGAAGTTCCCCATAATTATACCCTTAGATAGATTTAAGGAGGCTAAGGTGGATTTAATCTTGTTCAAGTAGACCTTTCTTTCTTTTTTGGAATTAGGAGCATAAATATTAAATATGAGCCAACTTTCATTATCTTTTATTTTAGTAAATTGCAAGAGAAGAAGGTTACCATCTTCGTAGATGACTTCAACTTTGAGATGAAAATAATTCCACATGGTCATGAGACTGCTAGAGGTGCCCTCTGAACTAGCAGCTTTGTTTTCCATGACTTTACTAAAACTGATACACTCAAGCTTGTCCTTCTGCATCTTAGTTTCCTGGATTAAAAAAATATCAGGTCTATGATCCCTTATCATGTTTCTAATAACATCCTGCTTGTGTTAGCTATTTAGCCCATGAATGTTCTAGGATATGAATTTCATTTCTTATTGGAGGTGCAGACTATGTGGATGGTTTTCTGAGTCCCATCTGCTATGTTCTTACTGGCTTCTTATTGCCTAATCTGGCTAGCCCTCTTTCTACCTAGAGTTTTAGGTTTAACCCCTATATCTTCTTTATTTCTACTTTTGGTAGTTGCAAGGGAAACATGGGATGGGTCTCTACTATTAGATTTCTTCTTCCTTTAGACCATGATCCAACCCTCCTTTTCTTCTTTATACTTGGCGAAGAGCTCTTCCATTTTGGTGAATTGGTTAGGGGAGGCTATTACCATCATATCTTCTATTTGTTGAAACTTCCTTAAATCCTTCTTCTTAGAAAAGGGTTGGGAGTCTTGAGAGGAGGTGCCTCCCCGCGTGCTCTAATTTGGGCTGGAAAACCCTTCTGCTGGGAGGGAAGCAAAGGAGTCTGGAACAAAGGAAACAAATGTGGTGCCAGGACACGAGTCACCTCCTTCAATTAGAACTGCATTCTTGTTTTCTTTTGAAATATCATGCTGGATGGTGATTTCCAGATCTATTCCCTCCTGAAGGGGGGTCTCTCCCCTAGTTTCTTGGGTTTCAAGCTGCTATCTTGGCAACTCCTCCTCTACCATTGTTTCCTTTTTGGCCCTAATTTCCTAGACTATTGGAGCGGTCTCAGCTTGTTCTTTTTTCTTCCAAACTCTTTGTATTTTGGCCTCGGTTCCATCCTGGGGGATTGTTATCTCTCTTGTTTCATCTCCTTGTTCAAAGCTGTTATTTTTTCCATTATTATTCTTTCTTGTGCTAGTCTAGCTTTCCTTTCTTTCTCTTGGCTCAGGAATATAGGACATGAATTAGCTCTATGTCCTGCTTTCTTACAATGGAAACATGTGAAGGGAACACTTTCGTAGTCAAGTTTGTGCACTCATTTACTCAGTTTGGAATGAAGCTCAATGGTTTTCGGCATGTCTTGGCTTTCTTCCACCCCTATGCAGATCCTAGCATAGGTGAGGCATCATCTTGCCATAGTCATTGGGTCAATGGAAAGCAGGGTGCCAAAGAATTTGGCTATCCTATCAAAAACATCTTTATACCAGAACTCTAGGGGAAGTTCATGCAATCTTACCCACACCGGGGCCTGGAAAAAGAAGGAATAATTGAGGTCAAGCTTAGGAGTCCATTTTGGTAGCACTAGAGTGGCCTTTCCTATGGCCTAGGTTCTGGCATAGACAATTTTGTCTAGGTCTTCTTTGCAGGAGAACTCAAAAGACAGAAAGCCCTTCGCCATGGCTATAACCTGGACTTGACCCTTTAAGTCCCATTTTTTTGTGGTGATCCTAACAATGTCTATGCTAGGTCTTGATCCAACAAACTTTCCAACAAGAGTATGGTCCATGGTAGCTATATTGTGATCTACCAGTTCATCAGGTATCTCTATGGCATATTTTCCTTTTTCCTCATCTGACAGGTCCTTAATAAAAGGAAAATAGGACTTTCCTGTGGGTTTAATCTCGAAGAGGGTTGACCACCTATGGTTGATGGATTTTCCATCTTGGTCATGTGCCCAGGTCTTCATGGTTGTGGATGGTCTTGTAAGAATGCCTAGATTCTCTTCCCCCACCCTTCCCCCTTTCCAGGGTCTTTCTCCTTTTCACATGGGACCCCATCCTTTTTCTCTGGATCTGTAGAGTCTTGTTCTACTAGAGAGTCTTTGAAGAAGGCATTGCCTGAGGATACCACAACCTGCAAACCTAGATTCCCACCCACCTTCAAATTCAAAATACCTCCCACTCCTACTCTTGCTTGCTTGCTCGCCATCTTACACATTCCAATTAATTCTATTAATTATAATTAGTTATTTTGATGAAGAATTTGAGTTAAATTAAACAAGAATACAATTATCTACTAATCATAAAAAATCATATCTATAAATTTAGAAAGTGCTTAAATGAAAAAGACCAAACTAACTAATATAAATATCTTATTATGACTAGAGATATTAATTTTTGGTTATTATGTTATCTTAAAAGTTATTTTATTTTAGTTGAAGTTTTATGGAGTTATATATGAAATTATAATTTTATGTGTCACTTACTAATACTTGTGGTTAGGCAATACTATATAGTTATTAAAAATTTATTTAATGACCAATTAGAAAATAAATATCTTTTGTTGTTGGTTATGAAACAAATAGATTTAGAAGAGACCTGAAATCATTTTAATAAAATATTCTAAAGATAAGCTTAAAGGAAGGATCCCTAAATACATTACTTTGGATCATTGCTTTACTAGGACTTTTGGTCACCACTTTTTCCTCAATCACTTCTGGCACAAGGGTATAATTTATTTCTCTTTTTCTTCTTTCTTCTTTGAATGCCAGTATAAGGAACTATAGAAATAAATCTAAGAAGTACCCAATCCTTCATGATGGTTTTATATAGCTAATTTATGAGAATATTAATTCATTTCCATGCTCTTCTAATCCTTCTCCCATTTGTATTTTGGATTATGAGTAACTGGGGACAAGTTACTAGGAAGAGGAGGAGTGGAACACTGATATGGATATGTTAGATTTTAAACCCTAGAAGAAGAAATAGAAGCCTAATATGCTAAAGATAAGCATAAAGGAAGGAACCTTGAGAACTTCTCTCCAAAGTTTCTTGATATGAGAAGTTTTGTAGCTACTTTTAGTCACTTTAACCAGTTGCTCTCTCTCCTGTCTTCATTAGGAAATTTTTTGAACACCATATCTAAATACTTCATCCTCAAAAAACTTAGTGCCATCCATAGAGAGGCCAGTAACCTCTTCAATGAGATTCTCATAAATAATAAACTTCCTCCCAAAGAGGGAAATTTTCCCTTCTTTCCATCCATTAGAAAACATCTCTATGATCTTGGAGTTCCAACCAGGGATTTTTTCAATATATGACATTAACCCTCCCTTTTGTAAGATTCTCCATGTAGTGCCATTGTTTCTCATCTACGCATAATCAATAGGTTATACTCTCCTTCTATCCTCTCCCATGTTCACAAAGATTGACCAGATGCATAGAGAATGAGTAACAACCAGGGAAAAATTCATGACAAGAAGAGCTCCTAAAATATCCATAAAACATGGAAAAGGTTACTAAAATTATGAGTAAGATATTCTGCAACCCTTTCCACACTCCATATAATTATGGGAATAAAAGACAACATTGACATCAAAATTATTAGTCCATATGTCAATAGTCTAACCCATGGTTTCTGAGCCCCCTTAAGGCAATGGATTAGTTATTTGAGTCCCCTTCTAACCAATCTTTTTAATAATTGAGAATTTTAGTTATTCTTAATCCATAGATGATCATAATAGCTTTAACAAACTGGTTAATATATATTTTTATTTTTTCTAAGCTAAATATGTTTGATTTATAAATTTATAATTTTTTAAAATTATTTTTCTTTAATATACTTAGCTAATTTTTTTTGTTATAGTAGAAGACTTATGGGAGGATTTATGTTTCCATACATACTTTAACAACTCTAGAGAAACTAAAAAATAAATGTTAAAATAAAAATAATTCTTAATTGAGTCAAATAATAGTTACTTAATAGTAGCATAATAGTGGTCCCATTCAAAACTTGTTTGACCCTTAATACAAAATATAATAGTCACTTAACTTAGAAATTAACTTAGACATTCTGAACATTATATTTTGAAGTTTTGATTTTTGTAAGGGTTCACATCCTCTCCCATTTATCTAATGAAAACATATTACCTAATATAAGATTAACATATGTATTGTAATTATATGTTATACATTAAAGATTTAGTAATTTTGCTCACAATGACTCTGCTATTTCACAGAAAATTGGCCTTTCATAGCATCAGATCATTGGAACATTAGATGATGATGTCTGTGAAAACCAAATATGCTCGGGAACCCTTGTATCCTTTCCCACATTATCTATGAAACTGTGAAAATAATTTTCTTTCACCAGAGGTAGGGGCACGAAGGGCTCCACAATCTAAAATTCCATCTAGGACCAAGGACACTTGCTCTGCTGCAAGTAGAGGTAGATTGTTTGGAGAAAAGGAGGGCCCCTGCAAACCCTCGAGGGAAGTAAATGGAGATGATGGCTGGATCAAGGTGGACAATGCAAAAAAATGGAGGCAACGTTATGCCCCTATGTTTACTACCAAACCCCTACATTTAAATAATAGCTTTGACTCTCTTAGAAACCAATAGGAACCCCCATCGCATTTTTGAGATCCTGAGAAATACCATGAAAACCTGTCCCACAAGAATACCCACTCACCAACCAAAACTAACACTCCTCCGCACAAAAGAAACACACCCTATCAGCCTAAAACAGATCCATTTGCATCCCAAAACCCTAAAATCCCTCCTTACTCTCCTTCCCACTGTAGATGCATTCTGTACTCACCTTTAGTAATTAAAATAGAGGATGACTTCATAGAACATTCTGAAGAACTCATGTGATGTAAGGGAGTCTTCTTGAGATGGAAAGAGTATGGTGTTCCAGCATCTAGGATAGCGAATTGGATCTCAAAAAATCTTGGCAAACAGGTAAGTATATTGCTTCTTCCAAATGAATTTTTGTTTGTTTTTTGTTCTAACATTGAAACTAAGGAAAAATTATTAGATAATAGATGCCCTAAATTTATAAAATATGATTTCACAGTTTTGGACTAGTATCCATCCTTCAACCCTTACAGTATGCAAAACATCATAGTATCTAGAGTAGTCAAATTAACTAACATGCCCATAGAATGTTTTAACAAAACAATTTTAAAAAACATAGGCAATATATTAGGGAAATATGTCAGATCTATGAAAACAAAATACCCTCAATTAAAACAAGTAATCATAGTTGAGATGGACATCTCGATTAAATCTTGTCATCCTATTCTGATTCAGAACCATTCTAAAATGTATAATTTAAACCCTATTATTATGAAGGAAGTGATAAGAGATTTCAAGGAAGTTTCAGATAATAACAAACCCTTTCAGACTGGTGTAGCCCCTTTTGAAGGAATGACCATCCACCTCAATGAAATTGGTGGAGTCTTCTCAATAAAATTCCTAGACAGAGCCCCTTCAACAAAAGGAGAAAGGCAAAAGAGACCAAGTACTCCAAAAATCCCCTCAGTTCCAATGAATGGTGCAAAGACAACTTTAATTAGATCATCCCCCATCATGGTAGATGCAATCATTTCAGAAGAAGCCAAGACTATTAAAGTAATTTTTTCACAACCATTAATGAATTTGAAAGAAAAGCAGTTAGTCAACAGTGCCAGAGAAGGTCAAGATGAAGAATTATCCATGGATCTTGAGGTGTCAAATGAGTTAGATCTATAAAATCATGGGAAGGAAAAAGGGAAGATTGAATTCAACCTATCAAAGAGTCATATTCTTAGGAAGTCTCTAGGAACGATAAAGGACAAGGATAATTTGACTATAGAAACATGAATCAGTCCCAATGAGGCAACAATGGAAAGCAATGAAAGGACAAAATTTGATAATGACAAGATACAAGAAGAAGTTAACACAATAGCATAATTCATAGGGGAATCATTAACAAAAGAATTAATGGACCAACTCGTGGATGAGATCTGTGATACATAAGAATTAAAACTTCAGAAAGAGCTTCTAATTGAAGGTATCAACTCGAATGTTGCAACCTTAGGAGGCATAATGGAAGAAATATTAATTGAGCTTAAGAATAGGGAATCACAAGATTAGGAATCTCTAGGAATTTCTCACCTAATAGATATCAGAAACTCCCCAGACTGTGCTAAAAAAGTAAGGAAAAGAGGTAGGAAACCAAATACAGAATTAAGATAATTAGCAGGGGAAGTAGTAGATCAGGTTAAAATTACATCTATTCTTAATGCACGGAAGGGGAAGAGCCTTCCCAAGGAGCCATGAATGTCCTTTCTTGGAATGTTAGGGGCATGAATCCCCTAACAAGCAATGATTAATTAAACACTGCATTAAAATCCATAACCCAAAAATAATGTTAATATAAGAAACTAAGCTATATAACATAGAGATAGGGAATTTTAAAAAGAAATTAGGTCTTAGGGAAATTGATGCCTCACCAGTAAGAGGAGCTTCGGATGGCCTGGAAATCATTTGGGACCCACGATGCATCTCAATAGCCATAACAAAAAGAAAACAACACTGGATGAGTGGAACTATCAAAAACTTTAGAAATAATCTGACTTTTGATTTAGTTAATGTTTACGATCCAATTCAAAATAGAGAGAAACTTTTAGTTTGGCTAGAAATAGAATCTCACCTCAATCAAATAAAGGACACACTCTGTATTTTAGGAGGATACTTTAACATGATAACAAAGCTATCTAAGAAAAGAGGGGGCACGAATACCCTCCCACTGGCAGCTAGAGACTTTACCCTATGGAGGGACAGGAACTCCCTTCTTGAAATTCTAATAGAAGATAATTCCTTCACATGGAACAACATGAGACAAGGTTTTTGGAACATAGCAGAGAAGTTAGAAATATTCTTCCCTAAAGGGAGCCTAACCAATTATGATTTCTCTCTTACGACCAATATCCTTTCGATATCTGGATCAGACCATTATCCAATACTTCTCAACATTATGACACAAGAAAAACTAAAAAATGTGCCATCAAATTTGAACAAGCATGGTTAAGGGACCCTAAAATATTGAAGCTAATTGAGTCTTGGTGGTTAGTGTACACACTAAATAGCGCACTTCTCTAAGTCATTACTTCCGAGGGAATCCATGAATGGGAAACCTTGAGAAAGTGACCTAGAGCTCCCTAGGCATGGAGTCACAAGGATGTTGATGGTTCTCTCAGCTAGAGCTATTGAAGCATGCAACCTTGCTAGTAAACCATACAATGGGAGATTCAAAGAGACAAGGGCAAGAATGCCAATATCCTCAAGAATCAAGAATGGAAATGAAATGCAACTATGCTAAGCATGAAGATGCAAGCTAAGCTATGGAAAGGAAAGTATTACAAATCCTTGATAATTAAGCTATGTGAGCTAATCTAGAGCATAAAGGAAACTAAGTTAGAAAGCATAAACATGAAGCTATGATGCAAGAATGAAAGCTAAATGCATGAAGATCTCCAAAGCTCCAAAGTCTCCAAGAAATCCTGTAGCATAAGATTAGTATTCAAAGTTGGGGATCTAAGAATGAAAAAAGAGCTCTCCTTTTAAAGGAATTGAAAAGGAATGGACCATGGAGATTAAGAGGAAAAAGATTTAATCAAGGGTGGAGCTTGAAAAAGGAGCAATCCATGTGCACAAATCTCCTCCAATGAGAAAATAAGAGTTGACTTTTGTGTCCATATGAGACAAAAAGGCATTTTCTTCTTTTTATAAAATAAGAATAATGCTTTATTTGTGCAACTTAGGATAAGAGGAAAAGTGGGGGCTTTTTATTTAATAAAAGGGGAGGAAATTCATTTTAAATAAATAAAGACTTTATGATAAAATGGTTAGCCCATGGAAAATAATCAAATAAATGATAGAAATAGGATTTGATCAAGGAAATTGCTATAATTGAAAAATGTTGATTTTTGAAAATACCGATTCAGGGATTTGATAAATTGTTGAATGGGGGCCCAAAGTCTAGGCAACCATTTTAGGGTGCATACATTTGCCCCTCTTTAACTAATGTGAGATTGATTTGGGATCACATGTGGTCAAAGAATGGAATTGAAGTGTGAGATCGATTTGGGATCACAAAACAACCCAGACGTGTGTTCGACAGATGGAAACACATCAGGACAAAGATAAGCATAAGCTGACAAAGATAAGCTAAAAGACAAGACCAAAACATCTGTAAATAGGAAATTGTCAAGTCTCAAATAAGAGATAAGAATCTCAAGGTTCAATTGATAAGCTGAATCAAGGATTGAAGCTAATAGGTACTACCCCCTTGGAATTGAAATCAAAATT
This sequence comes from Chamaecyparis obtusa, assembly GCA_027943335.1. Classification (NCBI taxonomy): domain Eukaryota; kingdom Viridiplantae; phylum Streptophyta; class Pinopsida; order Cupressales; family Cupressaceae; genus Chamaecyparis; species Chamaecyparis obtusa. Next base: position 579,987 of record BSBK01002646.1, on the reverse strand, counting down.
AGGTAGAGGAGAAACAGTAAATTGATAAATCTGATCAAATCACTAGAAATCATAATCAAAGGTGAAAGATGATAGGATAACCATGAAGCAGTGAAGACATGCCCCAGTTTGACTAGGTTGGATTGAGAAAGATATAGGATAAAGATGAAGTCAAACCTCAGAGAGATGAATCAAATGAAAATGAATGGAAGACTAGAAGGTTGAAAGAGATGGGGATGAAGAAATAAAGATGCCCCAGTGAAGATCGAAGGATCAGGCCTCAAACAGTCAGCCAACTGCGCAGAAGAAGGAGAAATTTTGAAATGCAATTTTGACTATTAAGATGAACTTAGATTTTGATTTCAATCTTGAAAATGGATCTAGGATGTCGAAATTAGCCAAGGGTGCAATTTTCATGAAATTTTGAGATATTTCAAAAATTGGTCAAAAAGTCAAAATGCTATATAAGGGGCAAAAAGGTCATTTTCAAAATCATTTGTCTTATTGCGATTTGAGAACTTTTAGAGCTTAGAGAGAGAAAATGGCCCAGCAAGCAATGATTCTGATACACAGACATTGATTTGAGTGCACCCAGATGCACAACCGGCCTCCTCAGTATGGTGCCCCGATAAGTTTGCAGAAAAAATCACCCTTTTGAGTCATTAATGAGCTATTTATGTCATTTAAACATGTTTTTAATTATGTTTAAATATTTCAAATTTCACTCATGCAAAATTTCGTACGATACTAAAAAAGTATCACATGCCTTTGATATGATTTATAGTGCGATAGTTCGTGGGTCCAAAAAGTATTGCATAGGTGTTCAATCTAGTATCACATGATACCAAATGAAACATCATGGTATCCTATGCAAACTATCATACTCAAAACTATTATCACACTGCTATTGAGGAAAATATCACATGATACTTTATCAAAAAAAATAGTATCTCACTAGTGTAAGAAATATGACATGTTTTAAATTTTGAGCAATATGACATGGGTCTAGACAATGTTTGCATTTAAGATTATTTATACTGATTTTAGACATCCATCATGATATGTTCTGACATCTGGCTTGGGGTTATGGCTTGCAGGAGAACTTCCCAGTGCTCCTCATTAGAGCGCTGAGAGTGACCAGGCTACGGTGCGTCAAAGATCTTGATACACTTGGACAAGATGATTTTATCACTATGGGATTCAACTTCTTACTAGATATGCCCCATATTCAGGTAGATCATGGGCTACTGATAGTGCTAGCTAAGAGGTGACATAGAAAGCACAACACCTTTCACCTGCCTACTAGAGAGGTGACTATCACTCTAGAGGATGTCTATCAGATCCTCTGAGTATCCAGCCATGGTGATCCAGTGAGTATAATCATGTTTATAGATGTTCATAGATGTTAAGTTTCCATATGATAGAAACTGACATGATTATTTTTTGGCACAGGTATACTACGATTAGGATTCGACCGAGGGATGACAAGCCATCTAGGACATGTTCTAGGATGTTACCTTCATTGATAGACACCTCAGCTGGGATCAGTTGATGGAGGAGTTTGGTCAGGATTTCCCAGTTCCATGCATAGTATGTTCTATAGTTGCACAGACACTGATTACCAATAGGAGCCAGAAAGGGTTCCCATTGGGCTGGGGCAGGTTGGTTGTAGATTTGATAGCACACCCATGATGGATGGCATGGGGTCCAACCATCCTAGCTAACATGTACCATGAGCTCCATGAGATTGTCTATAGGGAGAGCATGACATGGGCATATAGTGCAGTCTTAGCATAGATATGGGCATGGGAGCACATCGTCATTGTGCGCCCACATGTGCAGCCTAGGGAGCAGAGACACCCCTATATCTATAGGTACATAGGATTCATCTCACAGCCACATGGCGGAGATGTGACATATTACCAGAGGCTTCTGGATGAGCTCACATCATTTTAGTGGAGACCATATAGGGCTTGTGAGCTATGGAGTGATCGAGAGCGGGAGCTTGGATACATGCTATGTAGTCGGCCACTAGTAGGTTCAACACTTTGAGATAGTAGAGCGCTTCATGATCACTCAGGTCTGGAGATAGATTGGGTGGCAAAAGAGGGTCCCCATAGAGATGACCACATATGCCTAGGTCAAGGATGAGGAGGGACAAGGATGGCTGCCGATGCTGGACTACCAACAGGCAGTACAAGATACTGCAGGTATACGTAGGGAGCCATGGGACTATCTCTTGGATATGGCATTGTGTGCTATAAATGTGTCACACTTCTATGGATCATTACATGCAAGGAAACTAAATAATGAGCCCTCACAAATCGATCCATAGCTCCCTAGGCATGGAGTGCAAGGGTTTTTAAGAATGCTCTCAGCTAGAGCTATTTAGCCTATAACCTTGCTAGTAAACCATGCAATAGGAGATTCAATGAAGACAAGGGCAAGAATGCAAATATCCTCAAGAATCAAGAATGAAAATGCAATGCAATGCTATGCTAGAAATGGAAATGAAAGCTAAGCTATGAAATGAAATATGCAAGCATTACAACCCAAGCTAATTAATCTATGTGAGCTAATCTAGAGCATAGAAATGAAGCTAATCTAAGAAAGCATAAATATGAAGCTAAGCTAAGAATGCAAGAATGAGATGTAGAATGCAAGAATGAGATGTAGATGCTAAGAATGCTCCAAATATTCAAAAGCTCCAAAGTGACCTAGAAATCCTGCAGCATAAAGTTAGCATAAAAAGTTGGGGCTCTAGAATGAAGAAGAGAGCTCTCCTTTTAAAGGAAATGAGGAGGAATGGACCACGAAGATTAAGAGGCAAAAGATTTAATCAACAGTGGAGCTTGAAAGAGGAGCAATCCATGTGCACAAATATCCTCCAATGAGAAAATAGGAGTTGACTTTTGTGTCCATATGAGACAAAAAGTGCTTTTTCCCTTTTTATAAAATAAGAATAATGCTTTATTTGTGCAACTTAGGATAAGAGGAAAAGTGGGGGTTTTTTATTTATTAAAAGGGGAGGAAATATTCCTTTTAATCAAATAAAGACTTAGGATAAAATGGTTAGCCCATAGAAAATAATCGAATAAATGATAGAGCTAGGATTTGATCAAGAACAAGCAATTTATGATTTAGCAAAAGGGGCTAATAGTCTAGGTGACCATTTTTAGGTGTATACATTTGCCCCTCTTTGACTAATGTGTGATCGATTTGGGAACACATGTAGTCAAAGAATGAAGTTGAAATGTGAGATCGATTTGGGATCATAAAGCAACTTAGATCAGCCAAGATATCCAAGAAGGCAAGCAATAGCGTTCTGACTCCAAAGAATGAAGTGCAGAAAAATAGCAAATCCTGCATGGCAGCCTGGTAGTGATAGTACTAAACACTTAGGAAAGAGATAGCCAATAAGATATGATGTGTCTGCCCCCTCGGGATCAAAAGTGAAATCCAGGTAGAGGGAAAACAGAAGCAAGAGCAGCATGATCAAATCACTAGAAATCATAATCGAAGATGAAAGAACAGAATAACCATCAAGTAGTGAAGATATGCCCCACACATGGGACACGGGGCATGAACTTATCAGTCCCTCAACCCGTAAACACCATGGAGGGGGATTTGAACTTGGGATGTGAAAGTGAATGAAAGACTAGAAGTTTGAAAGAGATGGAGATGAAGAGGTGAAGAATGCCCTAGCAAAGATTGAAGGATCAGGCCTCAAAAGGTTAGCCAACTGCACGGAAGAAGGAGAAAGATGATTGGGAAGATCAAGGTGAACTCGGATTTTGGTTTTGATCCCAAAATGAAAGGAAAATGATGTGATATGAAAGACAAGAAGTGAAAGACATGATTAGGAAGAAGCGAAAGGTGAGTGCAGTTGATTAACAAGTTCACATAAGATGAAAAGGAGAGCTCTCTCCATATGCAAGATGCAAAACTAACTAACATGAACTTAAGAATGAAAGCTACATGAAAAGTGGTTTACTTGCAAGGTCAAAAAGCCAATAGACATCTAATATTCATCATTGAGAGTTATTGGTAGCATTGCAAGATCATACAATACACACTAGCATAACTATGTGGATCTAAATATGATCTATATCAGATAGAAATGTGAAAATCCCACCTAGGCATCAAAGACATGTAGGTCAAGATGACTAGTGTAGTGAGATTACCTAAGTTTGATATAGCAAGATTATGCTCACATCGAGACACAAGAAAGTCAAGATGACTATAAGCATGCACTTGTGAAACAGTCAAGGATAATACCTTGTAGATCCCAATGTTAAGTGGAACAAGCATAAATGCTTAATGACAGGTAGGACCAACAAAATATACCCACAAGTAGATAAAGAAATAAAACATGTTCTCATACCGTCAGTCTTCTAGCTATGCATCATCGAAAACAATCATAGGGGGAGAACACTCAGCAAAGAAATCATCATAGACAACACACAAAGAAATAAAGCCAAGCAAGTCTCAGTGAGTCAAATGTTTAAGTGCGTGTGTGTAGGTCATAGAGTCAAGCTTTGAGTATCGCATCTGCTAGTGAGAAATATTGCATCATCTAGACTGCGGGTAGGACATCTGATAAGTGTTGAGAAACACTCAACGCGAGGGTAGTGTTGAAAAACACCATTTGTGAGGTGCCTAAGAAACCCAGACACACAAAGAGACCCAAGATAAGTTGAAAACAATGTATGCCCCCTAGACTAAGACAAGAATCAATTCCAAGCTAGGAGAGGCAAAGCAAGAAGTGGAGCGAAGGAGCACCACGCAAGACTGATAGACATAGGTGCAGAGGGTCTCAAACAATGCCTATTTCTAGGTTTTCACCACTTGATAGATTTATTGCAATTTTTTTCCAGACTTTTTATAATTTTTTTTTGTATTTTTGCTACCAAGGCACCTGTTTCCAGGTTTTCACCAAGGCACTTTTTCAATTTTTTTTTAAATTTTTGCATTTTTTAATTTTTTTTTGTGAGACATCAAAGCGCCTATTGCTAGGTTTTCACTAGGATGCTCATTTTTTCAGTACTTTTTATGCTTTTAGGATTTTTTTCAGCATCATATATGATTTTTTTTGAAGTTTTTTTTAGGATCATAAAGTATGTACAAAGGATGCCCCCAGACAGAATGGGCATCAAACTTCCAAGCAAGATCACATTGTGTAGTCCCAATATCTAGCAATGTGGAGGACAAGATGGATTAACAATCTAGTGGAAGACAAGAGAATGAAGGGAAGAAATCCTCAAGGTCAAATTCCTTAAGAGTACCCAAGCTAGGGAAAAATTATCATTTAAAGCACATTTGGACAAAAGTATGAAAGGCCAGCAAAGGATAAGCCTCAAAAGCGTAATGAAAAAGAAGGAAAGGATGCAGTCCAAGGGAGTAGACATGTCAAGAGGCTTCATAGCATCGTATTTTACTCTTTTTATTAGATCAAGACCAAGGGGGAAAAGGATATCAAAAGGCTAGAATGAATGGAGGAAAATAAATATGAAGGCTAAAAATGAATGGAATGAAAGCAAGATCATTATAAGATAGCTCACAAGATAGCCAAATGTTCATGTATAATTCAACATTGCCAAGATCAAAGAGAGAAGACGGAATGGATGAAATATGTAAAAGAACTATGCATGATGCCTGATTACCAAGTTTTCATCACGGTACTTATCCAAGGCACCACAAGGGAGTGGTTTTCACCATAGGATGAATTTATTTCTCTTTACTTTTGCTACCAAGGTGCCTGTTTCTAGGTTTTCACCATGGTACATTTTCAATTTTTTCAATTTTTTTTTCTTTTTTTTTGAATTTTGTCTTTTTTGGAAGAAGGTAAGCTTTTCAGATAATGCTTCTTGAAAGGATAAACCATAATATGGCAAGGATTCAAAATGATATGCTCAAAGATGCTGATAGAGAGAAGAAGATGGAAGAGAAAAATGGAAGATAAGGTTTTATGTAAAGTGAGTGAGGTTGGAAGATATGAGAAATAGGCAAATGAGGAAAAAGGATAGAAGGTAGAAGGATAATGAATGGAAGGATTGTGAAAGGTTAGATGGAAAAGAAGGCAAGATCAACATCAACACACACCTTGAAGGGTGGCGAGAGGGTGGAGGAAACTTGAATGAAAGAATACGTGAATGAATATATCAAATATTTAGAAGAGGTTGTGGTTCAGGCACATGGAATGGAAGAATGTTTTTGGAAGATGGAGTGGAAGCCTTTGGAAGCTTGAATGTCAACTTCAATTTTTGTTCAATATTAGACTCTTTCAAGAGATATTTTGGAATCCATATAGCCTTAGGCTTTTCATTTCTTTTTGATGATTTAGAGAGAATATCTTCAATGATGGATTTTGGAACCCATACTTATCTTGTAGTTTTCTTCTTAGATATCTCTTTTGACTTTATGCCTCCATGTCAATTAGAGAAGACATGGTGATCTTCTTTTTTTGATGGACTCTTGTATTGCTTCTTTTTCTTATTTTGAACATTCAAGTTACTTCCAAAAGACTTGGGACTTGTGGAAGAAGAAAGAAAATATGACTGGTTTAGATGGGTGAGTGGATGAAAAGGATTCAAGGGTATGCATCTATGTTGATCTTGAGGAAAGATAGGAGATGGAGGGACGCAAGGACCCAAGATGGATGAAAAATTAGGAGAATTAGGAGGGGAAAGTGAAGGGACATAAGGACCCAAGATGGAAGGAAGACATGAAGCCCTTAGCAGTGGTGGGAGAGGTCCAAGGATGGAAGTGGAAGATGCAAAAGGATAATCAATAAGTTCATCAGCATCTATATGACAACCAAGGATATCAACATCTTTAGAGTGAGCATTAGGATTTTCAATAGGATCGTGCACATCTTGAATAGGAGAAACTTCATCGATAGGATTGTTCAAAGCTTGCAAAGACTTAGGAAGAGTAGAAAGTGGAAGTGAACATGGAGCGGTAGAACAAGAAGATGGAAGACTTTGATCTTGACAAGGACCTTTTGATAACACAAGTGTAGAATTTTCTTCTTGATCTTCAATAGGCTTAACATTAGCAGTAACAACACCATTTTTAATAACCTCAATGGAAACATCATCTTTGGAAAGCGCAAGTGTGGTAAGGTTATTTTGATCATCAATAAGCTCAATGGTGCAAGTAGTAGCTTGATCTTGCTTAGGAGATGGTGGAATGAATGCAAAAGAGCGTAGAGGATCAAAGGAACCATGAAATGGATCAGAGACATCATGAAAATAATTGGATGACATGGAGGGTTCTTGATCTTGATTTTTTTTTATATTCTTTTCTTTATCATTTTTAAAGTCCTCTTGACATGGAGCCACTTCTAAGGACAAGGAAGCATGTTGGGATTGTATGGAAGACTTTAGAAGAGATGGTGAAGAATTAGCTGAAGTATGCAGTATAGCAGACAAAGGCTTAAGATCTTTCAGTTTAGCATTATTAGAAGTATTTGCAGCAAATTGAAGGTGAGCTTGAGTTTCTTTAAGAGGTAGCCCTTGAGGATAACTGTAGGGAACTGCATGAAAAGTATTAGGATCTTTGTTGGATGAAGGACTTGTGAAAGATTTGGAAGACTCGGAAGCTTTAGGAAATGTATGAGTATTGGAGGAAGTAGGGGATGGAAGGGGACCATCACAAGACAAAGGTTCAACATTAACATGATCTTTCTCAGAAGTGCAATTTTGATTTTCAGCAGTGGAATTCTTAGAGGAAAGATTCTTGTAGTAGTAATATTTATAATCAGCGCATTGCATTTCATAGTCCTCAGCAGTAGTAGATGGATCATCATCAAGGTATTGTCTACAAAAATAACCAAACTCTCTTTCAAAATTAGAATCATATGGATCACCATCACAATCTCTCCAATATGACAACCCATTTTCAGTAAGCACGAGTCTGCGACTAGGACTCTGAGGAATAGAGGTGTCATAAGTATCACTACATTGTCCATCATCATAGTCATCAAAAGTATTACAAGGATTGTCATGTTTCTCATTATGGTATGACTCACAAAGAAAAGCAAGACTCTTGGGGGAAGTAGAGGAAGAACAAGATTGTGAAGAAGAGGAAGGTGAAGACCTAGTGAAAGAAGAAAACTTAGCTAAGGAAGAATTCAAATGATGTTGAGAAGAGTCATGATAAGATTTGGAAGTTGAAGAAGGAGAATAATGTCTAGAAAAGGTATGGTAAGATGTGGAAGATGAGGAATGATGAGAAGACTTAGAAGATAAAGAGTGATTGGAAGAAGGAGATTGTGAGAGAATCATCTCTATAATCCTAGCAAAGGTGTCAGACTCAAGCATCTTTTTGTTTACTCTTGCCTTAAGTTGATGACTTGCGAGATGGTTAGAAAAATAATACTGTTTGAATTGAGAAATGAGTTCGAGATCATCCCTTCTCAAGAGAGGTTCTATAGCAAGATAGTTGAAACTCATGATTCTAGAAGAGGAGGAATCAAGCATGAAAGAAATGAATAGAAGAGATGAAATAGAAGAAGGTAGACTAGATAATAAGAGGAAAAGAATCAAGAAGACATGAAGAGTTTAGGAAGAAGAGGAAGAAAGAAGAGAAAGGATAAAAATGGAAGACTAAGAAGACATGGGAGATGTGGAAGAAAGAAGACCAAGAGTCATTTTGTGAAAATTGATACCATCAAAATTCATTTGGATATTGAGCAACATGACATAGCACCTAAGGTTTGACCTAGATTGACCAAGGATGATTGGAAGTGACACAAATCAACTTTGGATTGCAAGCAGTAGTGAGATAGCAAAATATTTTTGTGCGATAGTTCCTAGGCAAACAATGCGACTCTTGACCAGTGAATGTGAAAAACTTAGTTTTGAAAGCAATTGGTCAATGTTTCAATTTGGCAAGCAATTTGTTCAGTTTTGTTGGTTCCAAATGTAGTGAAAGCAGTAATCAGACAAGTTTGCAAATAGTAGGTGATCAAACATGTCATAAAACACTTGAAACAAGGGCAAAGGAAACCTTGCCAAGACAAGCACTTGTGATATCAAAATAGAGAACCTTATGAATGCTATCGTTTGTTTGAATGTTGAGAACATTTACACTGGTATAGCACAATCGAAGACAATTCAAGCATCATTACTTAGCAACGTGGCCCACAACTTGATGCTCCCTTGCCTCACACCAAGTGGTTGCCCACAAGAGATATTGGTGTTGTCATGGAAGTGTCAAAAACAAAACCAAAGGAGCACATATGGTGAGTATCTTGGGGTGATCCGGGTAAGTCCACTTGGATCAATCCTTGCACCAAGAAGCTAAGCGGCTAAAATAAGGTGGCCTCTATCTAATGGTTCATAGTAAGGGATTCCATTCATAGCACCTCTCTTGCTCCTCATAAAGGACTAGGACCTCGCGGCCTCAAGAGTACCTTAAGCATTCTTGCTCAATGATTTCCTCATGGTCACAATCCCACAAGTTACTCACATCAAGCGAAGATAAGTACGATGTCTACCAAGGTTTTGTGTCCTTGATAGCCTTGAGATTATAATGAGTTGGAATAGTTGGCAAAAGGCTTGTCCCCACTTGGGTCATTCCTCTTGATTGCTCAAGAGCAGGCCCGCTATAGGATTCTAAATCTAAACAAAAAGTGGATCAATTCTTGAGGTTCAAAGTTTTTAGTTCACCACAAGAGTGAAGAGCATACTCCCCTATCTTAAAAACTTCACCCAAACACACCAAGAAAAGATTTAATTACCCCCTTGCATTCAAAATCCCAAGATGGGTCAAGATTTCTATTTCACCACAAGGGTGAAGAGCATACTCTCCTACCACCTCAAAATTCCTACAACAAGGTATTAAGTGCCTATGAAATGAAACAACTAGTATATGCTGCACTTAATAAAGAAAGCAATTAAACAAGCACTTGATTTGGTTTTTGTGCTTAGGGAAGCCCTAAAAAAACTATTAGTAGCCCTCTTTAACATGCGTTCTTTTGGAAAATTTCAAGCAATGAGAGCACCTACAAGCACAACTTGTTAGCTCCACAATGGTTAGCACATCAAAAATCAGATAATCTACATGTAAAATAGCTAATCAAATGATAAAATCTGAAAATGAAACCATCATGGTTGGATTAGGCTCAGAAAGACCTTTCCAATGATATATCACACTTCAATTTTCAATACCATTTGCAAAATTTCAAAAAAAATAGGCACCCATTTTCCAGAGTGGAGAATTTTTAGAAAATTTCAAAAAGATAGCTAAGAACCTGAAACTTGCAAGATAGATAAAATAACTCAAAAATAGCTCTCTGCAAGGTCCAGGTGATATACCTTAGACTTCACCAGTATCACGTGACACAGTTTCCTGTATCCAGGTGATATACCTCAGTTTGAGCGATATACTTCACAATAGGCAGGTGATACTTCCCACGACACCAGGTGATATACCTTAATACAGGTGTGTGATTCTTTTGAGATGCGAAATGTCACGTGGGTATTATAAGGTATATCACACGATATACTGAGAAGTATCGCACAATATTCTGAGACAAAAAAAAAACTAGAGAATGAAAATTACGTTAAAAACTTGCCGAAAAAATGATGAAAAATAACAAAATGCAGAAAAGGAAGGGACAAAGCTAGTCTACTCTGCCCCACGGTGGGCACCAAAAATGTGTGCTATAAATGTGTCACACTTCTATGGATCATTACATGTAAGGAAACTCAAGAATGAGCCCTCACAAATCGATCCATAGCTCCCTAGGCATGGAGTGCAAGGGTTTTTAAGAATGCTCTCAGCTAGAGCTATTTAGCCTATAACCTTGCTAGTAAACCATGCAATGGGAGATTCAATGAAGACAAGGGAAAGAATGCCAATATCCTCAAGAATCAAGAATGAAAATGCAATGCAATGCTATGCTAGAAATGGAAATGCAAGCTAAGCTATGAAATGAAATATGCAAGTGTTACAACCCAAGCTAATTAATCTATGTGAGCTAATCTAGAGCATATAAATGAAGCTAATCTAAGAAAGCATAAATATGAAGCTAAGCTAAGAATGCAAGAATGAGATGTAGAATGCAAAAATGAGATGTAGATGCTAAGAATGCTCCAAATCTTCAAAAGCTCCAAAGTGACCTAGAAATCCTGCAGCATAAAGTTAGCATAAAAAGTTGGGGCTCTAGAATGAAGAAGAGAGCTCTCCTTTTAAAGGAAATGAGGAGGAATGGACCATGGAGATTAAGAGGCAAAAGATTTAATCAACAGTGGAGCTTGAAAGAGGAGCAATCCATGTGCACAAATATCCTCCAATGAGAAAATAAGAGTTGACTTTTGTGTCCATATGAGACAAAAAGTGCCTTTTCCCTTTTTATAAAATAAGAATAATGCTTTATTTGTGCAACTTAGGATAAGAGGAAAAGTGGGGGCTTTTTATTTATTAAAAGGGGAGGAAATATTCCTTTTAATCAAATAAAGACTTAGGATAAAATGGTTAGCCCATAGAAAATAATCGAATAAATGATAGAGCTAGGATTTGATCAAGAACAAGCAATTTATGATTTAGCAAAAGGGGCTAATAGTCTAGGTGACCATTTTTAGGTGTCTATAGGCATATGCAGGTGCAGATGTAGCTTACAAGGCTGAGTGGTGGAGGCATCCATTTCCATGCTTTACTATACCCGATGCATAGTCGGTGGCACAGGGTGGTGATGGGGATGACAGAGATGGGGGCAATGGGGGAGATGGAGGGAGGGTTAGAGAGAGAGGATAGGGGTCTTGATCTAGTGGTCAGAAATGGTCACAGAGATAGGCTTTTGAGGATGAGGGGGATGATGCAGTGAGATTAGTTCACCGATGGGTGGATGCTGGGTAGGATCAGCCTGTAAGGGGAGGAAGAGGGGATCTTAGGGTGAGGATCTAGGCTTTGGAGATAGAGATGTAGCAGCTAAGGATTACTATTGCTATTAGAGATCAATAGCTGACAGATCTATGAGCTGAGATAGATCAGTGGGAGAGGGAAGCACAAGTTGATGCAACAGAGATTCAGAGGGAGGCGACACAAGCTACTTATTATCATGGTCTCTATATTCAGGTTGTACCTGAGGGACAGAGAGTGCCACTCTACTTTGAGAGGGTTGGGAGATCTGACATGGTACTAGATAGGGTAGCAGCACCACCTCCACCACCACCACATGATGGAGAGAGTCAGACTTAGGTCTAGGATGTTTAGATGCATAGAGACATATCCTGGGACATTATCCAAATTTTGGATCCCACATTGTATTTGTATCATGACATTCATCATATATATGAGATTTACTAGATTTGCAATGTATCTTGTGTATTTTTCCCACTTGTGATGGATGTTTTAGTTTTATATTGTCTTGTGATATTGCTCAAAATATATGATGTATATGCTCATGTATAATCTCTCTCATAGATGTATGTTTAGTTCTCATGTTATGATATAGACTCATGTTTATAAAAATGATATCTTTGTGATATAGATATGATGATAAGATTAACCCCTTATGATGATAGGAAAAGGATGTGATGTGAAAGACAAGGAGTGAAAGACATGATCGAGAAAAGGAAAGGTGAGTGCAGTTGACTGACAAGTCCACGAAAGATGAAAGGAGAGCTCTCTCCATATGCAAGATGCAAAACTAACTAACATGAACCTAAAAATGCAAGCTACTATGAAAAAGTGGTTTACTTGCAAGGTCACAAAGCTTTTAGACTCTAATATTCATCATCAAGCATTATTGGTAGTATCGTAAGATCATACAATACACACTAGTATGACTATGTGAATCTGAATATGATCTATATCAGATAGGTATGTTGGAATCTCACCTAGGCGTCAAAGACATAAAGGTCAAGATGACTAGTGCAGTGAGATTTCCTAAGTTTAATATGGCAAGATTATACTCACATCGAGACACAAGGAAAGTCAAGATGACTATAAGTATGCACTTGCAAAAATAGTCAAGGATAATACCTTGTAGACCCTAATGTCAAGGGGAACAAGCATAAATGAAAATGATAGTTAGGACCAACAAAATATACCCATAAGTAGAAAAAGAAATAAAACATGTCCTCATGTCCCTAGTCTTCTAGCTCGGCATCATCAAAAACTATTAGGGAGAGAACACTCATCAAAAAAATCATCATAGACAACACATAGAAATAAAGTCAAACAAGTCTCAGCGAGTCAAGTGTTTAATTGCATGTGTGTAGGTCATAGAGTCAAACTTTGAGTATCACATCTATTAGTGAGAAATATCATATCATGCTAGACTACAGGTAAGATATCTGATAAGTGTTGAGAAACACTTGATGCTAGGGCAGTGTTAAAAAAAAACACAGTTGGGGTGGTGTTGAAAAACACTATTTGCATGATGTCCTAAAGACCAACGCATCCTAGAGACCAAAGCTAACACATTTATGCCCCCTAGAAAAAGACAAAGACCAATTCCAAACCAAGGCAACAAGGTTAAGGCATGATGGAGAGAGGCTAAGTGTTGAGGACGCATGCTAAGAAAAAAGGGTGCAAAGGCCTCTAGTAGCGCATGTTTCCAGGTTTGTCACCACTTGACAAATTTTTTGATTTTTTCAATTTTTTTGTATTTTTGCTACCAAGACGCCTGTTTCCAGGTTTTCACCAAGGCACTTTTTCTAGTTTTTTGAATTTTTTGCATTTTTTTTTCAGGACTTTATATGCTTTTTAGGATTTTTTCAGCATCATATATGAATTTTTTTGGAATTTTTTCAAGATCAATATGATATGTTCAAAGGATACCCCCAGACAAAACAAGCATCATGGATAGAACTTCTTGAGGTGAAAAACATTAATAGGCTCAGGGAGTTTCTCTCCCTCCTTAGTAGAGAACAAATAAGCACCTGTCCCAAAAGTAGTAGTAATGATGTATGGTCCAAGCCAATTATGTTTGAATTTGCCCTTTTGCTCTCTATGTTGTTGGTTCTTAGGGTTTTCTCGTAAGACAAGATCTCCCACTTGAAATTCTCTTGGGCAAACCTTCTTGTTGAATGCTTTGGACATATGCTTTTGGTATACTCTCATGTGATCAAATGATGCTTTATGCTTCTCATCTATAAGTTCTAATTCTTGGAGTCTCATGGCATGGTAGTCTTCATCTGTCACTAGACCTTTGAGAGAAACTCTAAGGGAAGGAATCTCCACCTCTAAAGGTAACACTGCTTCAGCACCATAGGTAAGGGAAAAAGGAGTAGCCCCTGTTGGAGTACGAATACTCGTTCTATAGGCCCACAAGGCTGGATTTATTTGTAGATGCCAATCTCTACCATTCTTGTGAATTGTTCTATGAAGAATTTTGAGAATGGTTTTATTCGAAGCCTCTGCTTGTCCATTTCCCTGCGGGAAGTAAATGGAGGACCAATGTTGTTTTATCTTGAACTTCTTGTAGAGGTGTTTAAGGTCCTTATTTTTAAACTGACCTCCATTGTCAGTGATTATTTCAGAAGGCACTCCATACCGACAAATGATATGGTTTAAAATAAATAGAGAGACTGTCTTGCCTAAGGCAACAAAAAGTGGGAAAACTTCTACCCATTTGGTAAAGTAATTAGTAGCAGTGATGATTAATTTGTGTCCACCTGATGAGTTGGGATGAATATGCCCAACAAGGTCAAAGGCCCAACACTGAAATGGCCAATGAAAAATAGATGGAAATGTGTGTGTGAGTTTGTGACCTGCAACACAACACTTCAATAGGATAATAACATCACTTGTTAGAGGAAAATAAGGATTCAATTAAAAATGCTAACAAGCAAAATCATCCTATTGCTCTCTAATTAATGTGAGTATGAAATAGGGGTTAGTTGTTCTTAGATTTAACCTTTAAAATAGTGACAATCTACACTTAAATGAGAGATTCAAAGTGCATGTAAACAACCTAAATGAGAGCATGAAATCCTAATTCCTTCCATTAAAACCCAAATTGAAGTGTTTTCTACTTAATAAAAGCTTGAAATCATGGAAAACAACTATCAATCCAAGCATTAGTTCACAAATTCTCCAAAGCATGAGAGTTCATAATCATGGATCATGAAGCCTCAAATCCATGAGCAAATGAGAGTCTAAACATTAAAATTGGAAGCAATTAGCAATGTGTCAAAAGAAGCCTTTCAAAACCTAAGGAGCTAGAAGAAGAAGGAAAGCCTTTGAAAGCTCTCTTTTATAAGATTTGGAAGAGAATCAATGGTCAAGATGCATCCATGAGGAGTGGTTGAGATGCATCTTGGCTTGATCCTTGATCCATGTGAAAGCCTCCTTGTTTTGAGTTGTGTTTGTTTGATTTAGGAGATATTTATGCATTTTCCATAATTAATAACTCTAGCCTTTACTTTTTATGGGGTTAAATTAATTAAATAGGCACAGAGTTAATAACCTTGATTTTTGCTTGAACCTTGGTGATAAATGCTTGATTTAGAAATTGATGGGGTCTAATGAATTTTTGAGAATTTATACTAATAATCAGAGATCAAATTAGCATAATTAAGGTTACATACCAAATTAAGGGCAAATAGGGCCCTAGGTTCTGTTAGCCCAGTTTTAGGTGATTAAATTTGCCCCTCTTTGAATTGCTTTGCAAATAGAATAGGAATTCAAAGAAAATCTTATTCAAAGCGTGATTCAGGAGATTTACAGAGTAGTGAGAACTACTTTGAAATTGAGAATTCTGAGCTTGATTGAATGAAATCCTACCTGGTTTCCAAAAAAAAAAAGCTGTCAATTCTGAACTTGATTGAACACAAACTGACAATATCAATTCCGAGCCTGATTGAACGAAAACCGATAAAAGAATTCTGAGCTTGATTGAATGAAATCTTGCCTGGTTTCCAAAAAGCTATCAATTCTGAACTTGATTGAACGCAAACTGACAATACTGATTCTGAGCTTGATTGAATGAAAACTAATAAAAGAATTTCGAGCTTGATTGAATGAATTCTTGCTTGATTTAGAAACTATCAATTCTGAGCTTGATTGAACAGGAATTGACAATATCGACTCTGAGCTTGATTGAACAAAGGTCAATATGAGATTTGAAAAGAATTTTCAATTGAAATTAACAGTCTCAGCTTGATTGAAGAGAACTGTCATGCCCCTGGTGTTGAAGAATTTGATTCAAAGCATTAGATTTTGGTATGATTATGCCCCCTCGGGACTAAAAGTGGAACAAATTCAAATAAACTAATTAGTTTCAAGCATTACAGTGATTGAATTAACCTTAGGTCAAGCATAGATCGATTAGAAAGAATTTTCAAGCTGTTTAGATCGATTAAAGTGCCCTAGAAGCACTATTTGACCAAGTTTGACCAAGAATTTGAGAAAGTTAACCAAGCTTGACTTGTGTTGAAATGATATCCCGGCATATAAATCTAATTTGCCTTGCCCACTGCATCATTTTCACACCATTTTGCCCCTGTTTGACCATGCTTTGACCATTTTGACTTGTGCCCTTTTGGATGTTAACTTTGCTATGTAACTCTATTTTTATGGTATCTAGATGATAAAAATCACCTGTTTCAATTTTGGTCCTGAGATTAGGCCTCTGTGATGTTTAATGAAGAAAGTTCCTTAAGGCCTTGGGGCTGCCGGGAGGCTTAAATAGGCCAAAAATTGACTTTTAACCATTCATTTTTACTTTTACCCCTTAGAAATTCATGGAGCTCTGAGCAGACATGGTGTTCCCTATGGAGAAGCATCGATTTGAGAGGGCCAGATGATATGACCGCCTGAGGCATTATGAGGCACCTGTGAGTATTCAATAAATGAATCTTTTCAATTTGAAAATTTTCAATTTCATGCATTTCTATGCATTTTATAGGCCAACTAGTGTTGTGTCGCATCCCGTATATAGGATCACATTATGTCTAACCTATGTCACCTCCTAGATTTCAGATCGCATCTGGTATTTCTTGGATCACACTTGATCGGGTCGCGTTTGGCAAAATTTGAACATTTTTAGCCAAATTTTAGAATAGGTTCACATCCGGTATACCGGATCGCACCTCGTATTTCATGGATCGCACCTGGTATTTTTGGGATCGTACTTAGTTTTAGGGTCACATACAGGGTTTCTTGATCCACCTTTGAGATTCAGGATCACATCTAGTTTTTCTGATTTTTTAGTTAAATTAACTTGTCCTTTTGATCTTTTTGAGCATTTTTGCGTCAACTGCCTTTGGTCTAACTCTGACATAGTGCCCCTATTTTTTATTGTGTAGGTCGATTTCCCAGTTGTATCATTTAGATCACCATGACCGGTCTAGGTGTTGGCTCTTTTGGATCAGTTGACTGATGGTGAGCAGGAGATAGTATGGCATTGCAGTCTATGGAGTTTAGTCAATTTACCTCACATTCAAGTAAATAAAGGTCTGCTCATAGCACTGGTGGAGAGATGGCATTCAAAGCACAACACCTTTCATTTACCGACTGGTGAGATGATGGTTACACCCAAGGACATGTGGAGGATTCTGCATGTATACATGATGGGACACCGCATTAAGTATGAGGCCTCTAGACCTGCATCGATTTCTGATGCCAAGAGAGTCTTTAGAGATGATACTATTGACGGTTGTTATCTAAGTTGGGACCACATGGTCACCAACTATGCCCCTCTTCCTGTATATCTAGCTGGTTTGATAGGAGGCATCATGATGCCAGATAGGGGCCAACATGGTTTTATGTGCGGCTGGTCCTGCATTATAGGGTAGATGATTCAGACTCCTGGGAGGTATGCCTGGGGTAGTTGCATACTAGCTCACTTGTACCATGAGTTACATGAGATAGTTTACCAGTATTCCCTCTCTATGACTGTAGGGAGCATTGTATTATAGATCTAGGCATGGGAGCACATCCCCGTGACTCACCCTATTATTGATAGGCACCGTGACGTCAGTTTGCCATATATTTACATGTATTTAGGATTCATTCAGTAGCCCCACCTAGGCAAGTTAGAGTACTGACACTATCTATTGGATGATGTGACTAAGGTAGAGTGGTGACCATATCGTGATTGTGAGGCTTGGCCCTTAGATGTCAGACATATGCCATTTTTCTTTTAGAGTTGGTACCTTGTCGGGCGGACCCGCTATGTGATTGAGCAGTTTTTGGTTACCCGAGTCTACCATCAGTATGGACGTGTACAAGGCATGTCATAGGAGTCTTGCCGATATGTGCAGGCTCAGTGGGGAGCCCGGTTAGTATATGAGATAGCCATTTATGAGATTACACACATGCGGGCTATAGCTTGGGACTATTAGGTTGGTGTCCGTGATGTTGGGGTGACAGATGCATACCATACCCATTACATGAGGTATCCTTACCCTTGATTCACTGCTCCCAATGATGTTGTTCCACGCATTGAGGATGCTCTAGATTACAATCTTGAGGATGATGTTACTGAGTGAGCTCACAGTGGATGCGGTGGGAGAGATGCAGGAAGAGGTGCCAATAGAGGGGGAGGAGATGGAGGCAGAGCCCATGGAGGTGGAGGAGATGGAGGGGATGAAAGAGGTGGTGATAGAGGTGGTGGAGGTGGAGTAGTGGATGGCAGCTGACAGTGGACCTCAGGAGGTGACACTAGTCATCGTCAGTAGAGAGTACATATCACCCCTCCCCAAAGGGATGTAGGACCACTATTGCATAGGGATCGGCACACAAAGAGACCTTCTAGAGGAGATCAAGATCAGCGACAGACACAGTAGGATCCTCCAGCAGGTGGTGATGGTGATAGACTCTCATAGTGTGAGTAGGAGAGAGCAGCGTTGAGATTACAGGTTGCTACCCCCATAGCGCAGTTATTAGAGAGGGACTCACAGTTGGCATAGGTTCAAGCTGAGTGAGATACATAGATAGCCTAGCTAAGAGTAGATAGGGATACTCAGTTGGCATAGTTGAGAGCTAAGAGAGATAGGTATGTGCACATAGCCACCCATCAAGGATAGCGGGCCACTTATTACTTCACCTTGTATTGTGCTGCGGTTCCTGCTACACAAAGAGCTCCATTGTATTCGGTCATTGCTCAGTAGTCAGAGGGTGCCATGCCACCACCACCACCATGTGCTAGATCAAATGCACCCCCTCTCGATCCTCCTGCAGAGGACGAGGGGGCCAATGGGACATAGACTCTTCATGTTGTATTTCTGGACACCTTATATATCATGACATATCTTGTATCTCTACCATTTTCCATCATTTGTACTATCATATCTCCTAGACTCTGTTTCATGCTTTTGCTTCAATATATTGATACTCTGTTTCATGCTTTGATATATTGATACTCTAATTCATTGGTGACCTCTGATAGACACCTTTTCTCATGGACATTTTTGATTATATATTGATGCTCATACTGATTTTGCCATTGGTATTCTTTATTTGATGTGTCAAGTATTGCTATTTATGATAGCTCATCTTTCATGCTTTCAATTTCTGCACATGTGATATATGATGTTTGTTTTATGCTTGAGATTTTTGATGTGATAGTCATACTTGGTCTAGAGTAGATAAAGTGATGATAAAATGATGTCATAATACATTTCACCAATATATGCTCATGTTTTTGTTATTTTCAAAGCTTCATGAATGTGTGGATGCATGGATGTATGAGATGTATTGCGATAGTATACATGGACATCTCAATCTTATTTATGTATGGATCGATGTGGATGCAAAATGCAAGTGGTTTTATGATATGAAATGATTTATGAATGCAAATGAATATCAGTGATTTGTACTCCATCATTTTTTTTATTCCATTGCTTATGATTCCATGATGCACTTGGTCAAATGGTTAATATTTAAGTATTTTTAGCTCATACCATGAATGCTTTAGATAGATGTTCAACTTACTTCATTTCTTTTAGAATAAATCTCAATTGATAACCTTGCCTCCGATAGTTGAATCCACATCTTCAAGCTTATGCAAGACTAAAATGAATGCAGCTAAATTAAAATGAATGCAATTTAAAATGAACTTCAATGCAACTAAAGACAATGAAATGCATCTAAATGAATCTTAATGCAAATTAATATGACATGCAACTAAAATGAAATGCAATTAATATGAAATGCACGTAGACACCTAGGACAGTCACTATTTTATTCAAAGCGGGTTGTTTTCATCATAGAACCTTTGTGTTAGCGGGACCTCTAGAGGATAGTACAATTTCATGAATAGGTTTAGAAATTCTGAAAATATGAATACCTCCTCATCATTCACCATGTTGAAAGACAACCTAAACATTAAAGCACCTAGCTATAAATGTTGTCAGTTACTTCCTAATGTATCTTTGTTAGTTTTTAAATAGGCAAAGAAATAGATCCAACCTCACTAAGGCTTTCATAAGAAGTAGGTCAAGGTATACATGGTGTTCCACTACAAGGTGGAGGCACTTATAAGTAGACACCCATTCCCTATGATTACCTCAGATCATTGGATTTATTACCACAAACAGAAAACAAATAAAATGTCATACCCCTAGTCTTTGTTTCTCTTAGTCCAAAAAAATGTCATTGAGTTACTCGTGGAAGCATAACTTAGAAAAAATTGATAATAAGAAAAAGAAAGATTCTTTATCCCTTAGCATGGTCATCGTATTTACAGAATATAAATAGACAATTGTGATTATAGTGTTGAAAAACACTCTTGATTCATTTTTGCAAACACATGCTTAAGAATTATTACCAACAATTTATGTCTTCATTGATAAGTGTCTCACCTGTTGTAGTGTTTAGAAACATTGTTTTCATCATGATGTTGCGTTAAGAAACACATTTTGAGATCTAGCTGGTGGGTGTTGAGGAACACTGTTTGTCGTAGTTTATAGTTAGTTGCGGACAAGGGTGGTATTGAGAAATACTGGTGTTCGTAGTTTATTGTAATTGTGAACACATCATTGTGTCAAAAAATGTGATTGTGAATGTGATCCAATGGCCCCTAGAAAAATAGTTTACCTAGGACCCTAAGTGGATAGATTCCAATCTTAGGAAGGTACAATTATTTGAAAGTTCTTTTAGGACTTGGCACGTCACGAAAGTGACTGGAAAATATATACAAGCTGATATTTATATTGGCCAAATGTGCAAGTGTTGTCTTGATAGATAGAGCGTTGATTACAAGTAGCACTTGTTTACTAGGTTTTCACTACTTGGCCAAAGTTTTATTCTATTTTTGCTATCATGGCGCTTGTTTACCAGGTTTTCACCAAGACACTTTTTTTCTCTTTTTCATTTTTTATTTTTTATTTTCTATTTTTTTTGGACCCACCAAGGCACCTATTGCTAGGTTTTCACCAAGATAGTCATTTTTCAGGACTTTTTCCATTGTTTTTGATTTTTTTTCAGGATCCATTTTCTCTATATAGGGGCTTCCTTAAGAATGTTAGGCATAAAACCTTTTCAGATGCAAAGTATTGATAGGATCTAGCAACACATCTCCTTCAGGTGTAGCCAACTGATAGGCTCTTGATCCAAATGTTGCTGTAATGACAAAGGGACCCAGCTAGTTGGGTTCAAATTTTCCCTTTTGTTCTTTATGTTGTTGGTTTTTAGGATTTTCTCTGAGAACTAGATCCCCAATCTGAAAGCTTCTAGGTTTCACTTTCTTGTTGTATCCTCTTGACATTCTTTTCTGGTAACCTTTGAGATGATCAAATGTCTATTGTCTGTGCTCATCCAACAATTCAAGCTCTTGCAATCTAGAGATTCTATAGTCTTCGTCAGTGACTAAATGTTTTAGTGATACTCTTAGTGATGGAATCTCTACTTCAACTAGTAAGACTGCTTCTGACCCATAAACTAGTGCGAATGGAGTTGCACCTGTTGGAGTTCTTATGCTCATTTTGTAAGCCCATAAGGCTGGATTTATTTTTAAATGCCAATCCCTTCCTGATTTGTTTACTGTCCTATGCAAGATTTTTAGAATGTTCTTGTTGGATGCCTCAGCCTGCCCATTACCTTGAGGGTAATAGATTGAGGAGCAGTGCTAAGTGATTTTAAATTGAAGACACAACTCATCTATGTCTTTGTTCTTGAATTGTCCCCCATTGTCAGTCACAATCGATGAGTGCACACCATAATGATAAATGATGTAATTCAAGATGAACATTGAAACCTATTTTCCTATTGCATTAGACAATGGGACAGCCTCCACCCATTTTGTGAAATATTCAGTTGTGGTGATGATGTATTTGTGTTCGCTTGATGAATTGGGATAGATTTGACCAACTAAATCAAAGGCCCATTGCTGAAATGGCCAATGTGTTATAAAGGGAATCAAATCTCTAGCTAGTGCATGTATGAGGTTACCATGAATCTGGCATTTCTTACAAGTTTTTGCAAAATGAATAACATCCTTTTCCATGGTGGGCCAATAGTATCCAACTCTTAGGAGTTTCTTGGCTAACAAAAAACCATTTGAGTGTGATCCACACACACCTTCATGAACTTCTTTTACTACACGATTAGACTCTTCATGTTCTAAACACCTAAGAAGTGTGCCATCTATACTACATCTAAACAAGCCATTAGTGATGATCACATAGCGGGATGCTACTCTTATAAGGGATCTTTTTTCATTTCTAGAATAGCCTTCGGGAATGATTTGGTATGTGAGATAAGAATAGATAGAGGCATATCTAGACAACACTTGGGTTTCAAGGGCGTAGACAATTTGACATGCAGGGGAATCATAAGCTGGGAAAGGGAGTTCTTCCACCAGGAAGTCATAATGAAATTGGTGTTCTTCCAATTGTAACATAGATGCTAAAGTAGCCATCACATCAGCTACTTTGTTTTCTGACCTTGGGATCTGTTGAAAAGTGATGAAGATAAAGTACTTTTTCATATCATCCACCATTGTTTTGTAGGGCATAAGCTTTTCATCCTTAGTTTGATAATCACCATTTACTTGATTGATGATGAGCTATGAATCCCTGTATATGTGTAATTCAATGATTTTCCACTCTATTGCAAGCTTGAGCCCATTCACAAGAGCTTCATATTCTACCATATTGTTGGTGCATGAAAATATCATCTTATAAGCTTTTGGGATCTTATACCCTTGTGGTGTAATGAATAAGCAACCAGCTCCTGATCCTTGTTTTGTGAAGGACCCATCAAAGTACATTTTCCAGGGATGTTTTGTTAGATGCATAATTGATTCATTTAGAAATTCTATCAGTAATGGCTTATTATCAGTCAATGGCATCTCGGCAAGTTGATCATCAATCACCTGCCCTTTAATGGCCTTCATGTCCACATATTCAATGTCAAACTCACTTAGGATCAAAACCCACTTAGCCAGTCTTCCTATAAGCATTTCTTTATTCAATAAGTACTTGAGTGGATCAATTTTAACCATTAATTTCACCTTGTGTGCTAGCATATAGTGTCTTAGTTTCTGGGATGCAAACACTACTGCTAAGCATGCCTTTTCTATCATTGAATAGTTTAGCTCATATGTGACCAATGTTCTACTAATGTAATATATGGTTCATTCTTTCTTGGTCTCATCTTCTTGTGCAAGGAGCACACCTAGTGACGTGTCTATGGCTGATATGTAGAGCAACAAAGGTTTTCCATAAATTGGCACCATTAGAATTGGAGGAGTCATCAAATAGTTCTTAACTTGGGGAAAATTCTCCTCACACTATGCATCCCAAGTAAATGTGGTTCCTCTCCTCATCAACTTTGTGAAAGGTTGTGCTTTATCAGCCAACTAAGATATGAACCATCTTATAGATTGTAGCTTGCCTTGTAAGGTTCTCATTTGACTAATATTCTTTGGTGGTTTCATGTCTAGGATTGCTTTCACCTTTGTGGGATCCACCTCAATTCCCTTAGCTAAAACTATAAATCCTAAGAGTTTTCTAGATGATACACCAAATGTGCACTTCTTAGGATTAAGTCTTAATTGGAACTGTTCCATTCGATCAAAGATTCTCCTCAGATCCTCTATGTGTGTAGACCTCATCCTTGATTTTGCCAAAGTATCATCAACATAGTCTTCCATATTCTTATGCATCATGTCATGGAAGATTGTGGTCATTGCTCTCTAATATGTGGCACCTACATTTTTAAGACCAAATGACATCACATTCCAATAGTATGTACCCCATGCACAAGTGAATGCTATTTTCTCTTGGTCCTCAGGAGCAATTTTGATCTGATTATAACCTGAAAATCCATCCATTAGGGAATACATCTCATAACCTACTGTTAAGTCCACAATCATGTCTATGTTTTGGAGTGGAAAATCATCTTTAGGACAAGCTTTGTTGAGATCCCTAAAATTGGTGCACACTCTTATTGATTTGTCTGCCTTTGAAACAGGAACTATATTGGAGATCCACTCTGCATAATCAATTGCTCTAATGAATCCGGCCTTCAATAGTTTTTCCAGTTCTACCTTCACTAGTAATGCCACATGTGGATTCATTTTTCTAAGTTTTTGCTTAACAGGTTTCAC
This sequence comes from Chamaecyparis obtusa, assembly GCA_027943335.1. Lineage (NCBI taxonomy): Eukaryota > Viridiplantae > Streptophyta > Pinopsida > Cupressales > Cupressaceae > Chamaecyparis > Chamaecyparis obtusa. Next base: position 555,497 of record BSBK01002646.1, on the reverse strand, counting down.
ATCTGGTGAAATAGACAAACGGTGCATAATCAAATCCATATCCAATCCAGGCATATCTGAGTAAGACCAGGCGAAGTTGATCTTCTTTGCTTTGAAGAAATTGGTGAATTGAATTTTCTCATCTTCTATCAATGATTGAGCTATGTGAATTAACTGAGGATTTTCTGCTATTCCCAAATTAATGGGTTGTGTTGGTTCAATCAAAATTGAGGACCTTTCTTGGAAATGATTTGGGAGGATATCAAGCATCCCATCCTTTGGTTCCCCAAGGGTGTTTTCACCATTGGATACATCTTTTCCTTTTTCTCTTTTAGGATCTGATACTGCCACTAAGTGGTTTTCACCATTAGATCTCTTGTTCATTTTATTTTTCTTTTTGAGACTGAGAAACTTGATATCCTCCTCAGTCATGATTTCACTCATTGCACTGGTGGAAGAATAGAATGGTTCACAAGCATTAAGATAGTAGGCTATGGAATAGTCATTGTCAAAGGATAGCAAGCTTGTGTCTATGGATTCATCCTAGTCTATCAAGTTAGGATTTATTAAGGATAGAGATACAATAGGTTCAAGAGACAACACCACATTGTTATCATTTCTTATAACTTGCAAAATGTCATCTACTAAGTTTGCTTCTAGATAAGTGTTAGGATTATTAGAGTCAAATTCATTATTATTAGAGTTTATGTTAATGTTATATGGATCTAACTCTAGCGATCTAACATTATAACTTTCTCCTTCTTCTATCAAGACTCTAGGAGAAAACTTGTGTATCACATCTATTTCTATGTCCATGGTTGCATTAGAAAGGACATCCCATTCATACTCATGTGAATCCATTTGGCTGTAATCTGAGACTCCCAAAAAGTTGGCAATAGTCATAGGCACCTCATTTTCTTCATCAGCATGATTCTCTTCTTCTTGCATTGGTTCTTGTGGATTCATTACTTTAGGCTCTTCATAAAAGTGTGGTGTATCCATGATAAGAGGTTCTTGTTCCTGTTCTTCATCAAGCTCATCTTCTTGTACTCCTTCTGATCTTTGTCCAATACTTGTACCAAGGAATGTAACCTCTGGGTCTCCTTGTAAGAGTAATAACCTTTCATAAGGAATGGGTTGTCCTTCTATTTCTTCTTCATCATCTGAATCCCCTGATGTATCAAATACCTGACATTTTTCTGCTGTAGGATGAAATCTAGCTTCTCTGAAGCCTAGTCTAGTCTTGTCTTTAGGATTTCAGAAATCCATGTGTAGGGGTTCCACTAGTCCTTGGTTATTTTTTCCCAATGGTCCTTTTCCTTTGTACCCCATTTGTTTCATAAGGTCATATCCTTTCCCATATTTTCTTGAAGAGATCTCAACATGTTTCACATTCCCATCTGCTTTAGGTTCTTTGTAAAGCCATTGCAAAACAACCTTTTCTTCATTCTCTTCTTCTAAGGATATTTTTGATTTTACCATTCTAGTTCCTTCATGTATAGTTAAAGCACTACCATTTGAAGGTGTAGATGTAGATGAGGGAATTCCTTGTGTCCTAGGAGATATAGGTAGATTTGTCAAAGATGCTACAGGATCTATTTTGTACTCTCCCATGTTGGTTTGTTGGATATTGATCTTCTGAGCAAAGCTTCTCAAGACCATGTCTTTAGATGTTTTTGCCTTGGGGGACCCTTCCTTGTTATGGGGAACCATGCTTTCAGTTTGTTTGAGGTTATTACAAGTATGTGTGGTATCTGCTGGAATAGTCACCTCCACTCCATTATGAGGAAACTTTAGGCATTGATGATATGTAGAAGGTACTTCTTGCATTGAATGTATCCACGGTCTTCCAAGAAGAATGTTGTAAGAAAGGGATAAATTAAGAACTTGAAAAAGAACATCTTGCTCTACAGGCCCTACTCTGATGGGTAAGACAACCAATCCTTTGGAGGATCTCTCTTCCTCATCATATGCCTTAATTGTTATCTTTCTCCTAGGATCAATTGCATGCTTAGAGAAACCTAGTTGTTGTACCAAGTTGTAAGTACAAATGTTCAAACCAGTGCTTCCATCTATCAAGACATGCTTGAATTAGTGTTTATGAATAAGGACTTCTAAATGAAAGGGTTGATTATGTGGTTGATTTGTCAACTTGTCATCCTCTTCTAAAAAAGATAGGTAATGTGGTGAACTAATGTGGCCAACCATGGCCTGGAATCTATCCACATCTAAGTCTTTCGGTACATGTGTGCTTAATAAGGCATGATCAAGAATCTCCCTATGACTAGGGGAAATTTTCAACAATTCTAGGATAGATATCTCTGCAAGTGTCTTTTGCAATTGTTCCACAAGATTGAATTTTGGAGATGGAACCACTTGTTTAGAAGTTGTTGTTGTTGTAGGTGGTATGTTAGATGTTGAGATGCCTTTAAGAGTAAGTTTTTCTTGGCTTCATGTTATGACATTGGTAGATTTAGTTTTTCTTTTCACCCCTTTGAGAGTGATCATGTTGATGGAATAGTCACATGGTTCCATCATGTTGATTACATTGTCACTATTAGTGTACGTGTAGTGAATGTTATTGTTTTTAGAAGTTTCTCCTTTTTCATAGTTTGGTAGCGGGGTTTGAAATTCCTTGTGATCATTATTTGTGTGATGTCCATCTACCTTAACTTTCCCTTGTTCAATAAGATCCTGAATAACATGTCTCAGTTTTAAGCAATTATTAGTGGTGTGTCCTTTATTACGATGGTAATCGCAATAGTTATTATCATTCCACCACTTAGGTTTATCTTCTGGATCCCAAGGCTTACCTGACTTTTGGGATTGTAATAATGTTATTTTCCACAAGTGATTTCATAATCACTTCCAAGGTATCTCCCAATGGAGTAAATGTTCTCCTAGGCCGTGGTGCCCAAGGTTCTCTTCAAGATTTGTTGAAAGTATTGTTCATCTTTGGAGTCTCAATAGGAGTCAGACTCTAGTTTGCTTGAAGACTTGTGGTTAGATTAAAAGCCTCTGGTTTGGGTTTTGAATTAGGAGCATCAACCACTCCATCATTAACCATGTTTTTGTTCTTGTTTTCATATTTGTACTTTTCTTTAGTGGTATAAGACTTGTCCTTATGTTCCTTGTGAATGGTAATTTCACCTTTCTTGATTAGAACTTCCTCTATCTTGAGAGCATTATCAGTCATTTTGTCAAAGCTTGGTGGTCCTTGTAATTGAATTGGGAAGTTAATTTCTGGGACCAAATTGTTAACAAAGATGTCCATATTTTCATTTTCAGGAATCTCTCTAGCATATCTTGCAAATATCTTTCTCCATCGTTGTAGGAAACTCAAGAATGACTCTCCCGTTTTCTATTTAGTATTGCACAAATCCAACATGGTGATGGTGTGTTGGATGTTGTAGGAGTAGTGTTGTATGAATTTTTGTACCAACTCATCAAATGTCTTGATTCCAATAGGAAATTTGGAAAACCATTCTATAGATTGTCCACCCAGGCTTCGTGGAAATAGCCTCATAAGGTATGTTTGTTCATGCATGAACTCCATACTAGTTGTACAAAACTCCCTCACATGATCTTGAGGGTTGGAATCTCCCATGTACTTGTCATATTTTGGTATCGTAACATTCTTAGGAAATGGAATCATTGTGAGTCCTTTATCAAAAGGGAAAGGACATATGTGCTCCAAAGAATATTGTTGTTTTGGTTTGTCCTTTGCATCCTTGAGTTCTTGAATTTTTGCTTTCATAGCAAGGAATTGTCTATTTAGGATTGACATAGGACTTATATCCACCTTGTGTTTGAGTTGTTCCACATCATAGTCTTTGGGAAATTTCACACCTCGGGAAGCAAGCTCTAAGAAGTATTTTTCTTTGTTTTCTTCCAAGGCTCTTTCAACTATTTTGTGAAATCTTTTTCTACTCAAAGCTCTATTGTATTCATTTTCTGTAGGGTCTGCATCATCATCCATATCATCCTCATTATCATCATCATCATATTGGGATTTTTGTTTTTGTTCCTCATGTTCTACTTCTTCATTTTGTGTATGAAATCTTTCATCCCATTGGTATTCCTTTTGATCATCCATGTTTGTAGATTTGGGTATTGCTGTATGAGTAGTATTAGGTGTAGCACCATGTAATGGATTGGGTTCCAAAGTTTCTCCCATTTCCAATGTGACTTTAGGTTTTCTTCTCAAGAATGAGTTTTTTTTGAAATCATAAGTCTTGTGTCTGGTAACAACCATGTAGTTTGGATTGAGTAACCAACGAGAGTCTTGTGTTTAAAAGGAGGGTCTGATAATTTTGCAATGTCTGATTGTGAATTCAAGGATGCAAAAGTGGGTTTGAAATGTTTTTATGGATCCAACATCAAATGGGGTTAGAATGCCTTGCTTATGAGTTGGGAACCAAAGTGCAAGTGGATTTGAAAGTAAAAGTTTCAGCGTCAATAGGGTGTCAAAGTGCCCTGTTTATGAGCTGAGAACTTGCTTATGACCGATTGGGTTAACTGAGTTCACAAGGAGACAATGTAGATTTAGACTATGCAAGGTAACAATATACTCTCAAAGATAACTCATTCTGGACATCTGATGACTATGTTTTAGCAACATGAACCTAGTAATTGACCAAATGGGTATCTATAAATGTCAAAATTTTTCTTTTGGGATGTAAAAAAATGCTCCCTGTCCCAGATGCGATCTTAAACAGTTACTAGCAAACAATTTGGAACACCGGATGCAATCCAAGAATTATAGTATACGACTCAGGAAATGTTGTAGTCACTAAATGAAACTTAGGAAATGGTGTAGATACTAGAAATGACCCTATTTTGAATAGATATAATCTAGGATATGAGGTGCGACATAGGAATTCTGGATGTGATTTTATGATGACCAAGATTCTGCAATTTCAGTGTTTCTCAAAAAATGTGTCATGTTTGTCAGATTCCAGTGACTGTCAGGTGTTTGTAAGTGCTTGAAAAATGTTGTGTGCTTGTTCATTTGGGGGAAATTAACTGAGTTTGTATTTAAGACACATCAAGCAATAATTTTTAGAGCAAACACACCTAACCTTCCTTATACTAAGTAGAGATTGAAACCACTTGTTCACTAACTTAGGAACACACCCAAAGACTCCTCAAAATATCATAGTCCAATAACATGCAATGGATATTGGAGGCCATATTTGCCAAGTGTTAACGTCGATGGGGGCTCGATATGGTGAATGTCTTGGGGCAATTACTATTTGCCTCACACAAGTGATAACAACCTTTTGGGGGTGATCCGGGTAGCATCTAACAAAAATATTTTAATGAAGGCATTCATTCACAACCATCTCCCATAGTCCCACAAGTAGGATTGAGGTTGTTAACCCTATAGGAACCTGAAAGTGTGTAGTCTCGAGAAGCAAGATTAAAGTGGCTCCGCTCTACACCAAATCCAAGTCAGTCATTGGGATTGATCATCAATCTCCCAAGACAAGATGAATCATGTCTCCCAAGGCTTTAACCTCAAAGGAGCATCAAATTTTATAGTGGGGTGGAAGAGTCGGCGAAAGACTTGTCCCCACTTGGGTCATTCCCGGGAGATTTTTTCCTCAACCGGTAGGCCCTCTAAAGGTGTACAATAAAGAAAATAGACAAGGGATAGTAAGCTCAGGATTTCTGGTTCTCCAAGAAGGAGAAGAACATAATCTCCTAACTTATATCACAAGTCCCAAACACATCATGCATAGTAAGAGTTCAATTACTCCAATTTGATGCCAAATGGCAAACCGATGTTTGAGTTTCTATTTTTCCCTCAAGGGGAAAAGAGCATAATCCTCTAGTCGGTTTGCAACTTGATCTCAAATTGTTTTAAGTTCCTACAAAACAAGCATGAAATTCTTTTGTTGATTTGCTTTAGAGGCAACTTGCATAATGAGCATTAGTAGTCTTTTGTTTCCCTTCTTGGGTCTTGGACAAATGTCCTACAAACACTTGTTAAGCTATCAAAATCAATCAAGAACACCAAGATCACCCATTAGCTGATTAGAGGGTTAGAAAATTCAAAATCTAAAGATAATACTTGCAAGGAAAAATAATCATGCAAATTATGTTAGCCTTCATTTCTCAACTTAATTCCAAAATATAAGCCAATTTTTGAGTTTCTGATTTTCCCTCAAGGAGAAAAGGGCATAATCCTCTAATTGATTTACAAAATGAGATCAAATTGTCATTAGGTGTTTGAAAACAAAAGCACAATTTTTCATTTATCCTTTAAGCAAATCAAAGACAAGAGTTAGTATTTTTGAACTTTCTGTCATTTTAAACCTGCAAAACCACAGTCAAGCTGCCAAAAACCAGAGACATCAATAATGCAATTGATCAAGTGTCAGAAAACCCAAAAATGCCATAAAATACCCCAGATGCGATCCTAGATTTTGCTCCCAAATTACCAGAAATGACCCTATTTACCACATACGACCCAATTTCCCAAAAGCGATCCAGATCTGCAAGATGCGATCCTGTATTTCAAATAGGTACGACCTTGTAACCAGATGTGATCATGGAATACGGGATACAATCCAGGAATACCATATGTAGATGATCTTACCAAATGCGATCTTCTATCAAATTTAGTACGGTGATAATTTGCTTAAAATGTCAAAAAAAACACATAAAATCAGGGGCTCAGCCCCACGGTGGGCGCCAGAAATGTGTGTGTGAGTTTGTGACCTACAACACAACACTTCAATAGGATAATAACATCACTTGTTAGAGGAAAATGAGGATTCAATTGAAAATGCTAACAAGAAAAAGCATCCTATTGCTCTCTAATTAATGTGAGTATGAAATAGGGGTTAGTTGTTCTCAAATTTAACCCTTAAAATAGTGACAATCTACACTAAAATGAGAGATTCAAAGTGCATGTAAACAACCTAAATGAGAGTATGAAATCCTAATTCCTTCCATTAAAACCCAAATTGAAGTGTTTTCTACTTAATAAAAGCTTGAAATCATGGAAAAAAACTATCAATCCAAGCATTAGTTCACAAATTCTCCAAAGCATGAGAGTTCATAATCATGGATCATGAAGCCTCAAATCCATGAGCAAATGAGAGTCTAAACATTAAAATTGGAAGCAATTAGCAATGTGTCAAAAGAAGCCTTTCAAAACCTAAGGAGCTAGAAGAAGGAAAGCCTTTGAAAGCTCTCTTTATAAAGATTTGGAAGAGAATCAGCGGTCGAGATGCATCCATGAGGAGTGGTTGAGATGCATCTTGGCTTGATCCTTGATCCATGTGCAAGCCTCCTTATTTTGAGTTGTGTTTTTTGTATTTGTTTGATTTAGGAGATATTTATGCATTTTCCATAATTAATAACTCTAGCCTTTACTTTTGATGGGGTTTAATTAATTAAATAGGCCTAGAGTTAATAGCCTTGATTTTTTCTTGAACCTTGGTGATAAATGCTTGATTTAGAAATTGATGGGGTCTAATGAATTTTTGAGAATTTATACTAATAATCAGAGATCAAATTAGCATAATTAAGGTTACATACCAAATTAAGGGCAAATAGGGCCCTAGGTTCTATTAGCCTAGTTTTAGGTGATTACAGGAATAAGCTCCCTGCCTGGAGCATGTATCACATTACCATGTTTCTGAAACTTTTCACATGATTTAGCAAAAGCTACTGCATCTATCTGCATGGTAGGCCAATAGTACCCAGCCGTAAGCAATCTTTGGGCCATGGCAAGACCATTGGAATTTCCCCCACAAATGCTCTCATGAATGTCAGCTAACGCTTGGTCGGACTCATCCTTTTCCAAGCACCTAAGAAGTGTCCCATCTAAACCCCTCCTATTCAAATCACCATAGATAAGGGTGTGGCGAGAGGCATTTCGGGTTAAGTTTCTTCATTTAGAATGGTTGAAGGTTTTAGGAATAATGCCATCACAGAGGTATGAGTAAATGGCACCATAGCGGGATGACTCATGGTCAACAAGGGTACAAACAACTTGGCTTTCTTGGGAGTCATAGATAGGGTAGTGTAGTTCTTCCACCAGGAATTCAAATTTGGACTCATGTTGTTCTAGCTAAAGAAGTGAAGCCAATGTAGCCATAGCATCAACTGCTTTGTTCTCTGCTCTAGGGATTTGTTGAAATGTAACAAAGGTGAAATATCATCTTAATGAATCAACCATTTTCTTGTAGGGTACCAGTTTTTCATCCTTTGTTTGATATTCTTCATTAACTTGGTTGATTATTAATTATGAATCCCCATAGACATGCAGCTCTATTATTCTCTATTCTATTGCCATTTTTAGTCCATTTGTCAAGGCCTCATACTCAGCAATGTTATTTGTACATGGGAACAATAGTTTGTAGGACTTAAGGATTGTGTACCTATGAGGAGAAACAAATAACACTCCTACTCCTGAACCATTTTGCATGAAAGAGCCATCAAAGAACATCTTCCATGTTCTTGCAGTCATGTACATTATGTGCTCATCTGGAAATTCAACTTGAATAGGTGCTTTATCTCGAATTGGGAAGTCAGCCAATTAATCTGTAATGGCTTGTCCTTTTATAGCCTTACGCTCAACATACTCTATGTCAAATTTTGATAAGATCATCATCCACTTAGCAAGTCTACTTGTGAGAGTAGCCTTACCAAGCACATATTTGAGAGGATCAATCTTTGCAATGAGGTGTATCATATGCACAAGCATGTAATGTTGCAAGTTTTGGGAAGAAAATACCACTGCAAGGCAAGATTTTTCAATACTAGTGTAGTTAACCTCATATGGCACAAGAGTACAACTGATGTAGTATATAGCTCTTTCTTTTCCAGTATCATCAAGTTGAGCCAATAATGCCCCTAGGGAAGATTCTGTTGCTAAAACATACAATATGAGTGGTTTTCTTGGGATAGGAGGCATTAAGATTGGAGTATTAGCCAAGTATTGCTTGATTTGGTCCATGCTTTGCTGACAATCTTCATTCCAGACACATTTAACCCCTTTGTGTAATGTCTTATTGAAGGGTTGAGCCCTATCAACCAGTTGTGAAATGAACCTTCGTATAGATTGAAGGCATCCCTAGAGACTCCTCATTTGGCTGATGTTTTTGGGAGGTGGCATATCCAAGATTGCTTGAACTTTCTCTGGGTCCACCTCTATTCCTTTGGCTAAAATGATAAACCCTAGAAGTTTTCCAGAGGTGACTCCAAATGCACACTTTTTTGGATTTAATCTTAATTGAAACTGCTCCATGAGATCTAAAATGACTTCTAGATCTCCTAAGTGTGTATCCCTTTTTTTAGATTTTTCCAAGGTGTCATCCACATAATCTTCCATATTCTTATGCATCATGTCATGGAAGATAGTTGTCATAGCTTTTTGGTAAGTAGCTCTTGCATCTTTTAATCCAAATGGCATAACGTTCCAGCAATAGGTTCCCCATGTGCAAGTGAATGCAGTCTTTTCCTGGTCTTCAGGAGCTATCTTGATTTGATTATACCCAGAAAAACCATCCATCAATGAATAGATCTCATAACCTGCGGTCATGTCTACTATCATGTCTATGTTTGGGAGTGGAAAATCATCCTTTGGGCATGCTTTATTAAGATCTCTAAAATTTGTGTAGATGCAAATGGACTTGTCATGTTTTGAAACTGGTACAATATTTGAAATCCATTCGGCATAATCAACAGCTCTTATAAATCCTACACTAAAGAGTTTTTCTATTTCATCTTTGACGAGAAGAGCTATGTGAGGATGAATTTTCCTTAATTTTTGTTTTATTGGTTTTATGCCTGGAGCTATGGACAAGTGATGCATAATGAGACTAGTGTCCAACCCTGGCATGTCTGAGTAAGTCCAAGAAAAATTAATCTTCTTGCTTTGTAGGAACTTGGTATATGCCTCTTTTTCTTGTGTTGATAGAGACTGAGCCAAATGCACTATTTGTGGAGCCTCTTGTGTACCCAAATTAATTGGATGTGTAGGCTCAACAAGAACTGAAGATCTGTCTTGAAAGTAACTTGGGAGATGATCAAGTACCTAATCCTTAGGTGCCTTAGAGAGGTTTTCACCCTCGGATATGTCCTTTATTTTCACTTTTTTAGGTTTTGACACTGCCACACAGTGGTTTTTGCCATAAAAAATCTTATTCTTTTTTCCTTTTCTTTTCATTTTGTGAATAAGGTACTTGATATCTGGTTCTATCATGCTTGTAGTTGGTTCACTGGTGGAAGAGACTACGGGCTCATGGGCATTTAGGTAACATGCTATCTCATAGTCATTTTGGAAAGTTAAAAGCTGATGCTCTTGATAGCACTGAGACCAATCAATTAGGTGAGGATTAGCAAGAGGTAGGTCAATGATGGGTTCAATGTTGTGGATATGAATGGTATCATCTCTGGTGATTGCAAAGTTAGGATTTGTCAAGTATCCCTCTAAGGTACCCAAATCATGATTTATCCTACCAAGCGAAGCATCATCCACTAAAGTGACTTGCGGATTCAAATCCACTAATCCTACACTAGACTCATTATCTACCTCAGGTTGAGAACCATATGTATGGACAACATCAATGTCCATGTCAACTGTAGAAGAATCAGAGAGAGATTCCCATTCATACTCATGTGAGTCCGTATTTGAATCCTGGCTGGGATGTTTACACCAAGCATATTTACGACATCTAGATGTAGAAGCTCTAATGTCACCAATGGTAACACCTTCTTGAATTCCATTTGTGTATTGATGTTCTTGAATAGGATCCTCAACATGATCTTCAACAACAGACTCTTCTTGTTCTAGGCCTGAAACTGTTGGATTGGCAACTAGAGTATCTGAATCTCCCCAAAGAAGATTGGTGGAAGGGACCCAATCTTCACACCTATCTTGTTGATTTTGAAAATTGGGTATGTAGTTTGATTCATCATCACTATCCATCGCAGCAAGGATAGGAACAATTTTCTTGTCATGAATTTCAAAACCTAGGCCAACCATTTTTTTAGACCTGCGTCCAAAAAGAGCATGATCGAGTGGTTCGGTTCTAACATCTAATTTGTGACTGAGGGGACCATGACTTGGATAACCCATACTTTTGAAAAGAGTTTACCCTCTTCCATATGTCTTAGGAGAGGGAGAGAAGTTATCATTATGCATGTATTTGTCTTCTCTATAGATCCAGTCCTTAACGACCACCTCTTCTTTTTCATCCTGGATGGGCACCAAGGACTCTACAAATGTACCAAACAGAGTCATGGATGAAGATGAAGGACACATCTCTTGTGAGGGTTTTCCATAAGATCTAGGTGAGACTGGCAGTTTTGTAAAGGAGTCAATTTGATACCCCCCCATACCAAGGTCTATGGACTTGAACTTATTCTTGCATTGTGCTAGGGTTGCATCAAAATCCTCTGCTTCCCTATTGAGAGGAACATGAGTCCCTGCTAAAATTGCATTTATATATAATGTGTTGGGTATACAGACTTCTACTCCATTAGAGGGGAACTTAACACATTGGTGGTAGGTGGATGGCACCACTTGCATGTCATGGATCCATGGTCTACCAAGTAGGATATTATATGCTAGAGGGCCAGCATCAACAATTTGGAATAAAATGTCCTTTTCAACAGGGCCAATCTTGATAGGAAGGGTGGCCAAGCCCTTGGAGCTTCTCTCTACCTCATCATAGGCTTTAATGGTAATTTTCTTCTGGGTATCAATAACTTGCTCAGAATAACCTAGTATCTTCAACAGACTCAAGGAACAAATGTTGAGCCCAACACCCCCATCAATCAACACACACCTGACATGGGTCTTGTGAATCATGACTTCGATATGAAGGGCAAGATTATGCAAATGGATCAAAGCTTTGCCATCTTCTTTTGAGAATGTTAGGTAATGAGGGCTAGCAAGGTGGTTAACCATGTTTTGGAATTGGTCAACATCTATGTTGTTAGGAACATTTTCTGCATGCAAAGCATCCTCAAGGATATGCTTATGTCTTGGAGACAATTCCAAGAGTTCAAAAATTGATATTTGAGCTGGCATTCTTTGTAACTGGTAAATGAGATTATAGCTCATTTCAAGGTTGACTGCTGATTTGGTGGTGACATTTTTGGATGTCACTTGTTTGGGTTTGCTGGACTAGTTGGAACTAGGACCTCTAATCACCACATGACCTTGGCTTTGACTTCTTGTAATAGCGTTAAGAGCTTGGGATGACCTTTGAGAGTGAGGACCTCTAAGCACCACCATAGGTTCTTCATCAAATATAGGAAGAGAGCCCACATCATAACCATAAGGATCTTTGTCTCTCATCATGTTGACACTTTCCTCAACAACCTCAAGCATATTGACCACGTTTTCTACACCTATGTAGGTATAGTTTATTTCGGCCTTTCCATTCTTGGGTTTAGAGGTTTCCCCCTTTTCATATTTGGGAAAAGGCTCCTTGAATGCCTTATGGTCTGCATTGGTATTCAACCCATCAATCTAAAGTTTGCCACTCTCAATAAGATCCTGAATAAGGTGCTTAAGTTTCCAGCAATGTTCGATGTCATGTCCAATGCCACTGTGGAATTTGTAGAAATATTTTTCATTCCACCAATGTGGCTTAACGTCAGGTATGCAGAAATTTGCTGGATCTTGCGGTTGTGCAAGGTTATTGGCAATAAGCATCTTGAAAACATCCTCATAGGAGTCACCCAGTTTAGAAAATTGTCGCCTCTCCTTTTTAGGCTTTTCCTGATACTTTGGTTTATGCTCTTGTTGGTTGGAGGATGTGTTGAGTTTCATAGCTTGAACTGCACTAGACAAATGGAGGACTCCTTGATCCTTGGGTTGGGAAGAGTCCACAACTCCGTCATTGACTACTTGCTTGTTCTTGTTCTAGTGCGAGTGCTTTCCTTTGTCCTTATTAGCATTGTTAGGATTTTGACCATTGTTGTTATTGCTATGTTTGGTCAAAATACCTTGCTCTTTCAAGACATCCTCAATTCGACATGCGGTTTCGACCATAGTGTTTAAGGAATCAAAGACCATCTTTTGAACCTCATATCGCATTTCAGGCACCAAATTTCTAACAATGATATCAATCCTTTCATGCTCAGGGATAGTCCTATAATAGTGAGAGCACAATCATCTCCACCTTTGTAAGAAGGTAACAAAGGATTCCCCTTGGTTCTTCTTCAAATTGCACAAGTCTAACATAGTGACTGATCTTGACAAGTTGTATGCAAAATGTTGAACAAATATATGGGCAAGTTCTTTGAAAGTTTTGATGGGAGGGGTTATGTTGGTAAACCACTCCATGGCTTGGCCGTTGAGACTTCTCAAAAATAATCTCATAAGATAGGAGTCATCTTGGTGAAACTAAAAAATCATGATGTAGAACTGACGCACATGATCATGTGGGTTGCCATTGCCATCATACATGTCATACTAGGGGATTTCAACTTTTCTAGGAAAATCCTTCATATTGACACTCCTGTCGAAAGGATTGAGACAAATAGAGTCAAGTGAAAAAGAGCTTTTAGGTGCCAACACCTTTTCCATCATACGCTTGAGTTGTTTGATCTCCTCTTCTTGAGAGGGTCCTTGTTTCTTGATTCTTCTATCCACATCAAAGTTGTAAGGGACTCTGGCACCCTTGTTAATCAAGCTCTCCAAGAACCGATCCTTATTTTGATCAAGATACTTCTCCACATATTGTTGGAATAGTGGCTCTTGTTGCATCCTCATAAAATCTTGATCATCAAAACTTGCACTACTTCCTCCATGTTGAAAGCCATGATGAGCTCATTGGGAGGGTTGTCTCAAGTTCCTAGGAGGTGTTTGTCTCCTATGTTGTGAAATCCTCCTTCCTCTAGGACTAGGAGATCTTGAAGGGGTCCTTGACCACCTTCTACGTCTTGGGGTTCTTGAGGGAGTAGATGGCAGAGAGTTGTTTCCATTGTTGGTACCCCTATTGTTGAATTGGTCATTGAGTTTTTGGGCTAAAAGCCTATCTTGTTCTTCTTGGAATGCTTTTCTTTTCAACTCTAAAAAAGCTTGTTGCTCCACCTCTAGGAGTCTAAACCTTTCTTCTTTAGCAGCTTGTTCATCCAAAAAGGCTTTCTTTTCATGCTCAATCCTTTTAAGCATTTCATTTGCATACCTTGAGGTTGTTTTAAGTGGAGAGTTGGACCTTGAATGTTTGAACAAGTCGTTAGTAAATGCTGCATTCACATGAGCATCACCAGATTCATTGTTTTGGTCTTCGTGTTGTGATCGTGCATCTTGGTGAGCTCATCCATAATGTATTTCAGCTCTTTGATGGGCGTCTAAATATCATGAGTTGATAGGGGGTGATTTAGGTTGATTGTCATCACCAAACAATATGTTATCCCTATGTATTTGGAAAATGTCATCAAGATTTTGATCCATTTCTTCTCTCTCCTTTCTAGTCATGGTGTAACTCATGTCCATATCTGATTGAGAAGGTGCTAAAGAGGTACTCAACTCACTAGGATTTCTCTTTGGGCCAAACCAAGTTTCAGACTCGCTCCTAGGTGATTGATCAAAGACGGGTTCCTTTCCCTTTCACTTTTGACGAGTTTGGACTAAGGGTAACTAATCAAAGACAACTTGAGGTCATTTTCCTTGACTAACTTGGTACCTTTTCGTAACTGACATGAAAGAAGAAGACCCTTGGTGAAAAGATGACCCTATGAAACATCAATACCAAACTAGGATAGTAAAAGTGTTCAATTGTCCAAAAAGAGATGGTGAGATAGAAAGCTGCAAAAGGTGTAAACCAACATTACCACAGAGGTGTATAATAAAAGGATAAGTATCCTAACACATATGGACCATGAGGATGGATTTAATTCAAATATATTTGAAATTGAAATCGATTTTGATGGAAGTGAATTTGGACAAAAGAGTACTGAAACTCTCCAAGTGTGCTACCAAAGAATCTAAAGGTGAACTTTTTCAACAAGGATGATTCCTAACTTATCAATGACAAGCAAGATTACTTTGTAAAATCAAAGGATACTAATTCAAGGGGTCTAAACATAGGAACCCAAGGTACAAATAGGCTTCCAACGATAGAGTAAGTCACCTACTAAAATCTGGTCGACTAAGGAAAGACTAAAAATGGCATAAATCAGATAGACAACAAAAAGACTTGGTGTGATAGTTTCTAGGAAAATAGTACGATACAATCTGACCAAGTGATATTTCGTATGAAGCAGTGCGACAATTTCCAGGCAGCCTATGCGATAAAATCCATGCAAGCAGTGTGATAGTTTTGCAGCAATGAACTATCGCATGATAAATCTCAGTACAGTGTGTGATGAAGTTTCAGGATCGTATGACTCTTGACTAGTGAATGTTAAAAATCTTAGTTTTAAAGGCAATTTGGTCAAAGTTTCAGTCTGAAGGTTGGATTTTTCAATTTCAAGCATAGTACTAGCAGTAATCAGATAAGTTTGCAAATAGTAGGTGATCAAACATGTCATAAAACACTTGCACAAGGGAAAAAGAAACCTTGCCAAGACAAGCACTTGTGATATCAAAGCAATAAAATCCTATGAATGCTACCGTGATGTTTGATATTTGATAATGTTTACATGGGTATATCATAGCGAGAACACTTCAAGCACTTACTAGCCTAAAAGGACAAAGGCTCAATACTTAACAACTTGGCCCACACTTGATGCTCCATTGCCTCACACAAAGTGGTTGCCCACAATAGATATTGGCTTTGTCGTGGAAGTGCCAATGAAACAACCAAAGGAACACAGATGGTGAGTAATCTTGGGGTGATCTGGGTTAGTCCACTAGGATCAATCCTTGCACTGAGAAGCTAAGCAGCAAAATAGGGTGACTTCTATCTATGGTTCTTAGCAAGGGCTTCTGTTTGTAATACCCCTCTTGCTACCCAAAGGGACTCCTTACCTTGCAGAAAGTAACGGACCTTGCGACCACAAGAGTACCTTAAGCATTCTTGCTAAACATTTTCCTCATGGTCACAATCCCACAAGTACTCACATCAAGCAAAGACAAGTACTACATCTACCAAGGTTTTGTGTCCTTGATAGCCTTGAGTTTATAGTGGGTCAGAATAGCAGGAAAAAAGCTTGTCCCCACTTGGGTCATTCCTCTTGATTGCTCAAGAGCAGGCCCGCTAAAGGATTCTAAAACTAAACAAAGAGTGGATCAACCTTTGAGTTTCAAGATTTCTATTTCACCTCAAGGGTGAAGAGCATATTCTCCTAGCTCAAAAATTTCTCCCAAACACACCAAGAAAAGGTTTAATTACCCTCTTGCTTTCAAAATCCAAAAATGGGTCAAGATTTCTGTTTCACCACAAGGGTGAAGAGCATACTCTCCTACCACCAAAATATTCCTACAACAAGATATTAAGTGCCTATGAAAAGAAATAACTAGTATATGCCACACTTAAAATGAAAGCAATTAAACAAGCACTTGATTGGTTTTTATGCTTTGGGCAGCCCTGCAAAAACCATTAGTAGCCCTTATGCATTTGGAGCTTTGACATGCGTTCTTTTAAGAAAATATTTCAAGCAATGAGAGCACCTACAAGCACAACTTGTTAGCCCTACAAGGGTTAGCACATCAAAACCAAATAAAATTTGCAAATCAAACTCTATTCTACCAAAGCAAATCAGAAATCCGAAGCAAAATAAATCAAATCTTGCAAAGAAATGTCCAAAATTACTCACTGCCAAGCCTTGGTGATAGTTCTGTCAGAGAAAGAATCATACGATACTTCTCAGTATACTATTGCGATACTTCCTCTCTATGCGATAGTTCATGATACCTGCATGCGACATAGAATAATATGATAGTGCGATAGAATTTGCAAAGGCGCATGATACTTTAATTGGTAAAGTATTGCACTAGTATAAAAGAAACTATTGTACGACACTGGAAGACTATTGCACAATAATTCTGTCAGAAAAATAGAGAGCCGAAACAACAAGCTAAAATGATGAGGAAAAATTGATAGAAATGCATGAGAAGAAGGACAAAACAAGAGTGTTCTGCCCCACGGTGGGTGCCAAAAATGTACACACTAAATAGTGCACTTCTCTAAGTCATTACTTCAGAGGGAATCCATGAATGGGAAACCTTGAGAAAGCAACCTAGAGCTCCCTAGGCATGGAGTCACAAGGATGTTGATGGTGCTCTCAACTAGAGCTATTGAAGCATGCAACCTTGCTAGTAAATCACACAATGGGAGATTCAAAGAGACAAGGGCAAGAATGCCAATATCCTCAAGAATCAAGAATGAAAATGCAATGCAACTATGCTAAGAATGAAGATGCAAGCTAAGCTATGGAAAGGAAAGTATTACAAATCCTTGCTACTTAAGCTATGCGAGCTAATTTAGAGCATAAAGGAAACTAAGCTAGAAAGCATAAACATGAAGCTATGATGAAAGAATGAAAGCTAAATGCATGAAGATCTCCAAAGCTCCAAATTCTCCAAGAAATCGTGTAGCATAAGATTAGTATTCAAAGTTGGGGATCTAAGAATGAAAAAAGAGCTCTCCTTTTAAAGGAATTGAAAAGGAATGGACCATGGAGATTAAGAGGCAAAAGATTTAATCAAGGGTGGAGCTTGAAAAAGGAGTAATCCATGTGCACAAATCTCCTCCAATGAGAAAATAAGAGTTGACTTTTGTGTCTATATGAGACAAAAAGGCCTTTTCTTCTTTTTATAAAATAAGAATAATGCTTTATTTGTGCAACTTAGGATAAGAGGAAAAGTGGGGGCTTTTTATTTAATAAAAGGGGAAGAAATTCCTTTTAAATAAATAAAGACTTTAGGATAAAATGGTTAGCCCATGGAAAATAATTGAATAAATGATAGAAATAGGATTTGATCAAGGAAATTGATATAATTGAAAAATGTTGATTTTTGAAAATACTGATTCAGGGATTTGATAAATTGCTGAATGGGGGCCCAAAGTCTAGGCGACCATTTTAGGGTGCATATAGTTAGAACCTAATATATCAGGATCCAAAATGTTCATAATAGTCAACAACTTGAAATGGATTAAAAGAAAATTGTTAGAATGGAACTCGACTAAGTTTGGCAACATATTCGAGAGAAAATTGCTGCTAGAAAAAGAATTGGGGGAGGTCAATTCTTAGGTCATTCAGGCAGGAATGAATGATGATCTCTACCATAAAGAGAAGAACTTACTCATAGACTATGAAGAGATACTGGCAAGAGAAGAAATATTTTGGAAACAAAAGTCAAGAGAAACTTGGCTGGAAGCAGGTGATAGAAATACTAAATTCTTTCATAACATCACTAAATAGAGAAGAAATACCAACGGGATATATAGCATTATAAATGATAGGGGTCAGACCATTAAGGATTTAAAATTAATAGCTAACGACTCAGTAAACTTCTTTGAGATCATTCTCAACAATTGGAAATTTTTGAATTTAGAAAGTCAAAAAGAACTTCTTAAAAATATACCTAAAGTTATAACTAAACAACATAACATAATACTAACAGAAAAAATCACTATAGAAGAAATAAAAAATGCTTTAATGCAAATGAATCCAAACAAATCTCCTGGACTAGATGGATTTTTGGCTGTTTTCTTTTAGAAGTGCTGGCACTTTATAGGAAGGGAAGTCACAGAAGCCTTAGAAGGTGTCAGAAACTCAGGGAAAATTCTTAAGGAAGTAAAAAACACTTTTATTGCTCTCATTCCCAAAAAGATAAGCCAACTAGCCTCAATGATTTTAGACCAATTGCACTCTGCAATAATTTATATAAACTTCTCACTAAAATACTAGCACTTAGACTTCAAAACTCCTTCCTCTAATCATTAGCGAAGAACAAACTGGGTTTTTTCCAGGAAGATCCATCTTCGATGGTGTAATCATTGCACAAGAGGCCATCCACTTGATCCTAAAAAACAAGAACCCTAGCATTCTCATCAAATTAGATATAAAGAAAGCATATGACAAAGTTGATTGGAGATTCCTATTCAAGAGCTTGGAAGCCTTTGGATTCTCTAGGAGTTGGATCAACTTAATATTTGAGTGTACTTCTACCCCTATGATATCTATTTTAGTGAATGGCACCCCAGAAGGTTTTTTTTGCATCGCAAGAGGGCTAAGATAGGGAGACCCTATCTCCCCATTCTTATTCATCATTATGGCAGAAGCACTAGGCAGGGCTATCAAAAAAGAACATGATAGGGGGTCTATTGAGGGAATAACCATCACCAACAACTTAGATCTTACAACACATCAATATTTTGTTGATGAAACTCTATTATATGGTGCCAGTAAAAGAAAGGAGGAAAGATCCTTTAAGAAGATTCTAGAATCATATACAAAGGCATTAGGACAAGAAATTAACCTAGATAAATTATCAAAAATATTTTTCTTCAATATTGAAAAATAAGCTGAGAAAGATATATGTCGGATCCTCAATTTTAAGCAAGGTAAGCTTCCTTGCAGATACCTGGGTCTTCCCCTAGTTAAGGAAAACAAAGCGATAGATATATGGGACCCCATAATTGGAAAGATTAAGAACAAAATAAATTCTTGGAAAGGAAGATGGATTTCCTCTGCAGGAAGAGCAACCATGGTTAGGTCAGTCTTGGCAGCTATGCCAACCTATCAATTATCATGCATGCACCTCCCCTCAAACAAAAAATTAGAAATCATCAAGCACTTGAGAACTTTTTTTTGGCAAGGAAGTAATGGAAATAATAAAATCCCCTTAATATCATGGGATAACATTTTCAAACCAAAAGAAGAAGGGGGAGTGGGTCTTAAAAACTTAGGGGATGAAGGGAGTGCCCTTGGTGCCAAGTTGTTGTGGAGACTATTTAGGAACCCAAAAGCTAAATGGGAAAAACTCCTCATTCATAGGTACTTGAAAGATAAATCCCCCATAAATATTTTTAGAGAAACAAATCCTCCAAAAAGATCGAGACTATGGAATTTTATGTTGGAATGTAGACACATTATTATGGAGAAATTAACTTGGTGTCTAGGCACGGGTGAGGAGGTTCTTTTTTGGGATGATTCATGGGGGGGTTATGAAGCAATATCCAATTGTTTATTTAACCCCTCCCTCATAAATTTAATGAAGGAGAAGATTGGATTCCTCCTTAAGGACTAATTACTTTTAACAGAGAAGAATGGGTTTGGAAATCCTTGAAAGGATTAGGGATATCATCTTCAGAAGAAGAGGTAATTATAGAAATTATAAAGAAAAGAAAGATCTCATTAAATAATTCTAAAGACACATTAGTATGGGATGGATCTAAAACAGGTGAATATAACACAAAAGATGGGTACAAGCTCATTTCCCAAAAATACAAGAGGCCCAAAACCGCTTTACCAATTCACCTATGTTGGGGTAAAGATTGTATCCCTAAAGAAGGTTTCTGCACCTAGCTAGTCCTAAATTATAGGCTTTTAACAATGTGAAAGATTCAAGAAACTAGGTTTCTCTGGTCCTAGTAAATTCTCCCTTTGTGAGAATAGCGAAGAGGATGTTGACCACTTATTTTTAAATTTCCCTTTTACGAATCACTATTGGAAATGGCTTGCAGGGAACTTGGGATGGTCATCGGCTTTCCCCCACTCTATCTTGGCAATGTCGCAGGCCTAGCCAGTCATTAAAAAAGAGAGCATTTATGCCAATGTATGGACTAATCCCTCATCAATTTTGGTCTGGGAAATTTGGAAAGAATGAAATAGAAGAATCTTCAAAGAAGAAAAAATAGAATGGAGACAAGTATGAAACAAAATTGAAGTTGCCATCATAGAAAACATGAATTGCAGAATCTCTAAAAACCAAAATATGGATCTTTATGTGAGTCACTGGGATGGTAAGATGTGAGAGAAATGGACAAGCCTCTCCCTCACTCCCTTTATAGGCTTTGGTGATTAGAACAAGGTATCTAAGAGAAAAGAATGTAAATGGAGCCCTCCAATGGAGGACTGGTTCAAACTTAACTTTGATAGAGCTTCTAGAGGGAATCCAAGGTAGAAGGTATAGGGTGTAGTATTCATAACCAAGAAGGGAAAGAAATTGCTTCCTTGGCTGGCCCCATTGGAATTGAAACCAATAACTAGGTGGAACTTTATGCTTTAGTTAGAGGACTCCATAAATGTGCCTCCATGGAATTACAACACATAGAAATAGAAGAAGATTCGACAATCATTATTAATGTGCTTAGGAAAGGAGCCATTCCAAACTGGAGATTAAATTCCCTCCTTTTCCAAGCCTTAATCCTATGTAAATCCTTTCAAGAGATCTCAATTAATCACATCTACAGAGAGGGCAACAAGAGAGTTGACGAATTAGCCAATTTAGGGGTAGATGGGGTTATACTCTAATAAGAAGAATCCTCAATATTAGGACTTTGGAGCCCTCTTCTAGTTTCAATAGCTTAGCTCTTAGCTACAGAAACCCAAGCTAAAGAATGTTAGGGAATAAGCTTTTATATTTAGACACTATACATAATCAGATTTGTGCGCCCTTACACTAGGATGTCATCTTTTGCATTAGGTTATAATTCATCAAAGTCAAGTAATAATAGGTATTTAATAAAGATCATACACAAGCAATGATACTTATTTATTTAAATATAAATAAATAATTATATATGATTAAGAATGAAAATTATTAAACCTTGCTAGCCTGTAGTACTCTCGCACATGTAGGATTAAACACGTTTTATTCCCTTTATCTTATCATGAGCCACCTGGCTTGGAGCCTCTCTAATTAATGGAAGAGATCCTTTCATCATCACTCAAATGAAACCAAACATCATTTAGTAGAATTTCACCCTATGGGAACTTTCCAGATCCCAATGGCTTTTTATAAGGCCTGACGAAAAGGGAGGATTTATCTCTAATCTTCCCAAGTATGATTGGACTCTATTGATACATATCTCAATTCTATCATTGTGAGATTGTAATAAGAGGTTATTGAACTATGTAGAGTTTGAGTTGTATTGATAAACATATACTTTTGCATAAACTGTGAACAAAATTTAAAATCTTATAAAATCTGATTATAATTTAACATGGTATCAGAGCATGGTTCCTTCATTGAAGCCTAACCGCTTGAAGGAAGTTTCGATTAGATTGAAGGAAGATCAAGATCAGATTTTTAAATCTCAAAATGGAAAATGGAATGAGACTAGAGGATAGACTTGAAGGTGCCTCTGATTTTGAATCATGGAAACTTTAAATGATGTTGGTATTAAGGAAGAATGACTTGAAGACAATAATAGAGAATCCTCTTAAACCTAATGAAAATGATGAAAAGAATAAAAGGAAAAAGGGCAAGAAGTCATATGATCAACAGTCATTCAAGAAACCAAGAGACCTCTCTTCATTGTAATGTTTTAGATGTGACAAATATGGTCACAGCGCAAGAAAGTGTCCTGACAGACTTAGAATGCAAGCTTCCCTTGCTGAAGTAAATAATTCAAATGTATGTTCAGAGAAATGTTTATTCTAAATGGAATTCAAGATACCTTATGATTGAGAGGGAGTTCACTGATAATGATAAGAACACTTCTAAGGTAAACTTGTAATGATTATTGATTATTATGTTAATGTTATTTTATATTTATATGGGCCCTATGTAAATCATAAAGAAGTGATGACTTCCAAATGATTATCACTTGTATTTCTTAAAGTTATTGGAAGGTGACGATCTTGCAATAAATTTTCTTTTGTAATAGATATATCTTACTTGTGGATAGAATCACTGATGGAGGCAATCCACTCTGAAGCTCATGAGTTTGTGGATAGAATTGCCGATGGAGGTAATCCACACAGGAGCTTGTGGATAGAATTGCCGATAGAGGCAATCCACACCATAGCTCATGAGTTTGTGGATAGAATCACCGATGGAGGCAATCCACAGAGGAGCTTGTCGATAGAATCACTGATAGAGGCAATCCACACCATAGCTCATGAGTCTATGGATAGAATCGCCGATGGAGGCAATCCACACAGGAGCTTGTGGATCGAATCACCGATGGAGGCAATCCACCTGGGAACTGTGGATAGAATAGCCGATAGAGGCCATCCACCTAGGAACTAACCCTCTCAATTTTTGAACTTATTGTGAGTTACATTTCATCTTCCCTAGCTAAGAGGGAGTGTTAATGAATATAGCTTCGATCGGATAAAAGTATGATTATGATATACATATAATAATAATATGTAGATTATTATATATATATATATATAGTAATATATATTATCATTATTATTATATTAAAATATATATCATAGTAATAGATATTATCATTATTGCTATTACTATGATATATATTAATATATATAGTAGTTATGATCGAATTAATATATTTGATATCGATTCATTAAAAGAATCAACCATGCACTATCGGGTTGAAGTTATTAACCTGTAATTCTATCGACCATGGCTATTATGGATACCAATCACTTAAATATATTATAAATAGTGATTGATATTTACATGTCATTGTCAGTAAGATTAGTGGTCAAACATACGCTAACATCCAATAACATATTAACGTGGATGCCATGTGATCAAGTAATTACAGGTTGAATGTTATACAGAATGTATGTTATATGGGCTATGTGATTACGGGTTGTTAAAATGTGTTAAGAACATTCATGCCTATGATAGACGTGACTCCTTGAGGAGCATGTCTATCATAGACATGACCGATCTCTCATTACAAAAACTATACATATGATGAACAATCTGTTTCATACACACTAAAATTAATAAGTGCTGAGTACAAAAATTGATAAGTGCAAAGTACAGTACAACAAGTTATATATTATCAACGACATCATATTATTGTAGATCAACAGTGAACAAGATTGTTATAATTAATATCAGATCAATATCGATATCGATATTATTACAGATTGATATCGACTCATAGTAAATAAGATATTGATACATATCTCAGTTCTATCATTGTGAGATTGTAATAAGAGGTTATCGAACTGTGTAGAGTTTGAGTTGTATTGATAAACATATACTTCTGCATAAATTGTGAACAAAATTTAAAATCTTATAAAATCTGATTATAATTTAACAGACTCTGTCATGACATGAATTCAGTAGCTAGGTTTAAGCTTGGGAATTAATGATGAAAAGATGGTTATCGAGGGCACAATCATGTATTGGTAAGCTTTCTTAGTTTGTAGGTATTAATAGGATTAGTGGCTGCGAAAATTGACAATAAATTTCTTTCCAAAAAAGAGCTTGGTTTATGTTTCAGAGAAGTTTGTAGGTATGGAAACTAGACTTATCACCTTTATTGTCCTTGATAATAGAGCAATGGCATTTAGGTGGACTATCAAACCAGAAAGGTGGAACTAGCTTTTGAACCCTATCCCTGAATCGGTAAGAAGGGCTTTAGAAAAGGGGTTGGGTGATACCCACTTCGATAATGAGTTTACTTACCGTACAAATGGAAATATTATAGGGATCTTTATTTCCCTTTCCACCTTTGCCAGGCGAAGGTCAGAAGAAGTAGTCAAAGTTGCTAAAATTATCTTTGAGGAGAGTCTTTTAGGCGGATTAGAGAAAATGGTGCATAGCATAGCTCATCATCTTTCTATTCCCTACCCTGAGACAACCATGAGAAAGGAGATAGAAAACCTGAAAGCAATCCATAAATCCAAAAGATTCTGATGATGACCTTCAAAGATGAGGAGAAATTCGATGAGCATTGGCCGAAAATGTCGAGAAACCTGGACTGCTTGTACAAAGAAATTCTCAAGGAGGAGATGGAGACAAAGTGGATGCTGGATTATTGGAGGGTAGAGGGCTTTGAAATTCTAGAACTCTAGGATGAAATAGAGAAGAAGAATATACACATTACCTCCCTTGATGTTAATAATTGCTCCCACCATATCAAATCAGATGAGATAGGAGGAGAAACCATCATCGTCATAAGGAAGAAAGGTGAAAGCTGGAGTTGTCACGAGCTCCAGAAGGAGGCAGAAAATGAATAGAGGGATAAAATAGGTAGCCTCTTTTTTGCATAGAAGTTTAGGGTTAAATACAAACATTGTTAAGGTCCAAAGCCCGCTTATGGAATATGTTTTTATTATAAGACTGTTCACTAAGTAAAACTGAGTTTTAAATATGTAAATATTAACAAACTCCATTAACCGTATGCTATTGGGGAATTTTATTTTGATCTAGTTTGTTTTGCCAAAGTAAATTTCTTTCTTTAAATGACATATTGTCTTTCCTAGTATTCAGCTGCATGTTTAGTCTTAGATGCTTTGAAGATTTTCTCTGAGATTTTGGATTACAGTCTTATTTCTCACATATATAGAGAATCTTATATATTTTTCTTTTGAGCAATTTAGGCACTGGGACATCTATAAGTTTTTCATGCTTCCCTTTGGTCTTTCATATATCTACTTGATATGTATATGTATATGTATGTGTGTGTGTTTATATATATATATATATATATATATATATATATATATATATATATATATATATATATATATATATATATATGTATGTATGTATGTATGTATGTATGTATGTATGTATAAATACATATATAAATAGATATATATCTATACTTATATATGTAAAGGGTTTCTTTTTCTGGTCTTTATTGCATTTTTGTTATGGTTCGCTTAGGTACTCATATATGCATGAATAATTATTTAAGAGTTATCCTACTCATGCATGAATAATTATTTAAGGTTTACTGGTCACTTTTGTTTATTTCAGAGGTAGTATAGCTTTTTACAACCCGGCTAGCTTTGATTAAGTATTGGATGGTAACTTGACAATATCAGATGATCAAATGGATTTTCCACCCCACTAAAATTTATTTACTAGTACAAATTGACTCATATTAATCTATATTTAGAGATAAATTCACATGTATTTTCTTTTTCAATAGCTTCCTATTTTAAGTGACCTACTAACCTTGATGGTTTTTTCCTCCTGTGTAGTCCTATTTTTAACTATATGATGGTTTATAGAGGGGAAATTTTTTTCTAAGGGTTAGTTTTAGTCTTCATTTGTTATTGTTTCCCATCTATCGCTTGACATAAACTTTTCAAGGATTTTTAGAACCCTAGGGACAAGTGTATTATTTCATTTCATCACTTGTCATTTATCTGGAGTCGCATGAACATATGTATGAATAGCATCGTGTTTTTTAGATTCCATCTATTTTTAGGTATAGCTCATGACATTTGGCCTCTCCCATGGTGGGTAGTTGTTTTCTTTCCCCTTTATTTTGTTTTGTCCTGGTTGGTTTTTTGGGTTTATCCTCAGGGTTGCTTCTCTTGTCTAGCTTTTCCTTCATCGAGAGCATTATCTTGAAGTCAACACACTGAATTGTGTTGACTTCAAGCTAAGGATATATGTTCTAAGGACTATTTGGTCTCACCTTTTAGACTCTCTTCCATTTCTCAGTTGGAGGTTGATTCTTAGTCCCGCTTCTCCGTTTACATTCTCCTTCTCCTTTTTTCTGATCGATTCTTTTTAGATGTTAAATAGTTAGCTGAGTTACCATGGTAAGTAGATTCTTGTTTTTTAGTGATATGGAGGTTTGCACCTTCTCTTCCATTTTGAGGTTAACATATGTAGATGTTCTCAAAGATAACCATGTTAGGATAGGTATCTTGCTAATCTTGTAGAACAATAGTGGACAAAGGAGGCTCAATTCCTATTCTGAGTCTCTCTCTCTTTTTGGACAAAGGTAAATATGTTATCACTCCTTTTCATTGATATAGAGAAGAACTAGTCAGGTATTAAAATTATTTATAACAATGCAGTTTACTGAAAAATACTAACAAAGATCTTGGCCAAGTTGCGGAGTGAATACAAGTAACAAAGGCTATCAAACTTCAGGAGTAAAATTCTTCCACATTTATGGTAAGGAGGTTCTAATCCACAAACAAAAAAGAATCAAAGCAAGAAGTTGGATCTTGTCTACATAGCTTATAATTTTCGTTTCCCCGAAGGGGTCCATCCTTTACAGCTCATAATACAAATACTTCATAGACAATTTACGATCAGAAATAATAGGGTTTAAAATGACCAAATTTGGTCAAAATTCAAAATTGTAAATGGAGGGAATGCCCTCTTAGAAATCTTGTATCAGTATCCGGACTACAGTCCGAGGCATGACTGGAGGTTTTCTCAGCCCCACTCTTTCCTACCAGTGCTTGCACTGAGTAGGGTGTATTATTATAATTGCTTTCTACTATAAATAAAATTTCTTAACTTAGACCTTTTTACCAAAAATAAAATAAAAAATATAAAAAGATTACCAAAAAAAAGTTGAAAAACATTCAATTATGATATAACCCACTTAACAACCCACTTAACAGAAGAACTAAACTAAAGTTTCCCATATATATAACAAAATTTGAATTAGAAAAGAACACCCAAACCCAAAATCTGATTAACTTGTAATACCTTCCGATGAGAAAAGGAGACCAGTAATAAAACCATCCACCGGAGATGGTGAATTTTCTTCTAATTCCTCAATGAGAGGGTGAGAAGGGCCTGCCTGATCTTTGAGCACAACTTCATTTTAATCTTCGTTCCTTAACACTAGCTGTGTCCGAAGAAGAGGATGATAAACGAGAAGATGATGCATTGCATAAAAGACTCCTTTGACCTTGGATGCAAGAAGTGGAGGAAATGTGTTTACAAGAACCCTCATGTCCCTGTCGAACATGTTGCAGTTATCAGCTGCTAGAATATTCTCTAAATCATACACTTTAGCATACAAGGTCTTCTTTTTCACATAATTGAAGGGAAATAATCCTCTAATCATGACCTTTCCTATGAATATCATAATTTTGCACAACTTCTTTCAAAACAAACCCTACCAAAATTTCCTATCTTACAAATTGCTAAATTTATGAAATAAACTTCTCCAATAAAGCTTCATTTTGGTGGAAGTCAAAAGCGTTTTGAAAGAAAAACCATTAATACCTAAGAAGGCAATAGAATCCTTAGTGAGTTGGAAGTAAGAACACCGCCCCCAATGATAGTACAAATTCCATTCTGTGCTCTATTTGTCCCACTTAAACATCCACATATACGAAATTAGGAAAGGCTTGATATAGGCCTTTCCCATTGCTTGATGGGAACATACATTCTCCTGTTCATAGGAGAGTAAACCATGGAAAACCTTCTATTTTTTACCGCAAATACAAGCAAAAAACAATGATGAAAAGACAAAAACAGTGTTCTTTGGGAGAAAGAGAAGACATTTGAAACGATGAATTAATGAGAGGATCCAACAAGAAGATAATAAAAATTATATTCACGATTAAGTTTACTATTATATTTATAATTACCTTATCAGCTAAAACTTATAATAAATTATTTTATTACAATACTAGAAAGTCAAGTATACTTCTCAATATGCGATATTCTTCTCTCTGTTATTATCTTCCACTTTGGACCATGTATAATTGTAAAAAGTTTATATTGTTGTATTCGGATACTATTATTTCTGTAACTATTTTTTATAGGATCGTTGGGCAGCTTCGGCATATTTGCTTTTTTTTTCCGAGGTAGGGTTTAATTGGGTTTAGAATTAAGAGTTACTATCTAATTTTGTTTTGTTTGATATTTAATCAAGTATAATGTTCGAATTTATTTAGATTTTATGTTACAATTAAATTAGTATTATTGTTAGAGCTTAATTTTGTAAGGGTTGGGAGTGAGTATGAGGATATGATTTAGTTTATTATTAGGGTTAGAATTAAATTTGGTTTACAAGTCAATTGGGTTTACAAATAGCATTTAATTTGGTTGTGTTAGGGTTCAATAGGATTCGTATTTACAAATAACATTTAATTTGGCAGTGTCAGGGTTCAATACGATTCAAATTTAAGGTTTATTTTGGTTGACTATTAGAGTTAGAGTTCAATTTGATTTAGGGTCGGGGTTTAATTCTCATTACCCTCTTCCAATTGTGTAATCAGAATTTTGAACAAATATTTGTCTCCAATTCTGTGAGTCAAGTTCAATTTAGTATGTCAAGTTCAACTTTGTTTCAATTTTTTATATGTACTTTTTCTCTTATATTTAATACTAGCAGTCGCATGCTTTTGTGCATGCAATGCAGAGCAATAAGAGTATAGATCAATAATAAACTAATATAAGATTTGAAAAGATGTGCAATGCACCCATTACAAAGTAGAGAAATACAATATAAAATTAAGTAGTAGCCATTGAAGATAATTTTTTTATTTAAATTAAATATATAATAATTATTAAGATGTTTATTATTATATTAAAATAAATAATTAGAAAGAAAAATATTATTTTCAAATAGTTTTTATAATTAAAAATAATTGAATATTTTGTATTATATTAACAATAAAAAAATTAATAAAAAGAGGAAAGTTATTAATAAAATAAAGAAATTATTAAGGAATCTTATCATTCAAGTTTTATATTTAGAACTATTATATTGAGAGAAAACATGAGACAAGGGGAGTAAAAATTAGAAACAATATTTAGGACAATCAATTATAGAAATAAAGATAAAAACAAAAAAACAACAATCATATTGATTGGAAAATAAATAAAATAAAATAACCAACCTAGTTTAAAACTAAAATAATTTGTATATTGGATGAAACACAACTAAATAAATAAAATAAGCATTATCAGAGAGATTAGATTTCCATAATAAAAAAAATTAGTAAATAATTTGAAATAATATGTAACAATTTAAATTTCTATATGAGTGATGGAAAAGATAAAATAGTAGAAATATTAAAAACAAGGCAAGTTACTATTTTAGATCAATTTTTGCTAATTTCAAACCAAATGGAAAAGATAAAACAAAAAAAAAATTAAAAAAAAAGTAACATACTATTTCAGATTCAATTTTTGCAAATTTCCAAAGAAAAAAGAAGGAAGCTTTTTCTCTTATATTTAATAATATTTATTCAATGATAAACAAACTACACTTAAAAAATAATAGACTTGAAACTTCTACAAATTAAATAATATCATATTATGTCCTTAAAAAGTTAAGATATTTCAGTTCAAAATGTCTATATAGAAAATGAGAACATTTTTATATAAACATAATGTTTATATTTATATTTGAAAATTTTTGAACACATCACCATCACCATCACAATACCTTTAACATTGAATAATAAACCAAATACCCTTCAATCATAAGCATATAATTAGATTGCTTATGATAGTGATTTTTGCACTGATTCAATATATATAAATTTGGGCACTTTCAAAAATCGTCTCTCATAACATGTAGACCAAATTACAAACATACGGATTTTGGATAAACAGAATGAAAAGCAACATAACATTAAAGCTAGAATATATCTGGAGATGATTATAGCAGATCATCTATGTTTTCATTGAGGTGGTATAAACGGAGGAGTAACGGATAGGATGCGGTTCCAATTAATAGTGTGGAAGAAAGGATGCTTCTTGACGTTCTTCATCTCAAGCATTTCCTTTTTAGAAGGCTCCAGTAATGCCTTGATCAAGTCCACAGCTTCCTCGCTTACAGAAGGAACTTTGGGGAACCTCAAGCTCTGCCTTACTGCATTGTAATAGTGATACCTGCATTCATCATGCCCAATATTGAATGGCATCTCTCCAAACAACAATTCATACAAAAACACCCCAAAAGTCCACAAGTCCATAGCACTTCCAATCAGATTATCTCCTTCAATTCTGGGCTCCGCAACAAATTCCATAACGCTCTTTCTCCTGCAATCCACCGAACTTTTTCTCCTACATATACGGTTACATATTTTTGCAGGTAAAAATGGCAAACATCTTAAAAGCTTCTGGACGCCCGAGTAGTTTGAGGAAGAAGGAGTGAAATCTTTGACCAGGCGAGCGTCCAAAGAACACAAAACAGATGAAGAAAAATCCATCAACATGATATGTCCATCTGATCTTATATAAACGTTTTCTGGTTTGAGATCCCTGTAAACAACTCCTACAAGTTGGTGCAGATATTCCAGAGCTATAAGCACTTCTGCTGCATAGAACCTGATAATGACAACAGAAGAAAAGATAAACCTAAAACCGGAAAACAAAAATTCTTAAAATTCTTTCTTACTTAAACAACTAAAGCCTAAATCTATGGAAACCCTAAAATGCCTAAGTGTTTCTTACAAACTAAAGAAAGCATCAAAAAGCTAAACCCGAGATATATGGAAAACTTTAAAAAATCTAAAAGCTAAATTCGATATATGGAAACCCTACAAACATCAAAACCCTAAACACTAAATATATGGATACCCTAAAATGATTAAACCTCTGAAATGCTTAAAACAGTTTCTTCCATTTAGGAAATAAAACCCTAAATATATGGAAACCCTAAAATCCCTAAAACTGCTTCGTACATGAAGTAAAGAAAACATGAAAAAGCCCTTACCTTGCAATGTCCTCAGGAAAATAGTTTCCGGGGTACACTTTCCTGAGGTTGCCAAGGTTGATTCCACCAGGGCAATAGTCTGTAACTGAATAAAAAGAAGTTTCAGTCTCAAAAAAGCAATACATAGGCTGTACGAAAGGATGATCCAGGATTTGCAGGATTTCCTTTTCATTCATGGCACTTTTCAGCTTTCCTTGGCTTGTAAGTAGATTTTTGTCCATGATTTTCATGGAGTAGTAAATTTCGGTACCTCGCAGTTGTGCAAGATAGTGTGTTCCATTACCATGGCGGCCTGTTTCCTTGAGAATGTTGAATTGGCTGAGTCTCAGCCTATGATCTGCATCGCTGGCTCTACGGATTGCCCTTGTTCTTAACAAATCTCCACGCCCAGATTTCCTGACGACATTACCACTTACCTCTTCCATTTCTACGCGGGCTCTTAAATTGACGATTGGAGAGCTTTGGAAAGGTGGTAGTGATTTATGCAAGCACGCACTTAGGCTCCCTGAATATGGATGGGTGTAAAGAGAGATTAAATTTTATATGATAATGAAGAAAATACAAGTTCACGAAATGACAGCCGACATCATAATTCGTGAAGTAAAAAGTGCGACGTAGTGGTTAGTACTTGTTTTTAGTTTATTAATCAATTAAAATTATATTGTGAAATATAATTAAAATTTTAATAAATTGATATTGCATAATTTTTAATTTAAAATTATATTAATATAAAACTAATATAAAATAAAAATGTTCATGAGAACTTAACAAAATAATTTAAAATAAAAAATCATAAAAAAAATTCTTATAAATATTTTATTTTTAATAAAATAAAAAATATACTAAATTGTAATTGGTGAAAAGAAGGAAGAAATGCATAAAATGATACAATAGTACTTGTTTAGCAAGTACTAATAAAATGCCTCCCCAAAGATCATAAAGTAGTGGACGAATATAAAGTTTTAATTAAAGGTTAGAAAATTACTAATAGTGAGAACAAATTAGTTGTAAATTTGATTTCACATAAAGAGCCTGTTTAGTGGGGATGATAGATCTTCTTTTTAATTTTCAAGGTTGTCCCAAATAATATTATGAATTAAATTAAATTGGAATTTATAATTAAATTTAAGTTTTTATTTTTAAATTGATGGTAAATTAATTTGTTAGTTTTTTTCCATTATAAAGTAAATTTCACTAATTGAATGTATTAAAGATAAATTTTTTTTTCTTCTAGTGTTTACTTTACTCTTGTGATATTAGTAGTGATTTGTACAACTCCAAATTGGTCTAAATCAAGTGTATGCGTTGGATGCAAATGATTACCTAGAAATCACATTGGATGTTTGCATATGTTCCTCCAATAGCCAAAAGTATATGTCTCTTAGGAAAAAGCCTTAAGGATATTGATTCAATAAATTTGCAAGGATAAAGATTAATACACAATCATACATTTTTAAGAGAAGAACATTTTAATTAATAAATTCTTGACCAAGAACAACTTGAGTTTTCTTATCAAGCACCAATAGAGAACAAATAAGAGATAATAGTCCAAAAGAAATCATGTGGAATCATAATAGACTTTCAAAAAGAAGGGTGGAGAGAATGTTCATCAATCAAATTGATTTGAACCCTAATTAAATGTCAATAATGATTTCTCTTTGTGCTTTATAGAATTTGGGAGGTATAACCACAACATATATAGGAGGAATGTTAGGAGTAGGAAGGAGTCTTTATCTAAGATGTCGAGTACGAAGAGTTAGTTTCATATCCACAGATAATGAATGATCATTAGAGATATCGATTGAAGAAGGCCCCAAAGGATTACCTAAGGAAATTTCGGGATTTTTTTAGTTTTAAACTTTTGTTAAGAAATGAATTGAATATCCTCATGAGTGTTAAGGGATTTGACGCCAAAAGTAATTAAGGGTAAAGTTTCTATGATTATTTAAGGGCCTAAAAAGAATACGATTTATAATTATTATTTGGTTGTTGTTAAAAAATTCAAACACTTATGAATTTTACAAATAAATTTCTTCATGGACATGAGCTAAGGATGAACCAACTTCACATGAAATTGGTCTAATTGGCTCAGTAGCCTCTTGTATAAATATAGTTATTTGGTTAGAGTTTAGGGAGGCAGTTTTGGATAGACGATAAAAGAGAGAACATTAGAGATTGTTCTTAGATCCTCTCATGTTTGAGGACTTCTGTACTTGAATGTAATATCTAGCCTGAACCTAGAAGGCCTTACAGCTTGACATGTATGAATCAAATTGAAGATAATATATGAATGACATCTACATTATCTATCTCACTCTTGTGTGTTATTGCTTCTGTGTGTTGTTCTGCAAGGTGGATCTGGTTAGGGTGTGCCTTTGGCCCCTCACCCCTTCCTCCCTTGCGTCAGGTGGTATCAGAGTGAGGTTAGATTTGGATCTAGGTTTACGATTCTAGGTTTGAAGGTTCCTTCTTGTGAAGCCCTAGTTGAATTTTTATGGGGTGGCATATTGCGATCTGACTTGCAATTGCAGAGGGTTTTCAAGATGATTCATGGGAGGTGAGATGCAGATTCAAGATTGGCACACATGTTGAGATAACTTATTGCTAGACTAGAAGTTGTTGAAACAACCCAAAGAAGAGGAAGACATCTTGAAGATGTTAGTGATGATGAAATTGAGGTAGAACAAGGAAATGAAGAACCTTCACTTGTGATGGATCAGGGTGAGGAAAGATTCATGAAGGCTTTGACAAGTTTGAAGTCTACACCACATTTTAATCCTCTTGAGTATGGTGAAAAATTGGATTTTGATGAATTGGTGGACTGGATCACTGAGATGGAAAAGTATTTTGAGTATGAAAATATACAGGAGGAAAAGAAGGTGAAAATTGCAAGCACAAAGTTGAAAAGCCATGCATCCTTGTGGTGGGAACACCTGCAGCTAGACATAAAGAGGAAAGGAAAAGACAAAATCAAGGTATGGAATAAAATGGTGAATAAGTTGAAAGGAAATTTTGTACCTTGTGATTATCATATTAACCTAGTTAGGCGAATGCACAGGTTAAGGTAGAAAGATAGCTTGGTAAAAGAATATACTGAAGAATTCTATAGATTAGATATTAGTTCTAGACATGATGAAGATGATGTGGAAAAAATTGCTAGATACCTGAATGGGTTGAGGGTTTCCATCCAAGAAGAGATCAGTTTGGTCAAATTGGAGAACATTGAAGAGGCTTATCAATTTGCATTGAAAGCTAAGGAGAAATTGAAAAAGAGACATGAGCAAAGACAAAGAGGTAGAGGTGGTAGATTCCCTAGAGGAAGATGTAGATCTCATGGTGAAAGTAGTATATCTTAACTTGAAAAGGAAGAAGGACATAGGTCATTTGAATGTACACATGCAAGTAAGAAGGCTGGCAATAGTAGAAATGCTTTGGTGCAAGAAGAGTCACCGAATGAACCTGAGAAGGAAAATAACTTGATGGTAAGAAGAGCACTTTGGAATGAAGGAAAAAAGGAAGATCCGGTAAGGAAAAGTTTGTTCAAGACCAGATGTAGAGTTTCTGAAAAAGTCTGGAAGGTAATCATTGACAGTGGTAGCTCAGAGAATCTGGCATATGAGGAAATGGTCAGAAAGTTGCAGCTGAAAAGGTTGGAACATCCGAAGCCCTATCAGATTTCATGGATCAAATATGAGCATATGCTCTTGGTAAGTGAACAATGTTATGTAAATTTGAAAATTGGAAAGTACTATGATAAGGTGTTATGTGATATCATGCCTATGGATAGTTGTCATATTTTGTTGGGTAGACCTTGGCAATATGATAGACATGCTATATATGATGGAAGATTGCATAAATATACTATTTGGGCCAATGGGAGAAGACAAATATTGTTACCTTTGATGGAAGAACCTGTTAGTAATGTTTGCACATCTGTGAAAGTTTTCTTGATGAAAGGAAGAAAGTTTTTTAAAGATTTGAAGAAGAATGATGTATGTTTTGTTGTGATCCTAACAATCTGAGTAAGAAAACAAAGGATAATGTCCCTGAGGAGATTTATAAGTTACTCATTGAGTATAGAGAAATAATTTTTGATAATGTACCTAATGGTTTTCTACCGAAGAGAAGCATTGATCATTGCATGGATTTAATCCCTGGAGCTAGTTTACCAAATAAGGAACCTCATCGGTTAACACCTACTGAGAATCAGGAATTGAACTGACACATTCAATAGTTGTTGGAGAAAGGTTTGATCAAAGAAAGTTTGAGTCCTTGTATAGTACCTATTGTATTGGCACTGCAGAAGAATGGAGAATGGTGAATGTGTACTGATTCCAAAGAAATCAATAAGATAATAGTGAAGTATAGGTTTCCTATACTGCGAATGGATGACATAATGGATAGTTTGACTGGAGCAAAGTATTTTACCAAAATTGATTTGAAAAGTGGGTATCATCAGATCAGAGAAGGTGATGAATGGAAGACTGCTTTTAAGACAAAGGAAGGTTTGTATGAGTGGTTGGTTATGCCTTTTGGTTTAACTAATGCACCAAGTACTTTCACGAGGTTGATGGATGAATTTTTGAAGAAATTTTTGGGTAAATTTGTGATTGCATATCTTGATGATATTCTGATATTCAGTAAGACCAAAGAAGAACATTTGTTGCATATTGGACAAGTTTTGCAGAGATTGAAAGAAGAAAAGTTGTTGATAAACCTGAAAAAGTGTTCATTCATGAAAGAAGAGATTGCATATTTGGGATTTGTGATTTGTGATTTTAGCTGATGGTTTGAGAATGGATCCTAAAAAGGTTGAAGCTATTTTGAATTGGCCTACACCTAAGAATGCTAGTGAGGCAAGATCATTTCATGGTTTGGCAAGTTTTTACCAAAAGTTCATTAGGAATTTCATTTCAATTTGTAATGCTATGACTGAGACTATGAGAGGAGACAAAATATAATTCAAGTGGACACATGGAGCTGATAAAAGTTTTGAGACTCTGAAGTAGAAAGTTGTTGAATTTCCTATTTTGGCATTGCCTAATTTCAATAAGGTATTTCAAGTGGAATGTGATGTAGGTGGAAGTTCAATAGGAGATGTGTTGAGTCAAGAAGGTAAACCTGTTGCTTTCTTTAGTGAAAAGTTAAATGATGCAAGAAGAAAATATTCTGTGTATGATCAAGAACTCAATGCTATTGTTAAAGCACTGAAGAAATGGAGACATTATTTAATACCGAGTGAATATGTGTTGTATACTAATCATAAGGCTTTATAGTATTTGGGTAGTCAGAATAAGTTGAATTAGAGACATATGAAATGGGTTGAGTATTTGAGAGTTATACATTTGTGATAAAGCATAAGAGTGGAGTCACTAACCGAGTTGCTGGTGCATTGAGTAGAAGAAGATCCTTGATGACCGAGATGAAAATTGAAGTTCTTGGCTTTGATGACATGCGAGATTCTTTTGAAGTTGATCCTAATTTTTCTGAGTCATGGAGAAAGTACAGAGCACCTATGCAAGATCAACTGAGTACTAAATCAGATGAATATTTTATTCAAGAAGGTATGTTGTTTAAAGGTATTCGGTTGTGTATACCAAGAGGACCAGTGAGAACTAATTTGATAAAGGAGAAACATCGTAGTGGTTTGGCTGGACATTTTGGTGTTGATACGACATTGAATTTTCTTAAGGAGAAATACATTTGGCCCTAGTTGTATAAAGATGTTTAGAAATTTGTGAAAAGTTGTGGAATTTGTCAAGTTGCAAAAGGAGTAAGTCAGAATACTGGATTGTATAAACTGATTGTTGTACCTGAGAAACCTTGGATTGAGATCAGTATGGATTTTATTCTTGGCTTACCAAAGAAAGTAAGAGGTAATGATTCTATATTTGTTATTGTAGATAGAGATTAAAAAATGGCACATTTTATACCTTGTAGAAAGACATCAGATGTAGCACATATAGCAGATCTTTTCTTTAAGGAAATTGTTAGATTGCATGGATTACTGACGAGTATCATCTTTGACTGAGACAATAAATTTGTTGGATACTTTTGTAAGACTCTTTGGAAAAGGTTTGGTACTGAGTTGAAATATAGTTCTACATTTCACCCACAAATCGATGGATAGAGAAAAGTTGTGAATAGAAGATTGGGAAATCTTTTGAGATGTTTAGTTGGAGACAAACTGAGTAATTGGGATTCTGTGTTGGCACAAGCATAGTTTGCATACAACAATTCAGTGAATAGGAGTACTAGAAAAACACCCTTTTAGAATGTAAATGGCATAGAACAAGGTGGTATATATGATTTGAGGGATATTATTGATGAAAGAAAGAGAAGTGTTGAAGGAGTAAAATTTGTTGAGTACATGAAGACATTGCATGAAGATGTAAAGCTTAAGTTGGAAAAGAGTAATTAGAAATACAAAGACAGAGCTGATAGATCAAGGAGACATAAGACTTTTGATGTTGGTGATGAAGTGATGGTTCATTTGAAGAAAGTCGATTTCCTGTTGGAACATATGGGAAGCTAAAAAATGAAGAAGTTTAGACCTTGTAAGATTTTGAGAAAATTTGACAGTGGAAATGCATATGAGGTTGAGTTACCTGAGGACATGGACATATCACCTATATTCAACATTGCTGATTTGTATGAGTATTATGAACCTGATGAGGACATGACAGTACCGATGGATTATCCTAAGAAATAGATTGAGGAAGTTGAGAACATTTTGGAATAGAGAATTGGCAGAAGTACAAGAGGAAAACAATATATGGAATATCTGGTAAAGTGGAAGAATAGACCGATTGAAGACAGTTCATGGATTTCAAAATCTAAGTTGGATGTAGCTCAGATCACACCTGCCGAATGATTTGGAGAATCATTTTTAAATAACCCCAGGTGTTTGATGCAAGAGCATCTCAGGTCCTTGGCAATCCTGTGTCACCAAAAATATATTCAAATTTTGTCTATGTTGCTTAGTTCCTTCTTTGACCGAGTTGGTTCGGTGTTTCTCAGTTTCTTCTTTGACTGAGTTGGTTCAGTGTTGCTCAGTTTCATTTGTTGTCCAAGTTGGTTGGTTGTCTCTCTAGTGCTCAGTTATTTCCCTAGTGCTCGGTGATGCTTATTTGGCGCTCGGTTTCTTTGCTTGCCGAGTTGTTTGTTTTGGTCTTCTTTTGATGCCGACTTGTGCATTTAATTTGGGTCATGAATTTAATGCTGGTATCCATTATTGGGAAGCATGTGGACCTAGATCTAGTCATTCCTTCCGTTGATTATGGATCTGAAGGCTGACTTGGCTTAGTAGCCTCTTGTATAAATATAGTTGTTTGGTTAGAGTTTAGGGAGGCAATTTTGGATAGAAGATAAAAGAGAGAACATTAGAGATTGTTCACAGATCCTCGCATGTTTGAGGACTTCTATACTTGAATGTAATATCTAGCCTGAATAGGGAAGGCCTTATAGCTATCATGTATGAATCGAATTGAAGATAATATATGAATGACATTTGCATTCTCTTTCTCACTCTTTCTTGTTGTTGCTTCCGTGCATTATTCTGTAAGGTGGATTTGGTTAGGGTGTGCCTTTGGCCCCTCACTCCTTCCTCCCTTGCATCAACTCAATTTTTTCTCTATCTTCTCCCCAATCAATTTTTTTTGCAAATTACCAAATCTATTCCATGAGGTTTTTTATTTCATGATTTTCTTTTGGTTTTTTGTGTTTAGTCAAAGCTATTACATCAATATATTTTATCACATTCAAAGAAGCATTTGCATTATCAAGGTATGGTATACTCCATTTTCTAGATCTAGCCTTTGTTATATGACAACACAGTTTCATTTATTTTATGTTATTTCAATGTTGATTCCTAAACAAGGGTTTGAATGAAGAAAACCTATTTTTCATCATTTTTCTATGTGCAAGAAAAAGCTACAGAGCTATTGGATCAAGATTAAACAGATTGAGCACAATAAGAAGTCCTCAAAAAAATTTAGCCAAAATTTCTAGGTACAAAACACTATGGAAATCTGTCGCTAGGTACAAGATGACTTTTGACCTGTACCTGCTAGTTTTAGCTCAAATTTTACCTATGGGTCAATTTTAAGCTCTACTTTCTAGATCTGTACTTTTTTTCTCAGCATTAGTCTATTTTTATCTATCATTTCCTATTTTTTTGGCTATTAGAGTGAGACACTTAATTAACATTAATAGATCATTTTCCATTTCATCAATCACATTACTTTAGGAAGGAATCCATTGTCCCACACAACATTTGAATCTCCTCTTGGACCTAGAGGGGCATATTCCTTTCAAATGTGTAATTGCTGAATTTAGGTTCAGGTAATTTCCCTAAATTTTTGCATTGTTCCCCTTTTCCCATTATACACCAGGTACACAATTTTTTTTCTCTTTACCCTAGATTTCTAGCTCATATTTCACCCACAAGTCATATCTATGCTCTAGTTTATGCTCTTGTATTTCTCTACTCACTATCCGTCTATACCAGTCTCTTATTTATAGTTTTTTGGTAACTTATATAATTTTTTATTTACATCACATTATTATATCATTTCTATTTCATCATTATATATTTTAGTGAAGAAGCATTGTTCCACTTAGTGTTTGAGTCTCCTCTTGAACCTAGTTGGACATCTTCCTTTCAAAATATGCAATATATGAAAAGGAGAAGTGATTTGTAATACATTTACATACTTACTTCACCCTTTTCTTTAAGTACATTTTTGGTGAACCTGATTCTTCTTAAACATACTTCTCATTTTGATAGTTATATATATCTTTTCATATATAGATCTACATTGCATGTTTTACATTATAACTTTCTATATTTAATGGTTAGTGTGAGACCTGCTAGATAGTCATACTATTACTATTATGTTTTCCATGTTTTCAGTACTTATTTCATAGACATACTAGACTATTTGGGACACCTATGTATTTGAGGATCTGTTGAATCCTATACTGTTAGGATTAACAAGGCAGAAAATAACAATTATGTGCAAATATAACTAATATCAGAAAATAATAAACCACACAGAATAGAACACAAGACACACAGATTTAACATGGTTCACCCAATCCCTGGGCTACATCCACCAACAGCGAGTCCAATATTATTATTATCCAGTGATTACAACCTGATTACAATCCGTAATCCCTTACAGCCCAATTCTGTCTCAAGTACTAAAATCATACATTATGAAAATCCCTAACCCTAAGCCATATTATACAATATTTTCCCGTTTTAGGGTTAGAATGAGTTATAAGTAGTCAGCCCGGAACCCCGGCGAGGTTGGGAGGAAAAGTGTACAGTACTATCCTGGATAGTACTTTCATGATTAGTCACCACAAGCTAATAATCTCCCACTTGGTGACTGATCAGTATCCACACTATACTAAAAAACCTCCCACTTGGAGACTGATCCTGTAGCAATACGGCTACCCACTAGATTGAACCACCTTGGACTCAGCTATTCCTTTATTTTGTTTAGTCTAGAAGACCAACTGAAGCTGAACATGAGTTCAAATTCTCCCTTGTTACTACCTTTGTAAACATATCTGCTGGATTATCATCAGTATGAATCTTTTCCAGCCTTAACTGTCCATCATCCAAAACTGATCGAATGAAATGGTACCGCAACTGTATGTGTTTTTTCTTTGAGTGCAAAGTAGAATTCTTTGCAAGATGAATGGCACTTTGGCTATCTGTATGTAGAAAATTATCCTTTTGTGGATGTCCCAATTCTTCCATGAAGAATTGAAGCCATATCATCTCCTTGGCTGCCTCTGTAGCAGCAACATACTCTTCCTCTGTAGTGGATAAATCAACCACCTTTTGTAGTCGAGAAATCCAACTCACTGCTGTCCCACCAATAGTAAATATATAACCTGTAGTACTCCGCCTGCTATCTATATCTCCTACCAAATCTGAGTCAACATAGCCTTGTACAGTAGTAGTAGAACCCCCAAAGTGTAAACACTTACTGGATGTGCCTCTCAAATATCTGAGAATCCATTTGACTGCATTCCAATGCTCAATACCAGGGTTACTCATATAACGGCTAATGACTCCCACTGCGTGTGCAATATCTGGCCTAGTACATACCATAGCATACATTAAGCTCCCTACAGCTGAAGCATAAGGTACCTTAGACATTTTAGTCTCTTCTTCTGGTGTCTTGGGACACATATCCTTAGTCAATTTCAAATGACCAGGCAAAGGTGTGCTGATAGCTTTGGCTTTTTCCATAGAGAAACGTTGCAACACCTTCTCAATATAATCTGCCTGAGATAGAGACAATTTCTTATTTTTCCCATCTCTCCAAATTTTCATACCAAGGATTTGTTTTGTTGCCCCCAAATCCTTCATAGCAAAAGATTTTGCTAACTGTTGTTTCAACCCCTTAATGTGATCCATGTTAGACCCAGCTACAAGCATATCATCAACATATAAACATAAAATAATGTAGCTGTCATCATCCAACCTCTTAAAATAAACACAATGGTCAGAATGACACTGACTATATCCATGCCCATTCATAAAAGTGTCAAATTTAATATACCATTGCCGAGGTGCTTGCTTCAAGCCATATAAACTTTTCTGCAATCTGCACACCAAATTCTCCTTACCCTTGACCTCAAATCCTTGTGGCTGAACCATATATATTTCTTCATCCAAATCACCATGAAGAAAGGCTTTTTTAACATTAAGCTGCTCTAAATGTAAATCTTCAGTAGCCACAATACTTAAAACAGTACGAATAGAAGTCATTTTAACAACTGGAGAAAATATCTCATCAAAATCAATACCATGTTTCTGTGCAAATCCTTTTACGACTAATCTGGCTTTAAATCTTTTCGTACCTCCATCCTCTTCTTTTATCCTGTAAACTCATTTATTTTGTAAAGCCCTTTTACCTGCAGGTAACTTACATAAATCCCATGTCTGATTTTTCAGTAAAGAGTCCATTTCATCTGTCATTGCAGACTCCCACTGAAGCTTTGTATCCACCTGCACAGCTTCATTATAACATTCAGGTTCACCAGCATCTGTTAACAAAATAGAATACAAAGATGGAGAAAATATTTCTGGAGGTCTACTTAGCCTTGTTGACCGTCTAACACTCACTGGGGTGTGTGGTATTTGTTGTTGCTGTTGTTGCGGAGCATAAGGAACTACTGGAACATGAACTTGTGGAGTATCATCCAGTACTACATAGTCATTTTCTTTCTTCTCATGCTGCAGCAACAGATCTTTGTACAATACTTTCTCATTGAATATGACATCCCCGCTTCTTACAATTTTATGATTTTCAAAATCCCAAAGCCTATAACCAAATTCATCAATGCCATACCCAACAAATACACATTTCTTTGACTTAGCTTCCAGCTTGGTTCTATTTTCAGAATCTATAAGTGCAAAAGCTTCACAACCAAAGGTTTTGAGAAAAGAATAACTCACCTTCTTACCACTCCATGCTTCCTCTGGAATACCATAGTCCAAAGGAGTAGAGAGGCCTCTATTGATTAAATAAATAGTAGTGTTCACTGCCTTTGCCCACATATTTTTGGGCAGCCTAGCATGCAACCTCATACTCCTTGCACGCTCCATTATTGTCCTGTTCATGCGTTCAGCCACTCCATTTTCTTGTGGAGTCCTTGGTACAGTTTTCTGCCTACGAATACCATTAGAGGAACAATATTCTTCAAATTCTATGCTGCAATACTCACCACCATTATCAGATCTGAGACATTTTAACTTTTTACCAGTCTCATTCTCAGCCAAGCATTTCCATTTCTTAAAAGTTTGAAATACATCAGATTTCTGTCTAAGGAAATAAATCCATACTTTTCTTGTTGCATCATCTATAAATGTAACATAATACAGAGAGCAACCAAGGGAAGATACCTGAGCTGGTCCCCATACATTTGTATGCACAAGCTCTAATCTCTCATTTTTCTTTTCCTTCCCACTCTTCACAAAACTAACTCTCTTTTATTTTCCATAAACACAACTTTCACAGAAATCCATATTGACACATTTCAGACCAGGTAAAACTTTCTTTGAATGAAGTAATTTCATACCTTTTTCACTCATGTGCCTGAGTCTGTTGTGCCACAGTGCTATGTCAGAATCTACAGCAACAGTTTGATGTTCTTCCTGCTCAACTGTAGCCACTGTTCCTGAACATTCATTATCTTCTGAAACAATTAAAGTAGAAGGAACAGTATGACCTGTACAAAGATATAAGGTGCCTACTTTCACACCTTTTGCTACTACTAAGGAACCTTTTAAAACCTTCCAATTTTTATCATTAAAAGTAACTGTGCAACCCTCATCACCCAGTTGCCCTGCTGAAATTAAATTTCTACTCAGCCTTGGAACATGTCTTACCTCTTGTAGTAGCTAATGATTCCCATTCTGCAACTTAATCTTAATTTTTCCCTTTCCAACAATCTGACAGGGTTCATTATCTCCCAAATAAACTAGCCCAAAATCCCCTTGGACATAATCAACAAAATAACTTCTATGGGGTGTAGCATGAAATGAAGCCCCAGAATCTAAAACCCATGAATCATCAATACTTTCTAAGGACAAGAGCAAAGCATCCTCCTCGGATTTGTTACTTACCACATTTGCCTCCTTGTTTCCATCATTTTTGTCTCCTTGATCTTTCTTATGAGACCAACAATCTTTCTTCTTATGACCTGGTTTTCCATAGTACTAGCAATCATTTGGCCCTTTAGATTCGGACCTCTTTCCCTTTGATTTTCCTCTTGATTTTCCACGATTTTCAGAGTTGTTTCCTCTATCTCTTGTTCTGCCTCTGCTTTCTGTGTTCAATACACTACCCGATGTGGATGCCCCTGAGCTTTTCCTACGAATTTCCTCACTCAATATAACACAAATAACATCATCATACTTTAGGGTATTAGAACCAGAAATAGAATTACTAACAGCCATTACCAAGCCATTCTAGCTTTCTGGCAAAGAACACAAAATCAAGAGAGCCCTAACCTCTTCATCAAAAGTAATTTTAACTGAGGTTAATTGACTTGTAATTGTATTAAACTCATTCAAATGATCAGTAACTGATCCACCTTCTACCATTTTCATATTAAATAAACGCTTCATAAGAAATACCTTGTTTGAAGCTGAAGGCTTTTCATACAACTTCGCTAGGGTTTCCATCAGATCTTTAGTTGTCT
Source organism: Chamaecyparis obtusa (assembly GCA_027943335.1). Lineage (NCBI taxonomy): Eukaryota > Viridiplantae > Streptophyta > Pinopsida > Cupressales > Cupressaceae > Chamaecyparis > Chamaecyparis obtusa. The sequence continues at coordinate 510,819 of BSBK01002646.1, read as the reverse complement.
TTGCTTCAGTAATATTGAATGCTACCGATTGTGCCAGGCATAGACGAATACTCCCCAGTGCCTTCCTATCCAAAATATCCGAATCCTCCTGAGACATTGATTGTTCTTTCTTGGCTACTCCCTCTAATGGCCGCCATAGATCCTTCTGATAGAGATAATCCTCCATTTGCATCTTCCATAACTGGAAGTTCTACCCATTAAACTTATCAACCTTCAACCTACCCTCGTCTGCCATTTCTCCCACTTAACCGAGAGACTCTCCCACTAACTCGTGAGACCTGCTTCAGAGAATAGATGAAAGAACGAATGAAATAACCTCGCTCTGATACCACTTGTTAAGATTAACAAGGCAGAAAATAACAATTATGTGCAAATATAACTAATATCAGAAAATAATAAACCACATAGAATAGAACACAAGACACACAGATTTAACATGGTTCACCCAATCCCTGGGCTACGTCCACCAATAGTGAGTCCAATATTATTATTATCCAGTGATTACAACCTGATTACAATCCGTAATCCCTTACAGCCCAATTCTGCCTCAAGTACTAAAATCATACATTATGAAAATCCCTAACCCTAAGCCATATTATACAATATTTTTTCGCTTTAGGGTTAGAATGAGTTATAAGTAGTCGGCCCAGAACCCCGGTGAGGTTGGGAGGAAAAGTGTACAGTACTTTCTTGGATAGTACTTTCCTGATTAGTCACCACAAGCTAACATATACTATATGTTCGATACCTGATTATGTAATCAGGGTACACTCGAGATACTACATGTTTTGATTCAGTTTCAATTACGTTTATGTTACATATGATGCTACATGATGTTTTAAATCTATTGCGATGAAAGGTTGGTTTAGGAAACCAAAGTTATGCTTAGTTGATTGATGTATAGACATAGTTTTAAACCATGCAGTATTGATGTTTTATGTTTATATATCATGTTGATTGGACCTACTGATGTGTGCAATGAGTGTGCAGGATAAGTTGACCATGGATCTAAATGTGGGGATCCAATACTGAGACCTATGTTTATACCGTGCATACCAAGGTCCTCTTTGTAAAAGAAACGTGGACCTCGTTGTATAGTCTTTTATTCGTATATGTGGTTTGCATCAGTGTATCTAATTTAGCAAATGTGTATGTGTATTAGCCATGTCTATTATTTTATTTAATGTGCCAAATTTGGCAAATTGTGGCTTAAGTGTTGGCATGGTTAAGTATTTTAATATTGTGTGGGTCAAGGGCTTGACTAGGGTGTAACCTTAGGGTAGGATCAACTAACCTTGGGTTGGGAAGTTTCTAGAAGTCAATCAAGACCAGAAATCCGTGCATAGACTTTGGGTGGAGTTTAGGAGGGTCTTTTGGGCTCCCATAGGATAACTGGGGTCATTTTTAGCTACCCAGGTTGATACCTTAGGGGTTAGGGGTCATTTTCAACCCATTAAGAGCTTTAAAACTCATTAATGACCCCTCTAAAGTCAAGGTTTTTATTTTGGTTGAGATTGAAGTGTTGTGAGGTTTTGGTTAACCTCTCTCTTCTTCCCAAACTTGCATTCAACTCCATTTATGGTGAAGGAAGGCAAGTGGGAAGAAGGGAATTGAAGTTTCTTCCCCTCTTCTGATTGACTCCTAGATTTTAGGAGGTTTGCCTATTTAGGGAAAGTTTTAGGATGAGTTGAGTGTTCACCCACTCTCTATTCTTAGAGACAGTTTCAAAATTGAGAAAACCTTTGGAGAAAAGAACTTGGAAGGAAAGCTCTTCTCAAAATCTCAATCCACCTTAGCTTTGGAGTAAGGTTGGTCTTCTTTAGAGTAGGTTTCTTTATTTCTTGATGTTCTTGAGCTTGAAACTCCATTAATGGAGTCCTATGTAAATTTCTAGTTATTTTCAAGTTGATTTCTTGAGTTTTAGTTTGTTGTGTTTTATTTGTGTATAATTTTGGGACGGAGTTCTCCAAGGTTTACTCACCCTAGGGAGAGTGGAGTAACCTTGAAGGGGGTAGAAAGTAGTAGACCCAAGTTGTGCAGAGTCTCCCATGCGTGGAGTGATAAACATGGGGTTCCATGATAACCATGATGCCAAGTATGACCTCCGGGCATTTGGGGGGGCATAAGGAGTCTAGACCATATCTTCTTGAAGATGGTCATCCCAAGTCCATGTGTGGCTTGGAAAATCTGTATTGTACTATGGCTTCTCCACCTAGTAGTCCACCTCTACCCTATTTTTAGAAAGGCCTCTAGGAGACCTTCCTAATGTTATACCTTGTTGAGAAGTATGTTGAGTGTTTGCATGTTTTTGGTTGTTTCTTTCATGCATGTGTACCTATTTATTTTCCGTTCCTTATTGGATCCCCTAGCTCGAGGGTGGCCTTGAAAAGGCCTAGGTTGGGAGGTGAGCCTCCATGGTCAACCTTGCATATACAGGTACCCAGTGACGCAGGGCTTGTGGATTGTGGACTTGAAGAAAATTTCAGTTTAAAATTATTGCAAATCTTGCATTTCATGTTTCGTGAAAAATTTGGAAACTTGAAATCTCCTTCTAAACTTATACTTGATATTGTAAAGATTACTGCCATTTAATCTATTGGAAAGGAAAATTACGAACCGTGATGCAAAGAAAAATCCATAACTTCCTTGATTTTATGTGTAAAAATTAATTGCCCATTGGGAAAAGATGGATTTAATAGTTATTTGAATTCGTTGCTATTAGCATCTAAATAATGAATTTAATGATTATATGCAAAGGTATGGTTCATAGAAATATAGGTGAAATTATACCTATCATTAAAAATTGAATTAACATATTTCATTTTGTGTAAATGTAAGGAAATAAATTTAAATTATTTTTAGTTATAATGTAAAATTTTAGTTTTGAATAATATTATTTTTACTTAAAATATTTTTTTTGAAATTTATCAAAAATATAAAATGCCTAAAATAGAAGATTAATTCCTTCAAGATGTTAAGCCTAATTTATGGGTTTAAAGCGTACATTTATTTTTCAAAAAAAAAAACCCCTTATACCCCCTGTTTGGAGGTACAGGAAATTTCCTTCATCAACAAATAAATTAATATTGGAAAGTATTTTATATTAGTTGTTTAATATTTATATATGATAACATAAAAAAAAAAAGAAGGAAAATATATATTTACACAAAATAAATTAAGTTTTGTTTAGCACTATGCGCTATAATAAAAAATATAATAAACATTTTTATTAAGGGGCCGGGAGGGCTGAAACCCTACCCCAAGCCCTTGCGCGTGAGTGGGCGGCAATGCCGACCTCATTGCGCATGCAGTGGTGGACGCGAGATCCGCGCACCACCACCGCCCCACCTCTCTCCGCCGTCGCCGTGCTGGTGTGCGGGCCACTGGGCAGTGCTCCGCCCTCCCTCCTCTGCCGTTCTCCACCCACCGCCTTGGCGCCACCATTCCCCTCTGCTCGCATCGCCATTTCGTCCTCCCGTCCGCTGTTTTCTCCACACCTCCCCGTTCCATCCCTCCTCTGCGCGCGGTGACCAAAACCCCCACCGCCGCTTCCCTCCGCTCTTCCGCCGCCCTCCATCTCGTGCTCGGTCCATGCGTAGGCTTTGGAGGAAACGCATGTTATTATGTATTTGACCTATGTTTAGATGTTTTTATTTATGAGTAGTGTATAATGTATTTCGTATGCTTATGTTATATGGGCATTAAATTGAAAACAAGTGTAGATTAGTTTAATACTAAGATTTGTTTCATTATCGCTTAGTAGGAGTTAGTTTCAGTTTATAAAAGTAGATTTAGTTTAATAATAAGTAATTTAGCATGTCCTTATTATTTATTTTCTATAATTAATGTTTTATTTAGATTAACTAAATTTAGTAAATTTGAATATTGTGTTCAATCTAAATATAGATTTATAGTTAAGTATAGATTTATTAATTTGTTATCGTGTTACATTAAATTGTTATTTATAGGAAAGAGAAATTTAAATGTTATTTATTATTTGGGAATTAAGTATTGCATTAAATAATTTTTATTCAAAACGAGATTTAATGTTATTTTAATCTATTTTATTAAGGAATAATTATGAAATAATTCATTTTTAATTATAACTTAGATAACGTCTTATTTGATAAAGGGGTCATAACAACTTCTTATCTTCGCGATAAATATCTAATAAGGGAATTATCGCTACCTTTGACCCCTTAGAACTTAGGTTTTCAATTTCACACCATTCGATGATGGTTGACTTTTTGGTCAACTATCTCGATTAGCGTGCATACACCTTTTTGAGAGCTTAACAGGCCCTAGAGGCTTTCTTTCATGTAATTCTGAGTATAGTTGACTTTTGGTCAACACTTGTTGACTTTTAGTCAACTGTCTTGATTTGCGTACTGGTCAAAGCTAGTAGCTTAAGGGCAACCTTATAGCTTATTTTAGCGTTGTTTGATGAAGTTTGACTTTTGGTCAAACTTGGTCAACCCTTTTTTTTTATTGACCGTTGGACTATCGTCAGACTCTTCCTTATTATCAGTTGCCTATTTATCTTTGCACCATTTTGCGTGCACATAGAGTCTTGTGCTAGATAGTGTTCTCTCCTTAGTTGTGTTAGTGTGATGGTTTGTAGTTGCCTTGTAAGGTTTTAGAAAAATTTTGTTGTTTTTGTTTTGCTCAACTTTTGGGCATGACAGTTAGATGTTCTTTAAACATTAAATTTTCTATTTTTCTTGGTTGAATTGCACATCTCTTTCAAATTATATATTTGCATTAGATCCATCTTTCTTTCATTCTCGTGTACATAAGTGTTATTACCTCTATTCCTACTTATAACATTCTAGTTAGGATAAGTTATAGACTTACATGAGTTCCTTTGATCTCGAGTCTTCTATTTCTCCTAGAAATCTTGACTAGACCAACATGCCTACTAATGACGTTAATCATATTATTGAGAACAAAATTTCCCATTATTATCATTATAAACATGAAACATTCAGAGTCCCTCCTATGAAATTTCAAAAACTTTCCTATGACTTCGAAAAATTTGAGCAATGGTCAGGACAAGAAAACTCTAGTCCTGAGGTCGTATCCGTTGTAGAAGGTTTGAAGAAGATAATTCATAATGGTGAACATGGTGTTAAAATATTAAGTAGTATCTCTCATCTCATTGATAATAAAGTCAAGTGTATTAGAGACTGTACTCAAGACCTAGGTTTCATTCCACCTACCACTAGTGTTGAGACCTCTATCCCTATTGTTAACTCCATTCCTAGTATGTCCACCTAGGATCCACCTATTATAGCCACTTCCATTCAAAATTTCAACCCTACACATGTTAGCATTTCCTATCCTATTATTCCTATTATTCCTTCAAGTGCCCCATGTGTTTCTTTACCTTCATAAATGCCCACTTATAATAGTATACCTTTTTCATACTCCACCATTCCTTCTATTTCTCATAACGGTCCAAATATTTCATACATATCTGCTACCACTCTTTCTACCAATTCTAATATTAGTATCTTGTCTCAAAATGTATCTTCCTTACAATAAAAAATTTCTTCTATGACCCAAGGAAAGTTCAACATTCTTACTTGTGACATTGCCAGTCCTTTGTCCTTAGATATCATTCACATTTTTATTCCTCAATACATAAAAATTCCCCACCAAGAGACTTATAATGGTAAAGGTGATCCTTTGACCAATGCAAAAAAATTTCAAATATTTCATAGTGATTTCTCTCATGATGATAGGTTCATGGATAAATTATTTATTAGAACCTTTGGTATAAAGCCTTGAAACGGTATTGTTCTTTTCCTCCTTATCCTATTGATTCCTTTTAAAATATTTCTAATGCTTTCATCCAATAATTTTAAAATAATGTTGGTCCTAATATTTATTTGAATGAATTAATGCATTTTAAATAAGGTGTTAAAAGAAAACGTTATTGATTTCATTGGTAGATTTAAGCATTTGCATGCTCATATTTCTTATCCCATGCCTAATATTTATGTGCAATATTTTTCATTCTTTATTTACAAAAGACATTAGAGATAAGATTATGCTTTCTAAATTTTCCTCTATTACTCAATTATGTGTAGTACTTCATAATTATTAGCTTCAAGTGAGTCAGTTTAAGAGAGCCACTCCAATGGCGTTAATTGATACAAGTGATGCCACATCCTATAAAATGTTTCAAAAACTAAAGAACTTCATCAAAATCAATATCTCATCCAACAATGTTGACGAGTGAGTGGTGGAAACATCCAAAGATGTGGCTCTTTTATCATCTATTATTAGATCTTCTCATAATTTACTCAAGTTTCTAAATCTTTGCATAATGTCACGATGAAGCTGATTAATAATGACGTGTTAAAAAATTCTCATGTTAAACTAATTTACACATCCAAACCTTTTCCAAAATACTTTGTTCATAAAGCCTTTTGTCAATACCCTTGTCAACTTGGTCATGATATTGAAAAGTGGTTTCATCTAAAATCTATTATTCAAGACCTCACTCATTCTAATCTATATCTATTAAGGGTGTTAATGATCAAGGAAATAAATTTGTAGCACCTCCCAACCAAAACTTAATAATCTATACAAATCCCTTGTTGTCTCATTTGACCAATAGCATTGAGTCTATCTAGTATTTTCCTTCTTATTCTACCCATGGAGCTGAGTACATGATGATATGTTTATTGAATCCAATAATGTTGTCAACCTCATTGATCAATTTGAAATTGAACCTAAACCAAAACCTAAACTCAAGATTTGTATTAACTTTAACCCTAGTGAGACAATCAAAGCACCTGATGGTCCTCTTTACATTGTGGAAAAGATTAATGATATTTGGTCTCATATTTTTCTTATTGACTCTACTTGTATGATGAATGTGATAAATGAAGAACATCTTTACAATAGAAGATTGCAATGTGAATTTTGTGAAAAATTTGATGTGATAATCTAAACTTGCAATAACTCCACCTTTCCTACGTATGGTTCTATTTAGTTTCCTATAAAAGTTTATGGTAAAAATTTATATGTAACATATTTTTTCATCTCATCTTATGATCAGTTTTAAGTCAAACTTGGTCTTCTATATCTTACTTCGATGAATTTTGTAGCCTCTCCTATCTACAAGTGTTTGAAATTTCCCCACAATGGAGAAATAATAACTATTAATCATAGTCATTATTAGCCTTTAGTACATTGAGTGTCTATTGCACTTGATTTATTTTGGACTTCTATTCCTCAACCAACTTAATCTTGCAAAGATAATCTCTTTTGATCATATAAAAAATACAAAATCCAAAAATATTGTGAGCTTAGAAATCCTAAGGATGTTCCATATCCTTGTCCTAGACTTGGACTTCTCCCTATACTACCCACACCTCCTATATATGCTTCTATTCCACCTCTTATATCTTATAAATGTTCAACTAATGGTATCTCTCAACCTAGCGAGGTTCCTTCCAGTCTTCCTCCTAAGGAAGAAAAGGGCTTGATGTTGATTGATCGTGAACCAAACCCAATTTCTAGAAAAACTAGGCATAACCATTGTTCTCATGATCACTATTGTATACATTATGCTAGGTCCTATCAATGTGATTCCAAAAACCACTCTTCCCTTTAAACACCTATTGATTCTTTGATTCCTTTGATCTCCCCATGCATAGCCCAAATTAGGAAGTTTCTTTGAAGAAGATGAAATTGAACAAACGTGATAATTTTATTTATATCTTGCATTCTATTACAATTAATTTGGATGAAGAAGACACTTTTGATGGTCCTAGTGAAACTAATGATGATATTCATTCTAGTGATTCTAATGATATATATGAGATTATCGATTTTAATTGTGATTTACTAGATATATTTTTACAATAATTATCTCTTAGTCCCAATGACAAACAAAGTGGCCCATCTTTACAACATGGTCCTTGTTTTGAACTGGTTATTGGTCCATATAATGTGCTCGATGTTTCTCCTCTTGTGTGTTTCCCACCTTCCCTAAACACTATAGATTGATATGGGGGAAAGTGATATGCTTGACTAGCTCCCCTTGTATGGTGGAATCTATGTATTTTCTTATTGTAATGTACGTCCCCATGATGTGTCAAGTTTGATATATGTTTTTTAAAGATTTATTTAGATAACCCTTGTTTCTTCATCGGTGCAATATGATAAAGTAATCAATCTGTCATGACATTACTCTATTCATAAATATTCCTTTGTGTTATCTAAGTAGAGATGATGCAATATGGTAGCTACCTATTATTTTTGGTCTCTATGATGCTGGACCAAAATGACTCTTCTTTAAAACTCTTACATGTTCTTCACCTAGTTCTACTATATTTGGGAGAGGATGACATTGATCATCTTAATGTTATGCATATGCCTCAAATAGTAGATTTCTTTGTGTTTATTTTCCATGTGTTTCATTTCCCTTGGTATGTCCTTTCTTGGGGGCATTTCCTAGTGGAAATCTTTCTTGTGGGTGCATGTATGCTCTGTTAAAGCCATTTCTCCCATTAAGGCATTTGCAATCTCTTTAACATGGGGGCATACACTCTTCTCATAGTTTCACATTTTTCACACACACACACACACACACACACACACACACACACACACAATGATTTAATAAAACCTATCTTGTGGATGGATAATGAGATAACACTTTCCTTGTGTTCATCCTTTCATTAGCTCCCTTAATGGAGACAATGATTTCCTTAAGGATTGTTCTTCCATTCAAATAAAAGGTAATATTATCTAATTGATTTTTTTTTTATCTCTCATGATATCCAAGTAGATGAATTATCAATCAAGCAAGAAGATCCTTCCTTCATCCACTTTCTCTCTCCCTCATTACAAGAGACTTTCAAGCATATCTACATTCAAGCTCTAGGAGTGGTATTCATAGATCTATGAATTTTTGAGGGAATTGTTGATTCTACATCACATTCCTGTCATGCCCAAAATAATCAACCAAAAATGAAACCAATTTTTTTTTAAAAAGTGAAATACAATGTCGTTCAATGGTTAAATATAAGTTGACATCAGCTATGTCGGAGGCAATCTAGGATCAAGTTTATAACTAAAGTTGTAAGAGTCAGGTTCAAAGGTGGAACCCTAGATTATATAGTTTCCCATAAGGACTTATGTTCAAGGTGTACTCATAGTACCTAGAGTATTAAATATACAATTTAACTCGATGAGGCTACACTCTCAATAATATCTGATAAGGTTATGATTCTCGATAGATTTCAATTCAACTGTAGGATGATTAGTCCTACAGTGAAGGTTCAAGGGATAATTATGTTAATGTTAGGATTCCAATTAACATATGGCAATGAACTTAATTTGTGCTATTTTGGATACAATGTTATCTAGTCAAACCAAGGACCATGGTTATTCTACCATCTTCTAAACCCCTTCTAGGGAAAATGAGAATACTTAAGAATCATTGATTTGATGATCTATGGTCTTACTAACCAAGGAAGGTAGACAACTTAAATTAAACTAACTAATTTTAGTAATAACATTCTAGTGTTAAACATTAATACATTGAATAAAAGGAACTATGATGTTTAATTGATCCATTAAGGATAAGTCTAACATACTAGACTTTAAACTAGTTAATTATGAGGATACTATTAGTCAATTATCCATTAATTAACTTGTCTAACAGTTTAGCAAGAAGTTATGTTACTTAGAAGAATTAGAACATGTTCCTAATAAAGCTATTGATTTACTAATTTGATCCATTATCCTTTAAGTTGAACAATATTACCACTAGAAAATAATCAATTTCTTTAGTCCTTTAAATAAAGTTAATGACTAATAGATATAACTACCATCCATGGGCTTATTGCCAAAAACCAAATTAAACCTTAATCTATCATTCACTAAACCTATAACTTACTACACTATCATATCTATAACAAGGCTCCTAAAGACATACTAATAGAATGAGGGAAAATATTATCAACCCTTGAATTAAACTATCAACTAAAATTATCACTTAAGACAAGTCAATCATAATAACATTAAGGTCATTACTTACTAATTAATTATGAATAAAATAACAACACAAATGATTATCTATTCTATACACCTATCACTAAAAATAATCACCCTAGCATACTACTAAAAGGGTGGAACATATGACAATCTCCAACTAAGTCCTAGTCTATAAATTTCCAAATTTATCAAGTGGGCTACTACAAGTTAATCCTAACCATTTTAGCCAAAACCTAATGGTAGATTAACATTTGGTAACTTTATTCACAACTAACAATTAATAACCAGCAAATAAAAAAACATTAACCAACATACAAGGCTAATCCTATAGATTAACCTACTAACCTATACCCTACTATACCCTATTCCCAAAATCCCACATGACAAGTGGGTGGGAAGACCAAGGAAGAAAAATTTTCCCCCCATGAGATTTTCAAAATCTAACATAGGGATTTGCACACAATAAAGAGACATGAAACTAGGGCCCACCAATTCTATTCATACAAACATAAGAAGGGGATTTTCATAGTCTCCAAGAAGTAGGTGCATGTCAGCAAGTTCAGGTATGCATGGCAAGGGTATGGAATGTTGACTTTCCCATAAAGGAAGGTACTTACTCCCATGGTACGTGAGAGCTTGGAAAAGTGGCGTAGGTCAAGGAGGAAGATGTTTGTTTAAATCTTGATTTAAATAAAGTATTATAAGTATGGGTAATTTGGAGGGGGGTCCCACTAGATGCATTGGGTAAAGTATGGCTTTATGACATTGTTTTAAAACATTGTATTATTAGGAATTAGTGACTAAAAGTTAGGTTAGGCTAGGAGTTTAGGCTTATGTTAATTCTAATCAGGAACATGATAGAATAAGGAGGAATATTCTCTGTGGTATGGGAATAATGTCATTCCCATACAAATTCCAGAGAGTAATTTGCTCTTGAAAAACTAGGAAATGTCATTGTAAAAATAATATGGTTTCTCCTTCCATTATTTTTGCTTGTTTATTTTTTTTGATCCATTTAAATGCATATATTTACTAGTGTCTTATACTAAGGAGATTTATAGGTTGAATATTAGTTGTAATAGATTTCCACATAGCAATCCAATATTTCATTTGTTCATTGATTCATACTACAATTTGGAGAGATTTAGAGGTTGCAATGTTGTTCTCATCTAAAGTAGTTTCATTTGAGTTTGAAGATTGTCTAAGATAGGATAGAATGTAATGAACATAAACAATTTCAATCAATACATTAAGAGATTTCCAAATATTCATTTCAATGAAATTTTCTTCCTTAAAATAATACATTGTTTTCTTCTTTGTCAACTTGGATAAACATTTAACATGAGAGATTTACACCTCCATTTCAAATAAGTAGAATGCATCAACATGATAGTAAGGAATCCTTATTTACATTTCAAACCAATGAAATAAAATTTTGTAACCATACATGAATGATAATATAAAAAAAAAGAACATGATTTTCTCAATTCCCTTACAATATACAATTTCATGGTGCTCCAATAAAAAGGAAGAGAACACTATTCAAATCCACAAGTATGATCTACTACAAGGAGAGGTTTCTTCATTACAATATGCATCAAAAGGAGGATCTTACTTCAAGGATCTACCAAAACAAAGACATGTGGTGTTTCCATGCAAACACATCCAAAGAATGAACTCCTTCAAGCTTCTTCTACATGAATCAAGACATCAATACCTGCAATAAAAAAGGGGAGAACCATGGGATGCTCACCTCCCAACCTAGGTCTCCATGAGACCACCCCCGAGCTTGGAGAACCAAGGCTAAATGGGTATGCTTCAACAACAAAATTCTCACAAAATACACATATGCATATACAACAATTTACTCCCTCCCAAGGCTACACAAACGAGTCTTACAAGCTCATTGAAAGAGGGTGAAGGTGGGCTTTTCCAAGGGGAGAATGCCATGGTATTCAACATTTCTCAACATGAGTATTTCATTGCCTCTTCAAGGCTACATAAACAAAATCTCCATACACATACTTTGTTCATCTACATCCTCAAGATGCAAGGATGCCAATGGCTTCAAGGTGCCCATACACCATGAATTTTTCCCTCTTCTCCAAGAGAAGAGACTCTCACCACATGGAGAGCCCAACTAACCCCTTCACCCAAAGGCCACTTCTTCCCTTCCCAAAGGGTGAGTAATGCCTCACTCCCATGAACAAGAACTCCCTCATTCAAGCAAAATAAAACAAGAAGGGAACATGAATTCAAACCCAAATCCCATCCCTTACAACAAAATATCACAACAAGAATAAAATTAATATGCATGAGAGAGCAATAATACATGCTAATCTATTGAACAAGTAAGAAAGCTTCCATGGAAGTGAGTAACCAACCTTCACAAGTGTTATGGAAAAAGAAGTTTGAGAAGAGCTAATCCACTTATCCTTTCTCAATCCAAACCCTAATGTCTCTAAAAGTAGAGAGTGGGTGAACACCCACTAACTCTACAAAGGGCCTCTAAAAAGGCCTCCAATTTCTACCCACCCACCATCAATAAATGCAGACTTGACCCTATGGTCCTATTGTTTTTCCTTGTCCCCCATGATAAATGCATGATTGAAAGGAAAGGGTGGAGTTGGGTAAAGGTCAAGACTTATCCAATTTCGTAGCTAAGGGTAAATGGGTCATAAAATGGGTTACCAAGATCACTAGGGAATTTTGGACATTCTCAAAACTTTCCTAACCCATACCCCTATCACTTAGGTACTTAAATAATGCCAAAAATGACCCTTAGAACCCCTTATTGGCCTCTAGAAGTGGCTAGAAACAAAGATGAATTTAAATAAGCACATAACAAGTGTCAAGTGACACTAACAATTGCACATTACATACAAAAAGTCATGTCCTGAATGACAACATGAAGTTAACTAATAACACACATGCAAATTCACATTTACAACGAGTTCACATTACAACGAGGCTTTTAATCCCATATCGGATTAAACCTTGGCTTACTTAGTTCACATATATTTAACCTTGGTTCTCTGAATAATTCCATGGTTCTCTTACCTGCACACTAAACATCGAGCATTAGTAGTTCAAGGTAGTAAAATCACATAAAATATACATATTTAATTCATGATTTAACAACATAATCTATATGCAGAATTCAATCCTAATTGCAAATTTTTCATTCAATAATGTAACATCATAATTACATAATCATCATGACATGTCATCCGTGAATTAATCAAATGTAACCATGATCCAATCTTCTCATCAATTCACATTACTAAACATGCATAATCAAAATCTTGACATACTCTAGATTCTAATACACATCATAAGGTAATCCACACGACATAATAATTATCATCAAAATATGGTATCTCGAGTCTCTATCAGGATAAATCAACAAGTGTATCAATGTATCAAAATGCGAATAAGAAAAGATGCTATGATGGGTTGGGGTGAGGCCTCACAATTCCAAGGCCAAATATTTTTATTTTAAGCATATATAAGTGCATCTTCATGTGTATAACCAATTTTGACATCTGTCCATGAGGATTTATGCAAGGTGAATCTAGCATTTACCTTTTTACATACTTTCCTTATGCAATGTATTTGCTTTTTCAAGGTTGATTCCTAAATAGGGTTTTTACAAAGGCAAAACTCTTTAGAAAAACTTTTATATGTATTTTTCTATGTATGGGAATAAGTAATAGAACTACTAGGCATAAATAAGGAAGATTGGACATAGTTAGAGAGACCTAGAAAAATCTAGCCAAAATCAAATTGTATAGAATGCCATTGGCATTATGTCCCTAGGTAGATAATGAGTTTCACTTTTTACCCTACATTTTTAGCTCATATTTCATGCATAGGTTAGATATGTGCATTGGTTTCCATTTATGTACTTTTCTTCTTACTATTTGTCTGTATCAATCTATTATTTAATTTTTTTGGTAACTTTTCTAATTTTTTATTTACACCACTATATTATATCATTTCTATTTCATCATTACATATTTTAATGAAGGATCATTGTCCCACTTACTGTTTGAATCTTCTCTTGAACCTGCTCGGGCATCTTGCTTCCGAAATGTGTAATATATGAAATGGAGAAGTCATTTACCTAGTAACATAATTACTTCACCCTTTTATTTATGCACACGAATGATTGGTGAAAGAAATGTAAATAATTGTGACTTATGAAAAGATACGATTAGTGGAAAGTTGGGATATAATAGATATTCTAGAATATTAAACTCTGGTGATTGGAGATGTGTGAATTCATACAAGGAGGATCTTCTTATTAGACATCATGATAGCTTGAACAATAAAAAGGTTAAAGTATCCAATTTATTAGACAATTTTACCTTCTAAATTTGATACACATTATTGTGTAATGTGAGGAATTTTGGGAGATTTATTATCTTCAAGATCTAAGCTGAACATTCTACTAGTTTTGTGGTTAATGTGACATTCCATTTGCAATACTAGGACTTTAACAATCAAGACATAACCGAAAAATATTAGCCTTCAATGGTGTTTGTTAACATCAAAATTGAGAGAAACAAATATAGATCTACATGTATAAAGGCTTATAGGTGGTGCCATTGGCATAATTTATTTGGAACCAAGAAACCATTTAGATTCATCATGAAAGTAGGAATTAGGTACTCATTGGTAGTTATAGACATATCAATCTCAAATCTTATTGATTTTATCTTTGTCAAAAAAAATAGAATAATTTTGAAGTCATTTGATAAGAGAAAAGTGGTCAAAGTTAGCCTATTAAAATATTTTAATCTCTATAAAATCAAAGTTAAGAGATAATTTTGGGAGAAAAGAATTTTCTGTAAATATATTTAAGTGATACTAGTTATGTTGATTAATGTGAAAATATGGAGGTTATGTGTGATTGGTAGTTTATGGTATAGTAATTTGCATTGTTAATTTAGTGTTACAAATATTTAGATGTCTTCAATGGAAGCTTTTAAGTATTGGTTTATTAATGGAGTGATTTATCAAGAGTTTATTGTACCTATTTCCCTTTTAATAGAAATTGAAGTGCTTCTTCTAGTGCTACTTTTGGACAAGGAATAAAAATTTTAGTTTTGGAGGTTATCGATACTAGAGGGTGGAGGAATTTCCATCATCTCAAGTCAGCCTCCACTTTGAGATGATGTTCTACATGAGAAACATTTTAGAAATTTTTGGTTTATATTTTTCTCTTTTTCTTTCTTCGTTGATATTGATAAATTTGAATAATACATGTATTGTAACTTGATTCATTTTAGAGAAAGGTTCAAGATACGGTTTTAAACTTAACATAGATTATTATTCAATGATCTTCATACTATATGATCAATAATTATACCTTTTCACAGTCATTAGACAATTATATATCTCTATTATATCTGTTAGAGATTGTTGTTGAATAATTTAATACTTTTTGATTTTTATACCTGGAAGAATAAGAGGATATCTCTAAGGAGGAAATGGCTCTTATAAAAAAAAAGTAGTTTGGTGGGAAAGATAGGCTAGAATTTTGATTTCAGTAACTATAGTACAGGAATGAATGTATTCAAGATAGTTAACATGATTAGTAGTCTTTATAAAAAGATAATTAGGTATGCATATATTTTATCTTTACCTATACATAAGAGTATAGGCATTTATCATGAACTTGGATTTATCTCAGACTTAAATATCCATAGTTTTATGAAGTAGATAGGAGACTGAAATTTTGAACTTATAACACAAGTTTAGTCATAGTGGAAATATTACTACATTACATTTACGACTTATGCGAAGTCTATATATTTTATATATTTTAATATAAATACCTAATTTCAATTTAAAATTTTACGATTATTGAAATAAATTGTATACAAGGTATATTTGATATAATATTCAGTGTTAAGTAGCTTTGATAGTCTCTTATCTGGGCATAAATTATGAAGAGATGACCAATTAAGAGATTATTAAGCTACAAAATGATGAATTTTGTTATAAATCTATTTTGTATACAAACATAATTGTTGGGTTCCAAGAGACGAAAGCTCTTAGAGGGACTTATTATGAATTTTGACTTAAGTAACAATATTATTTTGAAGAAGAAAGTAGAATTTTATTTTGATGTAGGTATAATATTCATGAAAATAGGTAAAGTTTGTACATTCTATAAATTTTAATATGAATACCAAGTATTTTAATTTTAATTTTATGATTATTGAGATATCTTTTTACAAGGTATATTTTATACACTTCTCAGTGTTTTGTAGACTTGATAATATCTTATTTAGGCATAAACTGGGAGAAATGAATAATTAAGAGGTTATTAAGCTACAAAATGATGAATTTTATCTTAAAACCATATATTGTATACAATCAGAAATACTTATATCTTAAGCTGGGTTTTAAAAAATAGGAGTTCTTATAGGGAATTCTCAATTCAAAATAGTATGTAATTTTACCTAACAAGTTTATATGCTGCAATGAAAGTAAATTTCATCTACAGGTACATTGTTTCATTCAGAGATTAGATCAAAGATTAGAAGGTCAAGAATATAAATCCCACAAAGTTTATGCCCACTTTAAAATATGTAAAGATTACAAATAAAAATTTCTAGTTTTCTCTATGTAAACAAGGGTTTTCCCTTATCATTAAATGTAAAATGAGGAATGCCTTATAAAATTTTATGTAATAATGTGCTGGATGAAAGTACCGGTCAATATTGGAGGTTTTTATTGCCTCTATTCTTTTCCTCCGATGCCTGCATTAAATGGAGGAAACATTGTAAAAATTATCTTAATTAATAAAAGGCTTGGCCATTTACTTATATATATTAAAAAAAGACTTTTTGACTTAAAATTTGGAACTAAGAACTTAAGAACACATCTCAAAGATAAATATTTCTAATGATCAAGAGATAGCTTGATGGAGCCTCCCTTGGTTCAATATTTGTTTCTTTATGAGAATATTTTCTCAGAAATATGTATTCATGTTATATAATCAACATATTTTTCTATTTAAGCCTTAAGGGGGGGCGAGGGGGGTCCCTTGGGAAACATTAATTTATTTATTTTTGGATCAATATAATTGGGGGAGGGAATGTTGTCATATTACATTGTTACGAGCACTTGTGAAATGTAGTTTCTATAAATTTTTGTGGTTATCAAAACTATATCATGTCCTTTGTATAAACAATGCTAATTATCATCACCTCAGATCATCATTAGGAACATCACATTTTTACCTTCTTATTAGGAAGCCATGAGTCTATACATTCTTCTTATAGGGGTACCAAGTATTTTAAATAATTGGTTATGAAAATCATACAAAAGTACAAGATCATAAGGAAATGCTAGAGAAAAATGTAGACAAATTTTTTGATTCTCTTAATATCTGTTATATAACTATGAAATAAAGTGCAAGTACAAAAAATGAATAAATAATAAACACTATGAAAAAAAATAAAAATTACCAGCTAACCACTTAACTAAGAAAAAATAATCTATATAAATGATATATTTTACCAATTAATGTCTCTAAATATAAAAATTGTATCCAATCAAAATTAGATTTTAACATCCAAACAAGAAACTATCCATGCTATATTGGGTTGACAAAAATGAAATGATGAAAAATGTAATCTAGCATAAGAATCTACAAACTAGAAACTAAATCCTAACACTTTTATTGTGGAACAACCAATTAGGCCATATTTTAGCCCCTTCAAAGATTTGGGCACTTGTTGATTGATTGTAATATTTTTGGGTTTTTTTATTAAGGTTCAAATAGGTTTTGAAGTGAATCAAAACCCTATTTACAAAATTATACCCTCAACATATCTTCAAGAAATCTATAGCCATCCCTAAGAAAAAAAACACCTTAAACAAAAAGACAAAAAAAGGAAGACAAGTAGGAAACAAAAAACTACAAAAAATTATGCATAGGCTCATTGACATCAACTTCCATTTGAACAATGTTGCATGCAATTTTCTTCAAGTATTGGAGATCACAGGTGAAATGAAAAATAACTCTTTTTAACTTTCCCCTAGTTATATTAGAAGGTCCTTTGTCATCATCCATAGTTGATGCAACCGAGGACATTAGGAACTCATAAAGTCTGACAAATCCTTGCAGCAAGAGTCACACCATAGAAGTACAAAAGGAAAATAAGGAAATGAATGTAAGATCAACCTCCTTATTATTACATAATCAATTACAAAAATAGTTGCAAGACAAAATAATTTCTAGGAATGCCTGATTAGAACCTTTAATAGGTTATCTTTTAATATGATCTATAAGATACAACATCTCCATGGACCTTCTATAGAAAATTTCTTCCATTTGATCTATAATATTAGATATTATTATATGCTAAGCTACTATTCTATTCAAACTAATTCTATCTATTCTTCTTGATGTTCATGAGAAGAAAAAATAAAGCTTTTAAAGCCTTCAAAAACCTTAGGTTCCCCTACAAATATTCCATTTCCTAATGAAAAAAATGTATTGCAACAAATAGGGCAGGACCTAAAATCATAAGAACCCCTCTCCAATGAATAGAACATGAATCATAATCCATCAAGTAGGTTGGACAAAGATGATACATCATCAAGAAATGAGCTGTTAAAATTTTCTAATTGGAAAATACCTTCACGAGATTGGAAAACACAAGACTGGACATAAAATATGAAGAACAAGATAACCCCACCAAGAATAGGTGAGATATCATGCACGGATCAACAAAATGATACATGATCCTAGGAAAAGGTTTTGCGCGAGGTCACAAAAAATTTCAAAAGGATCACAAGAGAAAATAATTTGAAGAGAATGATTGTAGGAAGAAAAAAAGAGATTGAAAAATAGGAAAAAAATAGTTTTGGTTGATGCAATATTGCCAAGAACCCAAGACGATCCTGCATCAGACACCTAGGGTTATTTGAAAAGAGATCCTCCCACTTTTCTAGGGCCAAAGGAAAACCAAAATGGTCAACCTCAGCATGTAAAATCCATGAAGAATTTTCCACCGGTCTTTCCTTCCACTTGACAAGATACTCCATATAATAATTACCTCTTATAGTCCTACCAACTCTGTTGTCCAAAACCCCCTCTATTTGATTTATCTATTTATTAAGATACTTTTATTCAACATCTAATCCATCATTGATACTAAAATCTAATTCATGATACTCATACAAATCAACAACATTGAATATAGGTTATATATCCATATCTTCAAGTAAGTCTACTTCATATGTATTCCCTGAATCGAATTTCCTCAAGATCTTACAAGGCCCAAATTTATTCATTCTCAACTTGTTATAAGTACCAATGAGAAATATTCCCTTCTACAAGTATACCATGACTTCATATCCTACCTGAAATTTCTCAAGTGTCTTCACTTTGTGTTTTCTCTCTTTTTAGAACCCTAATTCATTTCCTCTAAATGTTGTCTAACTTCTTCATGCACCGATTTTATAACTTCTACAAATTCCTCTCTTTCAAAACTCCTCTTAACATCATGAATGATGTCTCTCAATTATGCTACTCATTTAGGATTAGACCCAGTAACAATCTCAAATGGTGTCTTCCCTATGCTCCTACTTACTGAATTATTATATGCAAACTCTTCTTGATGCAAGATGAAATACCAACTCCTTTTCTTGTCTCCAACTAAGAGCCTTAGAAAATTCCCTAAACTCTTTTTCAAAACCCTAGTTTGTCCACCGATTGGTGAGTGAAAACTAGAACTACAATCTAGATAATTTTTATCTTCTTCCAAAGTGTCCTCTAAGATTAACCAACAAACTTACTATCCTGGTTTGAAACTATGGTCTTAGGTAATCCATGTAATCTCACAATCTCCTTGAAAAATAGTTCTGCCACATGCACTACATATATATACTTCTTACACGGTATGAAAGGTGCCATCTTATAAAAATTATCTACAACCACAAAAATTGAATCATGACCTCTTTATGTTCTTGGTAAACCAAGTATAAAATCCATGTTAATTTCCTCCCAAGGTCTTATTGGTACTATCAAATGTGTATACAATCCCATATTATTTTTGGCAAGTGGTCAAAACATATAGACATATGAACATGTAGGAACATGCACACATGTAATGTTGTCATTTATGGAAACACTTATTAGATTCATGATCACACATATTGGATATCATGAATGTGTTTGTATGCAGTTGCTGAAGGAAAATATCTAAGTCCACAGACTGTTCCTATGACCCAACCTAAAAAAAACCATAGAAAACTTCCCAAGAGGTTCATTAAAGTATGCGATCTTGGCTACATGCTTGCAGGACCCAAGTGTATGCATGTGTAAGGTCACATGTGTTAATGTTGAGGTATCGAAGAGATGTGATCCATTGATTGGATGTAATGAAAGTAAACATAGTATAACTTGTTAGTGATCACTAAGGCCAACTTTGTGAGCTATTGGAAAGTTAATTTTGAATGTGTTCTTGAATATAAGGCCAACTAAGAATGTTAATAAAGTGTGTAATTGCACATTAAATAATATGATGTTGAGCTAGAGTAATGCCAACTAGATTTTGTAATATACCTCTAACAAGGTATAAGTATACACACACTTTTGTAAAAGTGTGCGATGATGAGAATGATGTTATAGATGAATGGGAATTGTGAATGCATCCAAGAGGAAGAGAAGAGATCAAGAGAAAGGAGAAAAAGAGGAGTTCTTCAAGGAATACTTTGTTAACTCTTTGTATTCAGGATAATAGATTGATTGTAAGTGTTGTTGTGCCTATTGTACACCCCTAACATGGTTTGATTTCCTCTAAAAGGGCTAGACTCTTATCAGGGTATATTCCTTAATTGGGATCACATTGTAAAGAATCCTAACAGGGTCTATCCTTTAACCAGACCTACCTATTGTAATACTCAGCTCCTAACAGGGTCAGAGCTCCTAACAGGGTTATTATACTCATAGTGTAGATATTTTTGGATACCATCCCCACTAGGGTTTTTCCCTTAACAGGGTTTCCTCAAAAACAATTATGGTGTTATGAGTTATCCTATGTTTGTTTATGTTGCATGGTTATTTATCTTATGCTATATCTTTGTATGTTGTTTAAAGAAGGTAAATAAGTTTAAGAATTCAGTAAAGTATTGTAACAATGATTCACCCCCTCTCAGTATTACCAAATCCTAACAATTGGTATCAGAGCATCAGGCCCTTGAAGGAAAAGCTTAACAACTTTGGGGAGATCAAGAAGGATTTAGAGAACTTGAAGAAGAATTATGAAATGGCATTGGAAGATGTGTACATTGCTAATGTAGATAGAGTGGATCTAAAGTACAAACTAAGGAAGGCAGATGACTTCATCAAGAAGTTGAAGTAGCAACTTGAGTATGAGAGAAAATTGAGAAATGATCTCATGGAAGCATGGAATGAGGAGCTATCATATCAAGATTTAATTGAGAAACTAAGACATGAAAATGATTCCTTGAAGGATGAGTTAGAGGTCACAAAATTGAACCCGCTGAAAGAACTTGATGATGAAAGAGAAGAAAAAGAAAAGTTACAAAATGAACTATTAAACACAAGGGATAGATTGAAAACTTTGGAGAATGAAATGAGTGCACTAAAAACAAAGTATGACAAAGTAGACAGATACTACATCACCATCACTAGTGAACTTGATCAGACCAAAGGTTTCATAGAAAAACTTCATGAGAGAAGAAAGAAATTAGATGAGAAATTTGGCATGTAGAAGCCTGTTGGAGACATGACAAGACTAGGATCTAATGACAATCCTGATCAGAGGAAAGATAGAATTGTGGTAAATCTTGATTCACCTAAGAAGTTAGATTCAGAGGTTATAATAGCAGAACCTAAGATACCTCCTTGCAAGGACAATGAAAAGGACTACAGCCATAAAGATCAATCAAAGAAATCAACTGAAAAAGGTATTCCTAAGCCCAAGTTTAATGGTTTTTGTTTTATATTACTATTTTTATGGACGTAAGATAAGAGAATGTAGAAAACTAGATATGAGGTCTAGCAGACCCACATATGATCACCTGAATGGTTTTATCAAGAAGCAAAAGGAGAAAGCATTGAATGAGGCAAATATGGAAAAAGGTGAATGTAGTAAAAATAAAGAACACAAATAATATGTTGATAAGAAAAAAAGTAAAGAAAATGATGCTATGCAAGACAATGGTTCTAATTCCAATAAGGATGAAGTTAACAAGATAGTGGAAGAGGTTAAGAAACCTTTTACCAAACCTAGAAAGATTGTATGTTACAAATGCAATAACTTTGGTCATATTGCCAAGTATTGCAAATTATAGATTGATTACAACCAGTTCAAACCTAAGAAAAATATGACATGCTTCAAATGAAACAATGATGGACATGTTGTGAAGTATTATAAATTTAGAGGACTAGTAAAGAAGTCCTTCAGACCATTCAAAAAAGAAAAGGAGCTTAATGAAGAATAAAAAGAGCTATCAGAACTAAAAGAAAAATTAAAGGAGAAATGGGTCAATCAGAATCAACTTGTTGAATTTGAAGTTAACAAATTTGAAGGGAAAATTATGAGCACTCACAAGTGTCCTAAGAGTTTTGTGGAATCATTAATAGGGTGTATTACCTCACCATCCTTTTGATGGGCAGTGTATGCCTTAGGGGGAGCATGACAAATTAACACCTATTAGAAATAAAGCCTCTATATGGATGAGTTAAGTTGTACAAAATTGAAAGAAACTTAGTTACTATTGTATAAGATCATGGAAAAGATCACATCTTGTTTGGATATGTCTGTGAGAAGATGTACTAGTTTGAGCCAACACTGGTTTATTACAACTTTATGGGCAATTTTTGGGACTTGTGCTAAATTATCATTAAGGGTAGTAATATGGTCAACCTACTTACCATTTATACTGAGATCAAAGATCATTGAAGAGATTGGAGCTTAGTTTTTGGAGGTTGAGGGTTTTACAGTTGTGTTTGCAAAACCCTCATATGGCTATGCGAGCTAGGTATTTGCCATAAAATTAAGAAATATTTTTCATTTATAGTAGAAAAGAAATCAACATGGATACTCCCAAAGTGTTTAATGTGATTGATAAGAATAGATACAAATTCAAGATTCATCCCTTCAAATCCAGTGAAGAGGATCAAGAGGGTGCTCACATACTCCGATTGTTGTTCTTCATGTTGAAGACATCATGGCCTATATACATAACAAGATTGAGTTTATAGGCACCACATAGATATTTGATGAGATGTTAGGGTTATAAAATGAAAATCAAACCTTAATAGAATAATGTAGAAAGGTTCATGGGTTGCCAATAGTTAAATACATGCAAAGATTTGAGTTTGGTGAACTAGACTGGATCAAGATTGTGTTGAGCAGGACTCATGATGAATTTATATGGATTGGTGGAACTCCAACCAAGATCACCAAAGAAATATTACATGAAATCACTAGTTTACCTATGATAGGTAAAGTACCTACTACTGAAAAGAACATTAGGTTTGAAGTGGAGAAACTAACAAAAAGTAAGTGGATCAAGAGAGAAATGGTAGTAAATGACATCACAAAAGAAGATGTCAAACTTGTAGAAATGATATTGGGTTACAAGTTCTAGTGTAGCAGTAGGATAAGTAGTGTGTCAGCTTGTTTTATTCACATGGCATATACAATGATAGTTGAAGATGAGGAATATGATTTATGCGAGGTCCTAAGGCAGCAACTAATGGAGAAGTTGGAAGGAATAAAGAGGAACATGACAACTTACTTCAAATTAGGATCACTAATAATGTACATATTGTTTCATCTCATGAGAAGATTTCCTAACATGTATCTATGGAGATATGATAGATGCACCATGTAGATAATCAATGAGTGCTACAAAATAAGTGATGAGAAGAACAAGTATACTAAAGTTGCAGGAATGATGAAACTCTTTAAAAAAAAAATGCATGAAAGAAAAAGGATGTCTTGGAGACTAGTGGAAAAATATAAAAAATGATATATGTTTCATGGTGGAGACTGAAAACACATTCTTTGAGGCAGTGGAACCTAGAACTTCATGGACTACTCCTATTGGCTATGAAATAGATGACACCATTCTAGAACTTCACATTCATCATGTTCTATAGTCACCTAAAGACCCCAATGTTCCAAGATGGGGTATGTATGATGAAAAGTACACAATAGTTAGGGAAGAATTGGTAAAAGGGAGAAGGGAGAAGAAAGTTGAATCCCTTGTTGAAAAAATAGCAAGGAAACATGGCATATCAAAAGAAGAAATGAAAACTATCAAGAAAAAGGTGGCAGAACTTGGGGAGAAATTAAATATTTCCCCTCCTCAATATAACATAGAGGCACCTCAAGTGGTGGAGGTTGAAGAAGAAGAAGAGAAATAAAATTATGACACTCCTACACCTACTAGGAGAATATTGCAGAGACGGGTAGAAAGAGTTGCTACACAATGCCAAAATCCTTCCAAAGCTAGAACTAAGGCTATGGCTAGTGGGCCAGGAAAGAAAATAAAAATACTTGACACTCCTCCATCTTCGCATGGAAAGAACAAGAAGAAAAAGATCATATAAGAACATGAAAAAAATAAGGAAGGTCAAATGATGAATACTGAGAAGACTAAGGAACAAAAGAAGAAAGAACAAGAAGATGAAAAAGATAGGAAACTTCAAGAGGAAAATCAAAGGGCACTTGAAGAAGATAAAAGGAAAGAAAAATAAGTTGAACAAAAGAAAGGCAAGAAAGCACCAAGGAATCTATTTAAGCTATACTTAAAGTTTCTACAAAAGAGATCAATGAATGATGGTAAGCTTACTTCTATTGAAAAATATTTTGATAGATATGACAAGGAAGAGAAAAACAAGATAGAATATATAGTTGTGGAGCACATGCTCACCTTCAAAAAGAATCTAATTAAAATAAAAGGTCAAGTAAGGACCTATTTGAAAGATTAGAAGGAAGAAATAAAAGATCCCTTGATGAGGATAACAAGATGAAACATGATATTTTGCTATAGAATATGCCTACTATGACAGAGAATGAGATGGTAAATTGCCTTGAGAAGCTAAGGCCAAAGTTAAGAACTAAAGCTAGAATCATCAAGTTCATGGCCCAAAAGAATGAAGAGGTGGAACGGGAAACTCATGACAAGGTTGGATAGCTACTCCTAGAGGAGAAACTTGATCTTGATAAATCTACAAGGAACCCAACCCTATTAATAATCTCTACAGAGCCTACAATTGCAGAAATGGTTGAAGATCCAAAAGAAACAAAGGTAGTTGACACTACTTTACCTGATTTCTTCATTGACAATGTTGGGACTTCACTTGATACAAACCTAGATATATTTGATCTATTTAAGATACATGAAACCTTATCCAATATTGATAAAATAGTTAAGAATCTTGAGCTTTGTAGTACCCACCCATAGTTTACTTTTAGTTTTCAATTGCCATACTCTTTTAGGCTTTTATTTCAGTTGTTAGGCTGAATTCTTTTAGGTCACTTTTCATGTGACCAGTTATTATTTCAATGAATGATGATTCTAGATTATGATTATTATGTGTTTATCATGTGATTTCTTAGATTAGATGATGATATTATCATGATGTTATGTTTTATTCTTTATATTGATTTACGAGTTTACTAACCCCATACTTGCATGTGTATGGATATCATGTGTATGTACTTGTTTGGTGTGTTTGTGTGGTAGAGGACAGAGGTGTAGTTACTTTCATAGTCAAGATCCACACGTCCAAGCG
>BSBK01002646.1:270000-475000 GCA_027943335.1 Chamaecyparis obtusa | reverse complement strand
CTGGTTGTATACCTGATTTGATCTATGTGAGATTTGTGAGCCTAGGGGAGGTTAAATAGGTGCATTTTAGGGGAGTGGCTTACAATAGGGGTCTAGGGCTAAAAGAGGCCAGTACTAGGGTAACCTATCATAAGTTGATTAATAAGTGATAACCTAATAATAAAACTTGGGGATAACATTAAATACACGATTGCTCATTGATGCCTCACCCATGCCTTGAGTGCTTTTATAGGCTGAGGATGGGAATGGGATGATACCTAGAGAGTAGGTATGATTAGAATTCCTTGTCTTCATGAGAGGTTATTTTGGTTCTGCTTTGGTATTTGTTATAGGAGTGGGGTCTATTTCTATCTCCTTAGTATGGTGGGGTAGACCTTTGTGGATCTACATGGATGGGTGGTACTGATTCTTTACCATATGAGATTTGACTTCGTGGTGCCAGTGATTGATGGTTCTTCTTCAGTTGGATACCTTTATGATTCTTCATTGGTGTTTCCTTTCTTATGCTCATTATTTGTAATCCTGTATTAGAGTATTGCATGTGATACCTAATCTAGACATTGTACTTTTATGTTAGAGTGATTACTACATACCCTGCAACATGTGCAGTGGATGTGAGTTTATTTATATTTCATGGATATCCTTGAGGATTGTATTATTGTTCTATGATGTAATTATTTATATTCTTATTTATGGAATCTTTTGTTGATGATATTTAGTTGAGTTTTGTTCTTAAGTAATTCTACATCACGGGACCCTCAATTTTTGTAATCTATGTTGGTTGTTGTATTAATGTGAGTAAATGGTAATTGCTTCCGCATTGAATGTTTATCGTGTTATGTAAACTTTAGAAAAAAAAATATTCACCAAACTTAGTAGTATATTTTAGGTTAATCTCTCTTGGGTTCCCTGGTGGGGCGTTACAAGCTTCCCAAGATGGCTGAAGAAGAATCAGCTGAGAAAATGCAGTAAGTGGAGGAACAAGTATTAAAATAAAGACATGAAGAAAAAGAAATAGAAAAAGAAAAGGGACAAGAAAGAGAAAAATAAACAGAAATAGAAAAGGAAGAAGAGCAAGAAAAATAAGAGGAACAACCAAAAGGATTACCAATCACTCCTTTTTCTACACCTATTTTGTTGACAAGTGTCTCTCAATCACTTCCAACTAACTTAGAGGACATGGATGTTACAGGTTTGATGCAATGGTCAATACTTTCTTTTGCTAAAGTAAAGGAGAAATCAGAGAAGAAGATTGAAAAAAATACAAAGACAATCT
Source organism: Chamaecyparis obtusa (assembly GCA_027943335.1). Taxonomy (NCBI): domain Eukaryota; kingdom Viridiplantae; phylum Streptophyta; class Pinopsida; order Cupressales; family Cupressaceae; genus Chamaecyparis; species Chamaecyparis obtusa. The sequence goes on along the minus strand of BSBK01002646.1, from coordinate 473,724 downwards.
AGTGAGCAACACAAGTATTGAGTAAATTTTTGACCACCTCCCATAGATATTGAAGATCCTATTAGTAGTCTAGACAATGTTATAAGTATAATAGAACAAAATTTTGATACATTAGAAGAAGTAGAGAGAATAAAAGTATTAGATAATTTCAAAAGGATAAGGATGAAAGATACTCTTGATGGGATCAAGAGTGATCTTAATACATTGATTTCCACTGAAAGGGAAATCAAATCTTGTCTTAAGGATGTATAAAAACTATTTAGACTTTGCATGACTTTGCACAAGCATGTGAAGAATATATCATATTTTATAGCTTACGATGAAGAGGCTTTGGTAAAACTCTCTGAGGATTTTGAAAAAAAGAAAATATTGGACATAAATGAGGAAACAAATAGGATCATGGATAAAATCCATACCCTACAGCTTGAAAAGGACAAAATTCAAAAAAGATTGTCTTGGAGAATACTTATGAGGACATTCAGCTTGGCCTTAAAACATTTCAAGAATTAATACCTACAAATGTAGAAGAAGAAGACAAGGCCACATATGGTCTCAATGGATTGATTCAGGTTGTAGAAGCAATTAAGGCATCTTGGGATGCAAATATGCAGATTCTACAAACAAACTACAAAGATGTGCTATAGACAATTCAATTGTGATTCTGAACACTCTAAATTTTTGTTGTTTTGGCACTTACTTAAGATATTTTTGGTACCCTTTTCCATTGATGTCAAAGGGGGAGAGATAGAAGAAAACATGTAGGGAGAAAAGAATGTAAAATGACAAAACATATAAATAAAATAAAGGTTCTTCTAAAGATCATGTGTTACATTTATGTCAATATTTCCTTTTACATTTTTGTCTTGATGTTGTACTTAGTCATTTTTTCATTGTATTTCCATCAATGTTGTATGCACCCTAAAATGGTCACCTAGACTATGGGCCCCCATTCTTCAATTTATCAAATGACGGAATCAATTTATCAATTTCCTGAATCAATGCCTTGCAATATTTTCAATTCAAATCAATTTCTTTGATCAAATCGTAATTAATTCAATTATTTCAATATTTCCTAAGGTTTGATCATTTTTATCCTAAGTTTTATTTAATTAAGAGAACATGCTCCCTTTTAATTAAAAAAAAAATCTTTTAAACAAATAATAAAATCCACCTTATCCTATGTGTGCACATGAAAAAGGAATTTCTAAATTTAAAATAAAAATAAAAAGACTATTTGTCTACACATTGAATGCACACTTTCCATGATGAGTGGAATCTCATTTTGCCTCTTAATCTCTTCCACACATCCTTTTGCCTCTTAACCATGTCCATTGATTTTGCCTCTTGAGAATCTTGTGCACCAAAGTCAAAATGAGAATTTTTCTCCACCCTTGGATTTTGTCTCTTAATCTCTACCATTCATTGCTCTTTAAAAGGATCCCTCTCCTTCTCATTTGAGGATCCAGATTTTATGCTATTGTTATGTTGCACATTTGGAGAGCGATTTTGGAGGAGAGTTTTGAGCACTTGAGCTTGAACATTGCAACTTCTCTTTTCTTATCTTCTTCTCTCATGCTTCCATGGCAATCCATTTAGATTACTCTTGCACTTTCATGTTATATTAGTTTCATATTTCACTTCATAGAATAATCTTGCATGCATATTTCTTTTCATAGATTAGTTTTGCTATTCATGCATTGTTATCATATAGAATAGCTTCCATTTTCATTTGCATACATATTTGATGATCATGGAGACTAGCACTCTTTCTTTTCCTATTTGAATATCTCATTTTATGGTGTACTTGCATGGGCACAAACTAGGTCTAAACTGAGAGCCTCCATTACAAACCCTTGCACTCCATAATTTATAATTTTTTTATGATTTTTCATGAATTTTTTTTTTTGGTCACAAATCAGTGACTTTTTCAAAAAAATTACATTTCTGGAAAGTTCTAGAAATTCTACAGGGTTTATGGTCTTTGTGTTTTTGGTTTTGATGACAAATAATGGCTTAAAAATCTGATCTTTGAAAACTGGTATGTTTTTATAAATAGGGTCCCTAGGGCACAAATCAGAAAACATTGCAAAAAAATTTACATTTTTGGAAAGCTCTCTATTTTTTAATAGGGGTCTCTTTTCTATATTTAGGGTTTGGGATCTGAATTGATGTCATGTAGGTCCAATCTCGTTGACTAGGTCAAAAATCAAAATTAAAAAAAAAGGGCATTTAATGATTAACTTGCACTTATTTTTCACATGGTTCAATGCATGATATGAGTTGTCATTTGGGTTATTTGCTAGTTATTATTGCTCCTAACAATTAATTTTCAGATCTAACCCTAGGGTTTGCATAAGTTGAATATACCTTGCATATCTTGTTTGCTTGTTCGTGTGTTTTCTTGTCTTGCTTGTTGGAGAGTTCGTGGCTTGCTTGCACATAAAATCTCAATAAAAATAAAAATAAGGTAAAAACTACTAAGCGCATTGCTTTGGACTTGAGGTATTTTGTTGCATCTCTATAAAATTTGAATTTTGGAAATAAAAATGAACCTCTCATGTGTTTGACTTGAGTGTTTCTCACTTTCGTAGATCACAATTCCAATTTTTTCTCTAAAGGAAAGAATGAATCTAGATTGTCTTTCTTGCATATATGTTCCACATAGTAATTAGGCCCTATGAACACTATTTGTTGCATTCTTGAGAGAGTGGGCTTCATTCGCTTTTCTTACATGTGAAGTTCTTCTTGATGATAGATCCCCTTGTAGGTAGGGAATTTAGTCTTCAACATTTGATGGTACATTCTCTATTGGTCCCATTTAGAGAGATCAGTAGTCATTGTTGTTGGCATACAAACTTTGGTGAGGTGATTTCAACTTAGCATGTCAATTAATCTGCTTGCTATGTCTAGGTGAGGTGAAGAGGCTAGAGGAGTATGCTCTATTCCATTTTGGGCACATCATAAACTTAGAACCCTTGAATTAGAGCTAAGTCCCCATGTGGTCCATATTGTGAGTCTTCCTTGTTAGAGAGGGTTAACCATAGTGGACACTCCCTTTATTAGGTAAACCACATGGATGAAACCTCAAGTGGTATTAGTCATTCCTTCCGTGGAGCAACAACCGCTATATAAATGTCCTTGTGGAAGAAATATCCATAGGTGTGGTCTCTTGTTGGGATGTCAGATCTCCTCAGTAGCTCATGATTAATTAAATTCTCACATTGTGTCAAAACCTCGGTACGCTAGGATTGGATTTTGCCCACTTGAGATTGTAAGAGTTGTAGAGTTTACCATTGCTAAAAACCATAGTGCAACCAACTTTTTCTTTTCTAGGACTATGTGCATGACTGAGAAACATTTTGAGAACATACACAAGTAGACTCCTTAGGGAGTAGAATACTATGTCACTATTCTTGTTCATGTGCAAGGTTGCTTTGTGCCTTTCTCATTGTCTAAAGACAATTGTTTTCTTGAACTCCTTGATTTTTGTCATGCGTGCTTGATTAATGATGAAAATTAGTTAATGCATCTCGTTGGTCAATTAAAATGAACAAAAAATGAGTTCTCGAGTAAAAAAACCAACTTTTTATGTCTTTCTCAATTTTCTATCCTATCATTTCCAGTCTTCCTCGGTCGATCCAGGTCAGATCAGGTCACTTACCCTACTATTAGAAGCCTATTTGCACCTTGGATTCTTGCATTTTGACCTCTTGAACTAGTAATCTTTGATTTTACAAGTGCCCTTGCTTGCAGCCGGTGAGCTAGAAATCATCCTTGTTGAGAAGATAAACCTTTAGATCCTTTGATAACATGCTTGGAGAGTTTTAGTAATATATTATCCATTCACTTCCATACAAATTAAAATTCAATCAATATAACTTGGGTAAATCATCCTCCTGATCCATATGTGTTAGGGTATTCACCCGTTCAATGGGAATCTCTATGGAAGTGTTGGTTTATGCCTCTTGCAAAATTATATCTTATCACCTCTCTTTTGGACAAGTCAGTGCTCTTACTATCTTGGTTTGGTACCAACATTTCTTAGGGTCATCCTATCACCTAGTACCTTTTCTTTCATGTCGATTACAACAAGATATCAAGTAAATCAAGGAAAGTGACCTCAAGTAGTCTTTAACCAATTACCCTTAGTTCAAACTCGCCAAAAAAATAAGGGAAAAGAACCTGTATTTGATCAATCACCCAGGAAAAAATTAGAAGTTTGGTTTGATCCCAAGAGTAGCCTTAGTGAGTTGAGTACACCCTTATCATCTTCTCACTTAGACATAGATATGAGTTACACAATGACTTGATGAGAGAGGGAAGAAATGGATAAAAGCCTTGATGACATATTTGAAAAACATATAGGCACCCTTTTGTTTGACAGTTCCTCTCGTGAAAATTGACCAGTCTCACCTCTTATCTCAACTAGATATCTAGATGCACACCAAAGGGTTGAAAGGGATAAGAGGAAATCCTATCAAGAATAACAATCACAACATGAAAACCAAGATGATGAACCTTATGACACTTGTGTGAATGAAACATATACCAATGACTTATTTAGGTATTCAAGACCAAGTTCACTACTCAAAGCACTTTCAAGATACACAAGTGAAAGACTTAAGAGAATTGAGAATGACAAGAAAGCCTTCCTAGATGAACAAGCTGAAAAAGGAAGAGAAATTTAGACTCCTAGAGGTAGAGAGACAAACCTTGTTGGAGATAGAAAGGAGAGCCTTCCAGGTACAACAAGATAGACTCTTAACTCAACAACTTAATGATCAATTTAACAACATGCATGTTGGTGGTGGAAATAGCTCTCCTCCATCCATCCCTCCTAAGACTCCATAAAGTGGAAGATGTTCAAGAACACATTCATGATCTCCTAGTCCTAGAGGAAGAAGGGCTTCATGACATGATCATTATAGGAGATGAAAACCTCTTAGGAACTGAGGACAACCTTCATAATGTGCTCACCATGGTTCATAATATGGGGGTAGTAGCTTGAGTTTTGACCTCAACTCCCAAGACTTCATGAAGATAGAACAAGAACTACTCTTCTAGAAGTATGTGGAGAGATACTTAGAGAAAAACAAAGACAAGTTCCTAGAGAGTTTAATCAATAAGGGTGCTAGAATCCCCTACAACTTTGATGTGGACAAGAAGATTATGAAGCAAGGTCCATATGAAGAAGAAGAGATTAAACAAATTAAGAGTATGATGGAAAAGATGTTGGCACCCAAGAGTTCATTCTCGCTTGATTCAATTTGTCCTAATCCTTTTGACAAAAGTGTTAGCATGAAAGGCTTTCCTAGAAAGGTTGAGATCCCTCAATATGATAAGGATGATGGGAATGGAGATCCACATGATCATGTGCATCAATTCTACACCACAAGTTTTGAGTTCCATCAAGATGACTCGTACCTCATGAGATTGTTCCCAAGGAGTCTTAAGGGTCAAGCAATGGAATGACTCACCAACATACCTCCCCCTATTAAGACTTTCAAAGAGCCCATCTATAGATTTGTCCAACACTTTGCATACAACCTTTCAAGATCTATCACCATGTTGGACTTATGCAACTTAAAGAAAAATCAAGGGGAATCCTTTGTCACTTTATTGCAAAGGTGGAGATGAAAATGCTCTCACTACCCTAGGACCATCCCTAAAAATTAGAAGATTGACATCCTTGTTAGCAACTTGGTTCCCAAAATGTGGTATGAAGCTAGGAAGATGGTTTTTGATTTCTTTGACACTATGGTTGAAATTGCATTTAGGATTGAGGATGTTTGAGAGAACAAGGAATTATGACCAAACATGGAAACAACAAAAACAATAATGGTCAAAATAAAAAAAATCCTAACAAGGATAAAGGAAAGATCTCACATTGGAATAGGAACAAAAAAGTGGTCAATGATGGAGTTGTGGAATCCTCTAAACCCATAGATCAAGTTATTTTACACTTATCTAGTGTTGTTCAAGCCATGAAACTCAATGCATCTAATCAACAAGAGCATAGGCCAAGATACCAAGATAAGCCTAAGAAAGAGAGATGTCAATTTTCAAAATTTTGTGATTCATATGAGGATGTCTTGAAAACACTCATTGCCAACAACTTTTTACATCCTCAAGATCCCACAAATCATTATACACATGATGTTAAGCCACATTGGTGGGATGAGAAAGCCTTTTGCAAGTTTCACAATGGCATTGGACATGATATTGAAAAATACTAGAAAATCAAACATATCATCCAAGATCTCATTGAGAATGGAAAACTTAAGGTAGATGGATTGAACACCAATGCCAATCATAAGGCATTCAAAGACCCTTTGCCCAAGTATGAGAAGGGGGAAACCTCTAAACCTAAGAATGGTAGGGTTGAGGTCAATTACACTAACACAAATGTGGATAATGTTGTCAACATGCTTGAAGTTGTAGAAGAGAATGTCAACATGATGAGGGATAAAGATCCCTATGGTTATGATCTAGACATGGACTCTCCTCCGATCTTTGATGAAGAACCCATCCTAGCTCTAAGGGGTCCTAACTCTAGAGTGTCATCTCAAACTCTCAATGTTGTCACACAAAGTCAAGGTCCCCTTGTCATTAGAGGACCCAGTACAAGTCAACCAAGTAAACCAAAGAAAGTGGCATCTAGGAATGTCACCTCAAAACTAGCAGTCAATCCTAAGTCGAGCTATAATCTTGTCAATCAGTAGCAAAGAACACCAACTCAGATTTTGATCTTTGAGCTCTTAGAGTTGTTCCCGAGACACAAGAAAGTCCTTGAGGATGCTTTGTGTGCAGTGAACATCCCCAACAACTTAGATGTTGATCAATTCTAGAACATGGTTAACCATATTGCTAGCCCTCATTACCTTAACTTTTTGGAGGATGATGATAAAGCTTTGAGCCACCCACATAGTATTTCTCTTCATATTGAGGTCATTATCCACAAAACCCATGTTAGGCACGTTCTGATCGATGGGAGTGTGGGGCTTAATATTTATTCCTTGAGTCTCTTGAAGATGTTGGGTTATTTTGAATAAGTCATAGATACCAAAAAAAAGATCACTATCAAAGCTTATGATGAGGTGGAAAGAAGTTCTAAGGGGTTTGGTCATCCTTCTTGTTAGGATTGGCCTTGTTGAAAAAGATTTTTTATTACAAATAGTTAACATTGGACCCCTAGCATACAATATCTTACTCAATAGACCATGGATTCATCATATGCAAGTAGTGTTCTCCACCTATCACCGGTGTGTTAAGTTCCCTTAAAATGGAGTAGAGATTTGTATACCTGAGGATAACACTTTATCTATTAACTCAATTTTAGTGAGTGCTCATGTTCCTATCAATAGAGAAGCAGAAGACTTCAATGCAACCTTAGCTGAATGTAAAGACAAGTTCAAGTCAATAGACCTTAGCATGGAGGGTATCAACTCAACTCCCTCATAAATCCACTAGTTTCACCTAGGTCTTATGGAAATACTTCACAAGAAATGAGATCCTCTTCTTCATCTATAACTTTATTTGGCACATTTGTAGGGTCCTTAGTACCTATTCAAGATGAGAAAAAAGAGATAGTTGTTAAAGACTAGATTTATAGAGAAGAGAAATACATGCACAATGAGAACTTCTCTCCCTCTCCTAAGGCTTATGGAAGAGGGTATACTTTTGTCAAATAGATGGACTATCCTGGACATGGTCCTCTTAGTCACAGATTGGATGCTAGAGCCAAACCCCTTGATTGTGATATTTTTGGATGCAAGTCTAAGAAGACGGTTGGCCTAGGATTTGCGAATTACAACAAGAACACTACTCCTATCCTTGATGAGTCAGATAGTGAAGATGAACTAGAATACATACCTAATTTGATAAATCAGCAAGATATGTGTGAATATTGGGTCCCTTCCAATAATATCCTTTGGGGAGATTCAGATAGTCCAGTCACTCATGAGACAGTTGCAACCTTAGAACAAGATGAATCAGATGTAGAAGATCCTATCAGAGAATGTTAATGAAAGAATATTTTTCATTTGATGGAAAGAGAAGGTGTTACCCTTGATGGCATTAGAACTTCCACATCAAGACGTCCCAAACCTTCATGGTGTAAACATCCTAGTCAAAGTTCAGAAACAAGTTCATATGAGTATGAATGGGACTCCTTCTCAGAGCCTTCCATGGTTGACATGGAATAGAGGATTTGAACCCACATGTTGCCTTGGTAGATGATTCTTCACTTGTTAGGATGAATCTCGATTTGGGTAGCTTAAAAGGATACTTGACAGACTCTGATTCTTCGGTCACCAGAGATGATACCATTCACATTCACAACCTTGAACTAGTCATTGACTTACCTCTTGTTCATCCTAACCTCATTTATTGGTCCCAATGCTATCAAGAACCTAAGCTCTTAAAATTTCAAAATTATTATGATATAACATGTTACTTGAATGCCATTGAACCTGTAGTCTCTTCCACTAGTGAACCAACTACTAGCTTTATAGAGCCAGATATCAAGTACCTTAGTCACAAAATAAAAAGACAAGAAAATAAAAATAATAAGAGTTCTAATGGTGAAAACCACTGTGTGGCAGTGTTAGAACCAATAAAGGTAAAAATAAATGATGTATCCAAGGGTGAAAACCTCTCCGAGGTGCCTAAGAATGAGGTACTTTATCATCTCCCTAGCTACTTTCAAGATAGATCTTCAGTGCTTATTGAACCAACACAAATAGTCAATTTGGGTATAGCTGAGGCTCCAAAGATAGTTCACTTGGTTTAGTCCTTGTCACCACAAGAAAAAGAAGCTTACACTAAGTTCTTATAGAAAAATAAGATCAATTTTGCATGGACTTAGTCAAATATGCTAGGGTTGGACACTAATATTATCATGCATCACTTGTCCATAGCTCCGAGTGTCAAACCAGTTAAAAAAAAATTGAGGAAGATGCATCATCACATAGCTCTCCTAGTCAAAGAATAATTAGAGAAATGGCTTGGTGTAGGATTCATAAGAGCTATTGACTATGCTGAATGGATATCAAACATTGTACCAATTTCCAAACATGACAAATCCATTTGAATTTGCACAAATTTTAGAGATGTCAATAGAGCATGCCCTAAGGATGACTTTCTACTTCCCAATATAGAAATGATAGTGGATATGACTGAGGGTTATGATATTTATTCCTTGATGGATGGTTTTTCTGGATACAATCAGATTTAGATAGCTCCTAAAGATCAAGAAAAGACTACATTAACTTGTGCATGGGGTACCTGTTGTTCGAACATTATGCCTTTTGGATTAAAAAATGCAGGAGCCACCTATCAATGAGCTATGACAACCATTTTTCATGATATAATGCATAAAAACATGGAATATTATGTGGATGACACCTTGGCCAAGTCTAAGAAAAGAGACACATACTTAGATGATTTAGAAGTCATTCTAGATCGCATGAAATAATTTCAACTAAGGTTAAATCTTGAAAAGTGTGCATTTGGTGTCACCTCTAGAAAACTACTAGGATTCATCATTTCAGAAAAAGGAATAGAGGTAGACCCTGAAAAGGTCCAAGAAATCATAGATATGGCATCTCCTAGAAACATTAGTCAAATGAGGAGTCTTCAAGGATGTCTTCAATCCATAAGGAGATTCATTTCATAGTTGGCAGATAGAGCTCAACCTTTCAACAAGAACTTACACAAAGGAGTCAAATGTTTTTGGAATGAGGATTGTCAAAAGAAAATAGATCAAATAAAGAAATACTTGGAAAATCCTCCCATTTTAATACCTCCTATCCTAGGGAAACCACTTATTCTATACATTTTAGCGACAAAATATTCCTTAGGGGCATTACTAGCTCAAATTGATGAACATGGGAAAGAAAGAGAAATATACTAAATTAGTTGCACTCTTATTTCATATGAGGTTAACTACACCAGCATTGAGAAAGCTTGCCTTGCAGTTGTGTTTAATTCCCAAAATTTGTGACATTACATGCTTGCGCACACTATACACATCATAGCAAAAATAAATCCACTCAAGTATTTACTAGGTAAGGCTACCCTCACATGTAGACTTGCTAAATGGATGATGACCCTTTTAGAGTTTGACATAGAGTACATTGGGCGTAAAGAAATCAAAGGACAAGCAATAGTAGATCAATTGGTTGATTTCCCAATACAAAATAATGCACCTACTCAAGTTGACTTCCTAGATGAACACCTCATGTATAGGACTGAAAGAACATGGAAGATGTTCTTTGATGGATCCTTTATGAAAAATGGTTCATGAGATGGTGTGTTATTTGTTTCTCCTCATGGGTACAGGATTCCTAAGTCTTAGAAGTTATTGTTCCCATGTACAAACAACATTGTTGAGTATGAAGCTTTAACAAATGGACTTAAGATAGCCATAGAATGGAGAATCACAAAGTTACACATCTATGGAGATTCACATCTGATAATTAACCAAGTCAATGATGAATATCAAACAAAAAATGAGAAACTGGTACCTTACAAGAAAATGGTTGATTCCTTGAAATGATACTTCACGTTTGTCATGCTACAACAAATCACTAGAGTAGAAAACAAAGAAGCTGATGCTATGGCTACACTTGCTTCACTACTTCAGTTAGGGGAACATGAATCCAGACTTGAATTCTTGGTGGAAGAGCTACATCACCCTATCTATGACTCCCAAGAAAGTCATGTCATTTGTACCCTTGTTAGTCATGAGTCATCCCATTATGGTGCCATTTAATCATACCTTCATGATGGCATTATACCTAAAACCTTTAACCAATTTGAATGTAGAAACCTTACGTGAAACACCTCTCACCATTCCCTTATCTCTGGTGATTTGTATAGGAGGAGTCTAGATGGAACACTTCTTAAATGCTTAGATAAGTAAGAATCTAACCAAGCGTTAGTTGACATCCATGAGGGCATCTGTGGGGGACATTCCAATGGTCTTGCTATGGCCCAAAGGTTGCTTAGGGTGGGTTATTATTGGCCTACAATGTAGATTGATGTAGTAGCTTTTGCAAAGTCATGTGAAAAGTGTCAAAAACATGGTAACCTGATACATGCTCCAGGTAGGGAGCTCATGCCTTCTATATCTCATTGGCCATTTTAGCACTAGGCCTTTGATCTGGTTGAGAAGATTCATCTCAACTCATCAGGTGGACACAAGTTTATTATCACTTCTACTGATTACTTCACTAAATGGGTAGAAGTTGTCCCACTTTCTGTTTCCTCGGGCACAATGGTCTCTCTATTCATTCTGAACCATATCATTTGTCGATATGGAGTGCCTTCTAAGATTATCACTGACAATGGGGGCTAGTTCAAAAATAAAGACCTTAAACAACTCTACAAGAAATTCAAGATTAAATAACATTGGTCCTCCATTTACTTCCCAAAAGGAAATGGTCAAGCAGAGGCATCAAACAAAACCATTCTTAAAATCCTACATAGAATAGTTTGTAAGAGTGGTAGAGATTGGCACTTACAGATAAATCTGGCTTTGTGGGCCTATGGAAGAAGTATTTGTACTCCTACTGGGGCTACTCCTTTTTCTTGTACATATGGAATTGAAGTAGTGTTACCTTTAGAGGTTGAGATTCCTTCATTTAGAGTTTCCCTCAAAGGTCTAGTTACAAATGAAGACTACCATGCCATGAGAATTCAAGAGTTAGAACTTCTAGATGAGAAACACCAAGCATCATTTGACCATATGAGGGTGTATCAAAAGCACATATCCAAAGCCTTCCACAAAAAGGTTCACCCTAGAGAATTCCAAGTGGGAGATATTGTCCTATGTGAAAATCCTAAGAATCAACAACATAGAGATCAAAAGGGCAAATTTGAACCTAATTGGCTTAGACCTTACATCATTACGACAACTTTGCGGTCAGGTTCTTATTTACCATCTAGAGTAGAGGGAGAGAAGCTCCTTGATCCTATTAATGTCTTGCACCTAAAGAAGTTATATCCATGATGCCCATTCTGTCTGGGGGCATCCTTTGTACATATTGATCCTAAAAAATCCAAAAAAATGATATATTGTCAACAATTCAAAAAATTAGAAAATGTCCTAAAAAAATGATCATCTTAGTGAAAACCTAGCAATAGGACCTTTGATGTATCTCCAAAAAAATTATATATTCCAAAAATACAAAAAAATAATCAAAAAATTCAAAAAATTCAAAAAGAAAAAGTGCCTTGGTGAAAACCTAGAAACAAATGCCTTGGTAGCAAAAAAAAATAATATTAAAAGTCCTGAAAAAAAAAATTGCAATAAAATCCAAGTGGTGAAAACCTGGAAACGGGTGCTACTTGAGGCCTTTGTACCCTTGTTTCTTATCACGTGTCCTCAACACTTAGCCTTTATCCATCATGTCTTGTCCTTGTTGCCTTGGTTTGGAATTGGTCTTTGTCTTTTTCTAGGGGGCATAACTGTGTTAGATTTGGTCTCTTGGATACGTTAGTCTTTTAGACACCTCACAAACGGTGTTTTTAAACACCACCCCAACTATTTTTTTCAACACAACCCCTGGTATTGATTATTTTTCAACATTTATCGATTTGGTCTTACCCAATTTTGTCATGTGATCTTACCTGCTTGCAAGCATTTGATCCTTATCCTTAGAACTCAGTATTAGTTAACACACTTAAATTTTTAAACACAACACTTAATGCTTGAGCTATGTCATGATCTTTTCTTTGTGTACTAACTGTTATTGATTTTTGTTGAGTGTCCTTGTCTAATAAGTCTCTCCGGTATGAATAGCTAGAGGACTTGGGACATGGGGCATATTTTTATTTTCTTTCTGCTTGTGGGTGTGGTCTTGAAGCTCTAGAGTGTCTCTTTTTGTCCTCTTGAAACACTTAGAAGATTTGAGGAATCATCCTTGACTATTTTTGCACAACTGTTCTTATGGTCATCCCAACATCTATGCCTTGATGCAAGCGTGCTTTTGCTACATTCAATTGGATAAGCTAACATCAAAGTCATCTTAACCTTTATGTCTTTGATGCTTATGTTAGAATCTTTCCACATTCTAGTCTGATATAAATCACATTCATATCTTCATAGTTGTGCTTGTGACTAGTGATGATTGTGTGATTTTCTGATGTCCGTTAATAATGGTCCAATGATGAAAATAAGTTCCTTAACATTCTATAATGAATGATGAACAAAAAATCCTATGTTATAGTTTCTCTATTGCAAGTACACCTTTTCATTTTCATGTAGCTTGCATTGTTAGACTTCATGTTAATTTGCATTTTTAGGCTACATTAGGAGTTTGAGAGGGGTTTCCTTCATCTTTCTTTTGGACTTTTAATTAACTGTGGTCATGTTTTGATCTTCATTTCTTTATCTTATTTCGTGATCTCAATCAAAATTTTCTATCTTAAATAGTTGATTGATGTTGGGGCTTTCTCTTTCTTAAGGAAAATTCACTTTCTTCTCTCCATTTCTTTCAACCTCTTCCAAACTTCTATCTTCCATTCGCTTTCACCCCACTTCTTTTCTTCTAATTCAAACTTGGGGTATAATCTTTCATGCTTGATGATCTACCTTGGTTCTGTGATCCTTATATCTTTCATCTTACATCAAGAACCTTATTTTTATTTCAATTTAATCAAATTTATCAATTTGTTGTTTCTCCTCTATCTCATTTTGATTTTGATCATGAGGGGGAAGTACCTATAAAGCTTCAATCCTTGATTCAGCTTTATCAATCCTATCAATTGCTCTTCTTAGGGAAACCTTTCTTGAGATTCTTATCTTGGACATGTCAATTACCTATTTATAGGGGTGTTGACCTTGTCTTTTTTAATCAGCTTATCTTTGTCATGATGTGTTCCCATCTGTCGATCACACATCTGGGTTGTTTTGTGATCCCAAATTGATCTCACACTTCAACTGCATTCTTTGACTACATGTGTTCCCATAAAGATCACACATTAGTCACCTAGACTATGGGCCCCCATTCTTCAATTTATCAAATGACGGAATCAATTTATCAATCTCCCGAATCAATGCCTTGCGATATTTTCAATTCAAATCAATTTCCTTGATAAAATTGTAATTAATTCAATTATTTCAATATTTACTAAGGTTTGATCATTTTTATACTAAGTTTTATTTAATTAAGAGAATATGCTCCCTTATAATTAAAAAAAATATTTTAAATAAATAATAAAATCCACCTTATCCTATGTGTGCACATGAAAAAGGAATTTCTAAATTTAAAATAAAAAGAAAAATACTTTTTGTCTACACATTGAATGCACACTTTCCAAGATGAGTGGAATCTCCTTTTGCCTCTTAATCTCTTCCACACATATTTTCACCTCTTAACCATGTCCATTGATTTTGCCTCTTGAGAATCTTGTGCACCAAAGTCAAAATGAGAATTTTTCTCCACCCTTGGATTTTGCCTCTTAATCTCTATCATTCATTTCTCTTTAAAAGGAGCCCTCTCCTTCTCATTTGAGGATCCATATTTTATGTTATTGTTATGTTGTAGGTTTGGAGAGTGATTTTGGAGGAGAGTTTTGAGCACTTGAGCTTGAAAATTACAACTTCTCTTTTCTTGTCTTCTTCTCTCATGCTTCCATGGTAATCCATTTAGATTACTCTTGCACTTTCATGTTAGATTAGTTTCATATTTCATTTTATAGAATAATCTTGCAAGCATATTTCCTTTCATAGATTAGTTTTTCTTTCATGCATTGTTATCATATAGAATAGCTTCCATTTTCATTTGCATGCATATTTTATGATCATGGAGACTAGCACTCTTTCTTTTCCTCTTTGAATCTCTTATTTTATGGTGTACTTTCATGGGCACAAACTAGGTCTAAACTGAGGGCCTCCATTACAAACCCTTGCACTCCATGAATAGAGAGCTATGAGTCACCATTTGAGACCTCATTCTTCAGAAATCTTGGATATAATGACTCATAGAAGTGTGTCAACATTTTAGCACACAAATTCCTAATAGGATTAGAACTCCTAACAGGGTTATTTTACTCATAGTGAAGATATTTTTGGGTACCATCCCCATCATGATTTTTTCCTTAATTGGGTTTTCTCGAAAACAAATATGGTGTTATGAGTTCTCCTAAGTTTTTTTTTAATTTTGTATGGTTATTTATCTTATGCTATACCTTTATATGCTATTTAACAAAGGTAAATAAGTTTAAGGATTCAGTAAAGTACTATAACACTGATTCACCCCCCTCTTAGTGTTACCAGATCCTAACAATTTTGACTATTACATTTTGTGGCTTGACACACCCTACAATTCTAAATAAAATTACACACATCCTTCTGAAGTTGCGGCCAAAAGTAGTTTTCAATTAAGAAATCTATTATCTTATTAATGAAAAAATGTCATGCCAATCCTCCACTAGATTTTTTCCTAATAAGGTTATCCCTCATAGAACTTCTAAGTATACGCAACTAACTTCCTTTTAACAACATTCCATTTTGAATGAAATAATCTAACCACTTAGTTGTATTTGTAATAATAGGATCTCTACAAACTTTCCAAGGTTTAGTGAAGTATGAATCATGCTCATATAATGCTTTTAATTCACCAAATCCCAATACTACAATCTTCATTTCAATTGAAAAATTCCTTCTCCATCAAAGCATCAACAAATCTATTTGTCACACCACTCTTATGTTTCAGAACAAATGTATAACTCTATAGAAATTCAACCTATCTCATATGTCTCTGATTTAACTTACCTTGGCTACTCAAGTGCTTAAATGCTTTATAATTAGTATAAAGCACAAACTCCTTAGGTAGAAAATAGAGTCAACATTTCATCAATGCTTGGACGATGGCATAAAATTCTTGATCATACACTAAATACCTTCTTTTAGAATCATTTAAATTATTATAGAAGTAAGAAACATGTCTCCCTTCTTGACTTAAGACATATCCAATTGCATTTCCACTAGCATCACATTCTAGTTGGAATACCTTGTTAAGATTAGGTAAATCCAATACTAGTTATTATGTAACCTTCTACTTCAACAACTCAAAACTCCTTTATGCTCCATGTGTCCATTTGAATTCCTTTCTATCTCCCCTCATGGTTTAAGTCGTATGTCTACAATTTGAAATGAATCTTCTAATGAACTTTCAGTAAAATTTATCCAACTCATGAAATGATCTTACCTCTCCAGTATTCTTCAATGTATGTCACTCAATAATTCTTTCACTTTCTCAAGATCCATCTTCAATCCTTCAATAGATACTATAAATCTAAAATATACTAAGTCATCTATCATGAAGGTACACTTCTTAAGGTTTATTATAAAAACTTCTCTTCCCTTAACCTTTGTAATACTTGTCTAACATGCATCAAATGTTCCTCTCTTCTCTTACTAAAAATCAAGATATCATTCAAATACACAATGATACAATTACCTAATAATTTTCTGAAGAATTCATTCATTATCCTCATGAAAGTACTTAGTGCATTAGACAATCCAAAAGGCATTACCAACCATTCATATAACCCTTCATTTTTATTTAATGAAGTCTTCCACTCATCACCTTCCTTGATCCTAATATTATGATAACCACTTTTCAGATCTATCTTGGTGAAATATCTAGCTCCACTCAAATAACCATCAAATCATCCATCATTGGAAAATGAAATTGGTACTTGATTGTGATTTGGTTGATGGCTCTAGAATTGGTACACATCCTCCATTGTCCATCCTTCTTAGGTACTACGACTACAAGTATTGCAGATGAACTCAAGCTTTCTCTAATCAATCCTCATAGTAACAAATCTTGTACTTTCCTATTTATTTCTTCATTTTCTATAAGGTTCATTCAATATGATTATTTGTTAGGAAAACTATCTCTTGGTATCAATTCCATACATTGTGATACTTCTTATTGGTGGTAATCCATCATGTAAATTATCTGATATGATATTTTCATACTCATGCAACAATCCAGTACTTTCTTTGACAAGATGTTCTTCTATTGATATAATATCCTTAGACTTATTGGGTACATACATTATCATAGCTCATGCCATCCAAGAAATTAGTGTCATCTACTAAACAAATTTTTTCATTTGGTACACACTTCACTATCAAGGGGTTCCTATAAAGGTAATTTTTTTTTAATAATTCTATTAGAACCAATAGTGTACACATTCTTCCTACCATCATGTATAGCTTTCCTATCATACTACCAAGGTCTATCTGGAACAAGATATGAAAAACATACATAGGTATAATATCACACAAAAATTCATCATAATACCTCATGATCTTGAATTTAACTAGGCATTATTATCTTTCCAGTACCTTGTTCTTATCTTGAATCTATGCGATCTGATAGGGTTTAGGATGCTTCAACCTCTAGAACTTCAATTTTTCAACCAACTCCTCCAAGGAAAGATTATCCAAATTGCCACTATCCATGACAACATTTCACACCTTGTCTTGTACCTTGTATCTAGTTCAAAATAAAATCTTCCCCTACAATGGTTATTCATCTTTCTTTTCTTGGTATAGAACTCTCTGAGTTATCAAGGTTTCTCCATCTCTCCTTGGTTGTTGTTCACTGATCTAGTGGATTCCTCATCTATGAAGGTTGTGCATCTAATTCTCTCCACCATCCTTTTAGAGTTACCTTTTTTATATTCAAAAGATCAGTGTCCCACTTTTCCACATTAAATACAAGTGAAACTAAAATTCTTTTTATCACCGCTACTTTTTCCTTCACTATGATAGGAACTCCTATAATACCCCAAAAATGGGCTATAAGTTCATTAACCTCCTATATCGACACATCGAATGAAATCGACATCAAAATCCTAACCTAAGGCACATCTGAATATCATAGAATCCTAATTGATTATCATAAATTCTGCATTGGGGAATATTCCTAGTAATATTCCTAATCATCTTAATTATCTTTAATTTAATGATTATTTGGTGATAAATCCTATTTATCCTAAAGTTTGATTAATTGAATATTCTCAATATTTAATTAATTAGATTTAATACTGCCACTTAATTATTTAATTAAATTTAATTATATTTATTCCTAATTATTATTATTTAAATTTGACAATAAATCAAAATTCATATCATTAATTGATTAAATTCTTATTTAATTAATTAAAGCAAGTTATCATATTTAATAATATTATTTTTTGAATAAAAGTTTCATTGAATGATTGATTAACCCATAAATCAATTGTTTTATTTTTTAAAATCAGTTAAGTTGGAAATAAATCACTTTATTTATTTATTTAATTCATAATTATTATGCACAATTAGAAAAGCAGGCAACTAGAAATTAACAATCAATTTTAAACTCTATTTTGAGTTAAACACTGGTTTTGCATGATTTTGTGAATTAATTATATTTTATTCTTTGATAACTCAAAAATCAACTTGAGTTTATCTGAGTGATTTATGGCTTTTTTCCATACATCCCCAAAGCCTTGGATTTCTATAAAACCAAGGCTCAGCTCTTCAATCTCATATCTCATAATTTTGCAAACTTATGCTGGTGAATTGGTATCTAAAGAATTGAAGCCTCTTTGCGAATTAACAACTTTTGTGAGATCATTCATATTTTAGTATATCATTGTTAGATTAATTACATTGCATATCAATTTTTCATCTAGAATAGATTCATATTAGATTTTTCATCTTATTGCATCTAAAAACCAAAAAAATAGATTAATTTGCATCTAATTCATATCTAGATTTTGCATTCAAAACCTTTGTTTAGGTGTCGTCAAGGTCACTGATCTTGGTTCAATCTGAGAATACATACTCGCATCTACTAGAAGGTAGTAAATCGCTTGGTTAGTTTTGTTTTGAATTACTTGCATGATTTCAATTTCAACTAACCTCTAATATTTTACTGAAGTGTTGTGTCTACAGATAGGTACAAAATTCACACACACATTTCTAGCACCCACCGTGGGCCCCTGAAATGGGTTTCCATTCCATTTCTATCAATTTCTATCATCTTCTTGTCATTCTCTATTCCAAGCTATGATTTTTTTATTTATGTCCGTACAGTTGTCATATGAGTTTTGTTAGAAACTTGTACCAAGAGATACCCACGGTTGTACGATAGTTGATTTGATCGAGAATCATACTGATAGGATCACAGTGTCATTTGGAATCTCTATTGTTGTATGATCTGATACCCAGTGTCGTACGAGTTTTCAGACTGTCATCTGGGAGGTAACCCACTATCATACAAGTTTTAGTGCCAAGTTTCAATTGTCGTTTCACTTTTTTTAGCTAGTTTTCCAGATTTGGACTAACAGCTAACATTAACAATTGAAATTTTCTATTTCTGATTGATTTCTACTGGTTTTGATTGGAAAAAGTGCAAGAATTGCTAAAAATAGGTAAGTATCTACTAAGTGTGTTGTGAGGAATTTAGGTAATCTTTTTAGATGATAACATTTTGATTTGGATTAAAAAGAAATCTTGCGTGTCAAGCTTGTGTGACCATTATTGCTTTCATATCACATATTTCATTTTGGGCTATAAAAAAATGAACATAGATTTTCTTTTCAGCATCTTTGTTACACATAGTAAATAGGCCCTATGAACACTATTCATGGCTCTTGAGAGAGTGGGTTTCCAGAAAAACTGTTCTCAATGAAGGAACCCTTGTAGGTAGGGAGGATACTGAGGGAGTCTCACATTCTACTAGATTTGTGCATCTTTAGCTTCTGATTGATACATTCTCTTTCCGGAGAGGTTGATAGATCATGAGTGGTTGACATCATAGATCTTTTTGAGATAATCTTGGTCTTAGCGTGTCGGATTAATCTATCTACTTTGTTTGGGTTAACAGTGAAAAGGCTAGAGGATTATGCTCTACTCCCTTTTTGGGTAGTACCAGAAACTCAGATCTTTGAATCTAGAACCAGTCTCCATGTATATTTTGTGAGTCACCTTTAGAGAGGGTTAACCATAGTGGACATTCCCTTAATTGGGTAAACCACGTTGACGAAACCTCAAGCAGTAATAGCCATTTTCACCGTGGTAGTGACAATCGCTATATAAATGTCCTTGTGGAAGAAATCTCCAAAAGTGTGGTCTCTTGTTGGGCTGTCAGATCTCCCTAGCAGATCCTGAAAATTAAGTTCTCAAACTGTGTCAAAACCTCGATGTGCCTAGATTGGAGTTCACCCTCTTGAGATCATAAAAGTTTTAGAGTTAGACCATTACTAAAAACCCTAGTGAGGCCAAATTTTCATTTTTCTAGGAATATGTGCATTATTGCAAAACTTTTTGGAACATACACTCTTAGTACTCCTAGGGATTAGCACAATTCAGTCACTTGATTGTTCATGCATAGGGTTTCTTTTTCCCCTTTTCATTATCTTTAGACATGCTTGAAATCACTTGCTTGCTATTTTGCGTGCCTATTTATCTATTTGGTTACTAAGGATGAATCAATTCGCAAACAATCTTCAAATCTGGACAAACAATTTTGTGAACAATCTGAAACTAAAAATCTAAAAAATTGCAAAATCTGATGTCAAACACCTTTCTGGAGTCAACAGTCATTTTGTAAATTTAGAAAGTCATATGACTTTTGGCTATTGTCATTTTAGAACCCCCAAATTGTCGTATGGTATCAGGTACATTGTCATACGAGTTTTTCTACAAGTTAATTTCAAAAAAGTCAATTCCCTACAATCAACTGTCGTGCGATTTTTGCAATAGTCGTACAAGTTTTTCAATTGTCATTTCATGCTATACCCACTGTCGTATGAGCCTATAGAAAGTCATTTGAGAAATTTTGAAAAGTTGTCAGAAAGTCATCAGAACTATCAGAGACCCAGCTTTTCCAACCTATTTCCAGAATCTGTCAAATAAATCACTGTGTCAAGAATAGAGAAACAATTACTGAGAATCCAATCATTTTCCTAAAGTGGTCTTTTGAATCTGATTTAGCCTTCTATTTAATCGATTTGAGTCTTTATCATCTTGTGTCAAAACCTTGTCATAGCTATCAATCTTCAATCAATCATCAAAATGACTAAGTGTTGTGAACTCATGTCCTCTATCTTTTGGGAATCTACCCATACATCCAGGGCACAGTCTCCTTCATCTATGTCTAATCTAACCTTCAATCAATCAAACCTTGATAAGGTTGTGTCATTTGATCTTCTTGAATCAGATCTTTCTTTAGTTGTCTTCATCATATTCTTCTGTTTCACCCAAGGTTAATGGTGGAAACTAGAGCTTCCTCTCACAAGAACTCTAGAGAAATATCTCATACTTTACCTTTGACTCAGATCCAAAGTCCAAATTTTGAAAAACTCTACAATTCTGGTCTTTATGAAGATGATGACATTGGCAATCTTCGATTAAAAATTGGTTACATTCCTCCTTCATCAACTCACAAAAGTAATCAACAAACTCCTCATCAATCCATCCCAGGGAGAACTCCTACCATGTCTCAAGTAGGGACAAACTTTGGCTCTCAAAGAGCTCAATCTCAACATGGTGCAGATTAGGAACGCACACCTGAAGAAATTGCTCAATATCAAAATGATGATAACTTCAAAATAATGATGAAGCATTTCTTGAAAGAAGATAGAGAAGCATACTTTTTACAATTAGCTCATCAAGGAGCCAAACTTCCTCCCAAATTTAATGTTGAAGATATCATTACGCATGAGGAAGAAACTCCACTCACAGCTATGATGAAATAGATGCATGCCATGCAAGTCAAACTTAATAACCTTGAGAAAGAAAAGGAACCCAAGGAGTTCTCCATGGAGGCCCTATGTCATTTTCCATTTGACAAAGACTTGTACATGCCACCATTCCCAAAAAGAGTGGAAATGCCGAAATATGATAAGTATGATGGACACTCTGATCCTCAAGATCATGTCAGAGAATTCTGTACACAATCTATGGAGTTCATGCACAAACCAACCTATCTTATGCATCTCTTTCCTCGATCTCTGGGAGGAGAAGCCATCCATTGGTTCTCTAGATTACCTTCTACTATCAAAACTTTTGAGGAGTTGATCAAATTGTTCTATCAGCAATACTCCTACAACATTCAACATCTAGTCACCATGATTGATATCTGTAATCTCAAGCAATATCTAGGAGAAGCATTCTTGACATTTCTCAAGAGATGGAGGAAGAAATTCTCTCTATATGTCAGGCCTATTCCATAAATTGAGAAACTGGAAATCTTCATCAATAATCTTATCCCACAGATCAACTACCTTTTACAAATGCAAGATCATACATCTTTTGATAAGATGGTAGACAATGCGATCAAAATTGAAAAATTACTTGTGAGAAAAGGAGAAATCACACTTCAAAAGGACAAGTACGAATCAGGATCCAGTTCTAAAGACAAGAACAAAAATTGGAACAAGAATAAAGGCATTTTCACAGATGGTGTTGTTGATACTATCTATGCCCCATCAAAGGCACCAACTTTCAATCTAACTATTGGCACCCAAGCCATCAAAGCTTTAGAACAAAAAGTGTCTGAACCATCTCAAAAGAAGCCAGAATACAAATCTTGGTCCTCTGATAATAAATGAAAGTTCGCTCCTCTTGGAGAATCTTTAGAATCAGCTATGAGAACTCTGTTGGCTAATAACATCATCTCTTTTCCTGAGATTTGATAATTTGACCCTAATCCTAAACCAAAATGGTGGAGAGAGAATGAATTATGTGATTTCAGTCGAGGTAAAGGTCACAAAACTAATAACTGCTTACGCTTGAAACATACTATTCAAGATCTTATTGATAAAGGAGACATCACGATTGACAATCATAAGAGAAATAATGATCATATGGCATTCACATAACCATTTTTGAAACATGGTCAAGAAGTTTCATCTTCTCAGCCTAATATGGGGGCAAAGGTCAATTATGCTTACCCTGGAAATAATGTTATCAATATGGTTGAACCCTGTCTCTCTGAACATTGCAATGTCATCACAATTATGTGAAGAGATAGAGATCATACTTCAGGTAATGCAATGACTCGATCACAAGCTCAGGCACATCTGAATGGACAAATCCTAGATTCATCAAATGTCCCTAAGATGCCTTTCAATCTTTCTTCCACTTCCAAACAGAAGGCTACTTCTAAATCTTCCAATCCTAAAGATACGAAGCCAACATCTTATAGCATTGTTCAACAACTCCAACACAAAAATGCAAAAATCTCAATGTTTGAGTTGCTTTGGATATCTCCAGCTCATAGAGCTATTCTAGACAAATCTTTTCTCGGATCCAATGTTCCTGATGACCTTGATTTAGATAGGTTCCAGACTATGGTCGTACATCTTACATCTCCCCAGTATATATCCTTTTCAAAGGAAGATGAAAACTCCTTGAGTCACCCACATAACCAGCCCTTGCATATAGAAGTCTTGATCCAGAACTGTAGAGTCAAATGTGTGTTGATAGATGGAGGCACTGGCCTAAACATTTGTTCTTACAGCTTGGTCAGACAATTGGGATTTTCAGAAATGGCTATTAATCCTAGAAAGAAAATAACTATAAAAGCCTATGATGAACAAGAAAGATCTTCTAAAGGCACCATTGTCTTACCTATCAGAGTAGGTCTAGTTATCAGAGATACTGTATGTCAAGTTCTTGATCTACCTTTGGCTTACAACATCCTTCTAGGGAGACCATGGATACATGAGATGAAGGCTATTCCTTCTACATTCCACCAATGTTTGAAATTTCCTTATGAAGGAGTAGAGGTCACTATTCTAGTAGATATATCCACCACTTGCAATACATTGAAGGAAAGTGCAGATAAACTTGTGCCTAATAATATAGAATCTACCATTGAGCCAACTAAAGGAGCATCCACATCTAAAATGGAAGATCTTGCAAAAGAGGTCAATATCAAAGAAAATGGTATGGGAGAATACACTATAGAGCCAGTCTTGTCTTTGACATCTCTCCCTATCTCACCTAAGTCTTATGGAAAATCTTTAAAATAGTCCAAACCAAACTCTAAAGAACCTCTTGAGGCATATAAAAAGAATTTTGTAGCAGAACAAGTCTCCAAGCAAGAATTTGAAGAAGATGAAGTTGTGCTTGCATGGCTATACAAAGATGAACCTGGATCTCAAGTTGTTTAGACTAGTGATTCTACAGTATCCAAAATCCCTTCTAAGGCATATGGTCTAGGAGATAAATTAATAGCTAAGATGGGATATTCAGTTAAAGGACCTCTAGGAGTCAAAGGAAAAGGTCTCATAACACCTATTTCACATATTGGTAGGGAAAACAAAGATACTGTTAGCTTAGGCTTTAAAAAGAAACCCTTCCACCTCAAAGGTAATTGTTCTCATGTTATAGATCTGATCACACCAGGAGAACCTCTTCTTAAGAAGGAAGAAACTGAACCATCAGATAGTGATTCGGACAGCTCTAAACTTATCCCTTATGAGCATTTGCCTAAGGAAATCACAGATCTCCTTGAAGCTGAAGATGATCCAATAAAAAGAATCAATGTAGTAGAAACACAAGAACCTACTATCAATCAAGAGATAGTTGCAACACAAGAACTAGCTAATCTCGAAGACAATCAAACAGACAAAAAGGAAAGTGGTAGTTATTTTGAGATAGATTCTCATGAGTATGAATTCAAATCAGAATATGAGGGTAACCCTTCTTGGGGTATTCATCCTGACTTTACTCATGTTCTTAGATTTCCTAGAGGCATAGATGAAGAATCTAATAACTATGAATGGGGAGCTATTCTAGAAGAAGATGAGCTTATTACAGAGAAACATGTTGATTTTATTCACCAATATGCACCTGAACCCAACGTAAGTCTAGAGTGAAATGATGAACCTATCAAGTCTGATCCACCTATGGCTGAATTGGACTCCCACAATGACATTGAGCCTATTCATGAATTGAATGTCTTAAGTTGTAATATCACCTTTGAACTCGAGCGTTAGGTTAGGACCAATGATGACAGATCCATATCTGTAAACACTATCTCCCAATCTTTCCCCATTTTGACTATCCAATATCTAGACCTTATTGATCAAATCTCCACAAATCTGAGCCATGGTATTTATACATTCCCAAATGACTATACCATTTCTTGCTATCTAAATGTAGTTGAGCATATGAAGACTTCCATCAGTGAACTGAGTGTTAGCATGACAGAGTCAGACATCAAGTATCTTAGTCAGAAAAATAAGAATAAGAATACAAAGAAAAGGAGTTCTGAGGGTGAAAACCACTTTGTGGCAATCTCAGAACCTACAAAAGTAAAAATAAAAGATGTATCTGAAGGTGAAAACCTCTCTGAGGCACCTAAGGATGAGATATTTGATGTTCTTCTAAGTCATTTACAAGATAGATCTCTAGTTCTAATTGAGCCCACTCAATCCATCAACTTGGGAACAACAAAGGAACCACAGTTGATTCATGTAGCACAATCTTTATCAGAAGAAGAGAAGCAAAAATTTACTACATTCCTAACAGAAAAGAAGATCAACTTTGCATGGAAATATTTAGATATGCTAGGGTTGGATCCTAATCTTATCATGCATCATTTATCTATAGCTCTAAATGTCAAACCTATCAAGCAAAAATTGAGAAAGATGCATCCTCATGTTGCACTCTTGGTAAAAGAAAAATTAGAGAAGCTCCTAAAGGCCAAATTCATCTGAGTTATTGAATATGTAGAGTGGATCTCTAATATTGTACCTATTTCAAAACAAGCTAAATCAATCAGAGTATGCACAAACTTTAGAGATGTAAACAGAGCATGCCCTAAGGATGATTTTCCACTACCTAACATTGATATGATAGTGGACATGACTGCGGGCTTTGAGATGTATTCTTTAATGGATGGTTTTTATGGATATAATCAAATAAAAATTGCTCCAGAGGATCAAGAGAAAACTTCTTTTACATGTGCATGGGGCACCTTCTGTTGGAATGTCATGCCATTTGGGCTTAAGAATGCTAGTGCTACATATCAGAGAGCTATGACTTCTATTTTTCATGACATGATGCATAGGACTATGGAGGATTATGTTGATGATACTTTAGCAAAATCTATGATCAGAGTTAAACATCTAAATGAATTGAGCAAGATACTAGATAGAATGGAAAAATTTATTCTTAGACTAAATCCTAAGAAGTGTGCTTTTGGTGTCACTTCTGGAAAACTCTCAGGATACATAGTTTCAAAGAAGGGCATTGAAGTTGATCCAGCTAAAGTAAAGGCTATCATGGAAATGAAACCTCCAAAGAATATTAGTCAAATAAGGACATTGCAAGGAAGAGTTGAATCTATCAGAAGATTTATATCACAGCTAGCAGACATATCACAACCTTTTACAAAAACATTATGCCTCCCATTCCAGGGAAGCCTTTAATCTTATATGTCTCCACCATAGATACATCATTGGAGGCATTGCTAGCACAACATGATGAGAACAAAAAGGAAAGAGCTATATACTATATCAGTAGAATATTGGTTGCATATGAAAAGAACTATTCAATGATTGAGAAAGCTTGTCTAGCTGTGATATTTTCATCATAGAAATGAGACATTACATGTTATCTCATACCACACATTTGGTAGCCAAGATTGATCCACTCAAGTACCTTCTAAGAAAAGCTGCCCTCACAGGTAGATTAGCTAAATGGGTCATGCTCTTAAGTGAATTTGACATTGAATATGTGGAAAGAAAAGCTATCAAATGATAGGTTATTGCTGATCAATTAGTAGATGCACCTATGATTGATGATACACCAATGCAAATGGAATTTCTAGATTCCTCTATCATGACTCTTTCTTCTAGAGAATGGCAGTTATTCTTTGATGGCTCCTATACACAGAATGGATCTGGAGTAGGCATATTGTTCATAACTCCTCAAGGTTACTCAATCCTAAAAGCATTCAGATTAAAGTTCCCTTGCACAAACAATATTGTATAATATGAAGCCCTTCTTAATGGCATGAAGATAGAATTGAATGGAGAGTAATATAATTACACATTCATGGAGACTCACAACTTGTTATCCATCAAGTCAATGATGTGTACCAAACTAAAGATGAAAAGCTCATTCCTTATAAGAGAATGGTAGATGATTTAAAGAAGTATTTCATATCTATCACATTTGAGAAAATTCTTAGAATAGAGAACAAGGCTACCGATGCAATGGCAATGCTATCTACTTTATTACAGTAGCCTAAACATGAGCTACGCTATGAGTTCTTGGTGGAAGCACTATCTTATCCTACATATGATTCCCCCAAAACCCACATGATCTACACTATTGTTGGTCATGATTCATCCAGATACAAAAACCTATTTTCCTATCTCCAAGACCAAATCATTCTCGATACCTTCAACCACCATGAAAAGAGATACCTTCTTTGTAATGCCTCCTGATATGTCATCATTGGTCATGATCTATACAAACAAGGTCTAGATGGTATGCTACGTAGATGTTTAGAATAGGAAGAGTCTCAACATGCGTTAGAGGAAGTCCATGATGGTATTTGTGGGCCACACTCGAATGGTTTAACACTAACTAAAAAACTTATTAGCACTGGGTACTATTGGCCTGAAATGGAGAAAGAGTCTATCAAGTTTGCTATAAATTGTCAAAAGTGCCAAGTGCATGGCAACTTAATTCATTCTCCAGGGAGAGATCTAATTCCCTTCACTACAAAATGGCCTTTTCACCAATGGGCATTTGATCTTATAGGAGCTATACATCCTCATTCTTCTAATGGACATACCCATATAATCATAGCTACAGATTATTTTACAAAATGGGTAGAAGTAGTCCCTTTGACACAAGCAACTGGTAAACAAATATCTATGTTCATATTGAACTATATCATATGCAGATATGGGATACCTCATTCCATAAATATAGATAATGGTGGACAATTCAAGAACAAAGATCTAGATGATTTATGTGCTAAATTCAAGATTACACAACATTGGTCATCTATCTACTATCCTCAAGGGAATGGACAAGCTGAGGCTTCTAACAAGAATCTATTGAAAATCTTGCACCATACAGTTAATAAAATAGGAAGAGACTGGCATCTCATGATCAATCCAGCTCTTTGGGCCTACTAAACAAGTATCAAAATGCCTACTGGGGCTACACCTTTCACTTTGGTTTATGGGTATGAAGTCATACTACCTATTGAGGTTGAAATCCCATCACTAAGAATCAGAATGCATGGTCTAGTAACTGATGATGACTACAAAGTGTCTAGGTTGCAAGAGCTTGAACTACTAGATGAGTGTAGACAAGTAGCATATGATTATCTCAGAGTATATCAGAAGAGAATGTCTAGAGGTTACAACAAGAAAGTCAGACACAAAGAATTTTAGGTTGGTGATCTAGTCTTGAGAGAGAATCCTAAAAATCAATCACATCAAGAATGCAAGGGGAAGTTTGAACCCAACTAGCTGGGTCCCTTTTTTATCACTACTACTTTTGGCTCTGGTGCCTATCAACTCTCAATGATTGAAGGATAATAGCTCTGAGAACTGATCAATGTTCTTCATCTGAAGAAATTCTATGCCTAAGGCATTCAGTCTATGGTAAAATGTCTTGAAAAAATTATAAAAATTTGAAAAAGTCTTGAAAAAAATGAACATCTTGATGAAAACCTAGCAATAGGTGCCTTGATGATTCACAAAAAAAAAGTAAAAAATATCAAAAATATCAAAAAATTTGAAAAAATATCAAAAATATCAAAAAAATTAAAAAAATGAAAAATACAAAAAAATGAGAAAAAGAAAAAAGTGCCTTGGTGAAAACCTGGAAATAGGTGCCTTGGTAGCAAAAATAGAATCTCTGCCAAGATGGTGAAAACTTAGCAAACAGGTGTCACTTGTTTCAAAATGCTCCATCTATCAGCAAAATCTTGGTCTTTCCTAGCTTTCAGTATTGCTTTAGTTTGTACATATCTCCTGATTTGTTTTTGCATTCCTATTTTCAATAAGTCGGTTTGTACACCAATAAGCTCAAGCGTCTATATCCTATCAATGTTAAAACTTGGGGGCAATCAAAGTCATATCCTATGGCCTCCAATGTGTCTTAGATGTATCATATCCTATCAGAGTCCTTTGAAGCTTCATTTGAGTCAGTCAGTCAGTCTTGTCTCCAGAAAGGATTTTACATCTACAACAATGCAATCAAACATCAAACACAAACTAAAAACAATCTATGCTTTTTACATGCTCTTATCTCCTTGTATGCTTACTGATTTACATTGAGATTTTTGCCTATTATGTCCTTTTGAGCTCTTCGATGATGTCCTTTACAAGATTTAGAGAGTGATGACTAGGGGCATAATCTTTTCTTTGTCTTCTGCTTGTATGTGAAAATCTAACAACTTTGGAAATTCTAGATTGATATGGTGTCCGACTATAAGAGCCTCTATCTCGAATTGGATGGCCATGCATACCTCAACCATTGATACCTGGAAAATTCAAGGAAGTTTGATCAAAATATTTGTCTTTTTGAGTGAGTTCTTTCTCCTACTGTGAAACATGATCTTACCTAAGGATGTGAATGATAAAGGGTCACTACAGGTAATTCACATTGGATTTAGAATAATCTCTTGACTGCTTGATGTCTTTGTAACGCAAGGTGTATTATGGTCATCATGATGTTTATGTTTTGATGCTTATACAAATTGCAATATCAAAATGGACATGATATTCAGGCCATCTTGACATTTATGCCTTGATGCTTATATCTCATCCGACATTCCAAAAAACAAAATCAATATTCATATATCCATGGTTTCCTAATTAGTGGGTGTTGTATTGATTCCTACGCATAAAAATCAATATTCATATGTTTATGGTTTCATAACTAGTGGGCATTGTATTGATTTATCTGATTACCTAAAAATTCAATGATCAAAATGAATGACACATGATCAGTGACTAGGTCCTAGGTCTTAGGTTGCATCTCATTTTGCATGTTTCTTTGCATTTTGCATGTTTACATGATCTCACAAATGGCTAAATGAACTTCAATGCTTAAAAAATTCTTCAATTTCTTATTCAAATATAAAAAGAGCTGAAACCTAACTCAAAGGTCTCTTCATCGAATCGCAAGCAGTTATCCTCCTAGGTTAAACATCCTTTTTGACATAAAACTGAGTACTTGTCTTCATCAATACTTGCAAAACATATCATGTGTATCATTGCATTTACATATCATAATCATTTGTTGCATTACAATTCATCCATGTGCATAAGCATAAATCATACATACATCTTTCCATAATCAAATACATTTGTATACCATCCATACATATGAAAGAAATCATTGCATTGCATATATCCATACATACATTCTACTCTACTCATAGCATAAGCATCACATGATATCATCATACATCAAAACATGACAAGTACAAATGAAGTCACAACCAAAATATCGATCTCATATATATATCAAAAATCTCAAACTAGTCAGGGGTGCACTACTAGCACAGTATACAAAAGAATGAGCTTAGTTGAGCTATCAGAATCAGTACAGTATATCAGAATCAAAAGATAAAAAATGTCAGAACATATCACAGATCGATCAGCTCTCAGCCTGATCCTCTACACCTAGTGGAGGAGGAGGTGGTGCATCTGGTACTACCTCTGCTCTAGGTTCTCTAGCTCCCTCTGATGCCATCATGTACTATGAATAGGAGGGAACTATCTGTGTAGCAAGAACAACTATATAATATGTGGACACATAGTAAGCTACCTGTGAGGTCTGATGAATCACCTCTACCTGTAACCTCTGTACCTCAGTATGCAACTCAGTCTGCTATCTATCTACATCTATGTATCACTCCTTCCATCAAGCACTACGCACCTTCAGGTCCCTAACCTGTGCACTAAGCTATTTGATAGTGTCTTGTGGAGTAGGAGGAGCAGTAGGATCAATGTCTAACATCTCAGTATCTGGGGGAGCCTACTTAGTAGTATCTACCCTCTACGCCTTACGGTGTCTAACCTCAGCACCTAAATCAAAACTAGTATCCCCCTCTATGAAATCCACACCACCACCTACCACCTACTCAGCTACCAATACCTCATCTACTAAACCAACTCCACCTAATGTACCACCCTCTCCCCTAGTCTGTTTATGAGAATTGAAAGATCTTCTTGTTGTGGAACTAGTGGGATGAGGGGTCCTCATCTGTCCTAATGGTCTCTATGGTGGAGCCATCGCTCTGGGTCTTGAAGGTGTGGGGTGAACCATAGGAGTCTATGTAGGTCTGGGACCTTGTCCCATCAGAGCACCAGTAATGTCCATCACCTCCTCCATGGAGGGTATCAACTCGGTCGAATCAGAGAATCTATGAATGGGGTGGTCAATAAGCCATGAGATGAATCCATCAGTAACACCAGCATCGAGTACATTTGGTCTATACTCCCAGTCCTGGTTGACAATAGCACTGTACTCCTGAGAACACAAAGCATAAGAGAGCCTTTGTGTCCATCCCAGTCCAATCTTGTGGCCTATCCATGCATATGTAGCATAATCCTCTAGGGCATCTTGTATACGTCCATACTGCCGCCAGACCCTAGTAATCAAAAATCTCTCTATAGTGGAGGATGACCTCCCAATCAGTACACAGCTCTGGAAAATGTAACTGAACTACTCTCACACAGTAGGCTACAACTCAATGGCTACATATGGTCTCCAGTGCACAAAAGTCATATCATCGAGGCATCACCTCTAGTACTCAGTGTGGCCCATCTATCCCTGTATCACATATCCAGCATATCTATATATGACAGGCTCCTGAGGCTACCTTTATGTAGTACACACTAGTCTCAACATTGGGATATGCTCCCAATCTCATATCTGTAAAACTAAGGCTCTTGCAGCAAAATATTTGCTCTCCTAATACACTACCTTGTGCATCTCAGAGAACATGTTTGCTAATAGGCACTAACCCCAAGCCAACTCAAAGGGAGTGGCCATCAAATGTGCTATCATAGGGGCCCGGCCCATCAAAAGACCATTTTGCTGATGGTCAGACATGATAATGCCACCAATCATCCTGACAATGATCACTCTAGTCGATGTGTCTGTCCATATCTCTGCACTAAGGTCTCCCAGGAAATGGAGGCTTCCATCTGAGTATAATCTCCAAAGAGACGTCTAAAAGCTAAAACACCTGAGTTTCCCAAACTCACGTACTCTGGTCATTGGCCTGCATGGAATGGAATGCCTAGTATTTAGTACACATCCTTAGGGGTAACAATGATCTCCCCCATCGGCAAGTGAAATGTCTGGGTCTCTGAGTGAAATCTCTCAATCAATGCAGTCAACAGTTTGTGATTTACCCTAATCTTGGGTAAATGTATCAAGTGCTCAAATCCACAAGATGCAAGGTGGACCCTCATAGGGTCTAGCAAGGACACACATAGTCTCTACATGGCAAGATGCAAGATCCGCACATGTACATCTGGATATACAACCCACATAGCATAGAAATAGGGAATCCTATCAGTAATTGGGTCACATAATAGGTTTAAAGGACAGAAATGGGGCAATTCAGTATCTTAGAAGGTAGGTTGACAGGTCAGCAATCAGGCTAAGAGATCAGAAAAATAAAAAATTTGACCTAATACTAAGTTTTAAGCTCACTGTTTTCCATACGACATTTCAGACTGGCATGAAAATTCAGACTGGCATGAAAATTCATACGGCTTTCCACATCATACTAAACGACAAACCATAGTAGCACGACAATGAATCCCTCATCGTATGAGTTATGAGGGACCCAACAGAATGTCG
Source organism: Chamaecyparis obtusa (assembly GCA_027943335.1). Lineage (NCBI taxonomy): Eukaryota > Viridiplantae > Streptophyta > Pinopsida > Cupressales > Cupressaceae > Chamaecyparis > Chamaecyparis obtusa. The sequence continues at coordinate 440,843 of BSBK01002646.1, read as the reverse complement.
TATGACTCTTGGGTCCCTCTGATACGAGTTGTGGGGGCCTATGAAACAACACTCTAGTTACAGTTGAAAAGTCGTACGAGTCTTGCTGGGGAGTCGTATGAGTTTCCGTGCACGCAAAATTCAAAATGGAAAAATGTATGAAAAATTACTAAAATCCTATAAAACATGGAAAAATTGACATTTTAGCAAAGCACAGAGGTCCACCTACCGCATGTCCGTACTGTCGAGGTCTCTGGTGTCTCCAGCTATGCTCAAATCGGTGTGAACTCATAGGTACCTTTAGTTCTGCGGCTCTATCTACCAGTTTTGCTCAGAGGGCTCCACAAGTTTCTAAAGTCAAAAGGTTGAAATGAATTGAAAATGACCCTTCTGACCTTTATATAGCTTTTGACCTAATTTTCAAAAGTGCTCCATTTTTCATGAAAATTGCACCCTTGGCTAATTTTGACGTTCTAAATCCATTTTCAGGATCAAAATTAAAATCTGAGATCATTTACTATGTCAAAATTGTGATTTAAAATTTTTGGACCTAGAATGGACTACTGCTTGCATAATCGACCTTCATTCATCACAAAATCTAGTATTCAACTTAACTGATTATCTTCCATCAAACTATCAAAATTTCAACCATGGTCAAACCTAGTCAAACTTGGTCTTCTAGACCTCCAAATGATGTAGAATGTGATCTCAAATGTGTTTAACCACTTCTTCAATCAATTAACATGCTTCTGAACTATTTAACACTGACTTTTCTTGTCAAATTTCAATTTTAATCCTGAAGGGGGCATGGTATTACACATCATTCAAAGTCTGTAATCTAAATCTGAAATCATATCTTTCCTCAATAATCAAGACAACAACCACATCTAGTTGCTGATTCATCAAAAAGACCTCATCAATTAGGGAAAATCAATCGCTTGGGGCATATTAGATTCATCAAGATCCATATCAATCTGGTATTCTCCTAATCTTGTAAATTGTATCAGTTTTTGTAACTATCGGTTCAATTGTGTTATTTCCTTGGTTCTTCAGAAACTAAAGGGTTCAGATGTGATACCAATGTGATTCTTATTGACAATCAGGTCTAGAATTGGTCACACACTTCTTCAAAATCATAAGGTTTGAAATCAGGTGTTTTGACACTTTTTCGCAATCATCGATTCATTTACTGTTATAGTTAACATTATCTTTGGCCATTCAGGACCTAATATCTTCATATCAACTTCAATCAGCTTCGATCTCATATCAATTTCAATTTCAAACATCAGTTTCAACATCATACACAAAATGTCTTTGAACCACTGCACTTCATACAACAATTCAAAGATGGGCAAAATGTAATACCCCAAAAATGGGCTATAAGTTCATTAACTTCCTATATCGACACATCGAACAAAATCGACATTGAAATCCTAACCTAAGGCACATCTGAACATCATAGAATCCTAATTGATTATCATAAATTTTGCATCAGGGAATATTCCTAGTAATATTCCTAATCATCTTAATTATCTTTAATTTAATGATTATTTGGCGATAAATCCTATTTATTCTAAAGTTTGATTAATTGAATATTCTCAATATTTAATTAATTAGATTTAATACTGCCACTTAATTATTTAATTGAATTTAATTATATTTATTCCTAATTATTATTATTTAAATTTGACAATAAATCAAAATTCATATCATTAATTGATTAAATTCTTATTTAATTAATTAAAGCAAGTTGTCATATTTAATTATATTATTTTTTGAATAAAAGTTTCATTAAATGATTGATTAACCCCTAAATCAATTGTTTTATTTTTTAAAATCAGTTAAGTTGGCAATAAATCACTTTATTTATTTATTTAATTCATAATTATTATGCACAATTAGAAAAGCAGGCAACTAGAAATTAACAATCAATGTTAAACTCTATTTTGAGTTAAACATTGCTTTTGCATGATTTTGTGAATTAATTATCTTTTATTCTTTGATAACTCAAAAATCAACTTGAGTTTATCTGAGTGATTTATGGCTTTTTTCCATGCATCCCCAAAGCCCTTGATTTCTATAAAACCAAGGCTTAGCTCTTCAATCTCATATCTCATAATTTTGCAAACTTATGCTGGCGAATTGGTATCTGAAGAATTGAAGCCTCTTTGCAAATTAACAACTTTTGTGAGATCATTCATATTTTAGTATATCATTTTTAGATTAATTACATTGCATATTAGTTTTTCATCTAGAATAGATTCATATCAGATTTTTCATCTTATTGCATCTAAAAACCAAAAAAATAGATTAATTTACATCTAATTCATATCTAGATTTTGCATTCAAATCCTTTGTTTAGGTGTTGTCAAGGTCACTGATCTCGGTTCAATCTGAGAATACATACTCACATCTACTAGAAGGCAGTAAATTACCTAGTTAGTTTAGTTTTCAATTACTTGCACAATTTCAATTTCAACTAACCTCTAATGTTTTACTGAAGTGCTGTGTCTACAGACAAGTACAAAATTCACACACACAACTCCTACCATTCCTCCTGTAGAAGCCATCATCTTCAATTTATGATCCACTCCTATCCTGATATGTAGAAGATCTACCTCATCTAGCATTAGGACTAGATCAACCTCTATGAAACATTCCTCCTTTTCTCCTTTATCTCTATTCATGCCTTTAGTTCAACTTTTCTTCAGCCTTAAAATCCCACTTATAAGCTTCCTCAACACTTCTAATCTATATCCTTCTAATTTAATCTTATATTGACACCCTTAAACCATTAAGGTAGTGGGAAACTTGTTTTGCTTCATCATCTACATGTCGAGATCTAATGTTCAGTTTGTAAAACTCCTTAGTATAACCCTTAACACTTGAGTCCTTTTGCTTCAAGTTCTATAGCTTCTTAAATAAATTCACTTGATAGTCCTTACTTAAGAACTTAGCCTTTAATTTATTCACCATCTATCCCAAGATTCAATCTTATCCTTACCTCTTCTTTTCCAATTCATTCTCAAATGTTCCCAATATAAGGATGCATGTCCTTTCAACTTGGTACAAGCATATTTTACCTTATTCTCCTCACTAGTTCCTTCAAGTTAAAATTACTTGTCCATCTCTGTTATCCAATCTATTAATTCATCAAAATCCAAGTTACCATGATATTAAGGTCAATTCAAATGAGGTCTCTTATTTCCATTGGTCAAGGCTTTGATGAACCTTTCTTCCTCTTGATTCAAATGTTCTTGATCTTCATTGTTCTTTGCTTTCCTAGCCCAATTTTTTAATCTCCTCTTCATCACTTGCATCTTCAATGTGTTTCTCTCTCCTCTAAGCTATTTTTTCCACTTCCAATCTAGCATTAATTTGTCTCAACATATCCAAGACAAATGGATCTACATTCCTTTCTCCTCTAGCATTTCTTCTAGCGATCTTCATAATATTTATTAGCTATAGGTTGGATCCTCTCTTATACCACCCCACAAGAAAACCCTAGGTTTAAAAACCTTCCCTGTACCACTTGATGTAGTCAAGGATAGTGGGAACTCATAGAGTCAAACAAACCCTTTCAACAAGAGTCACATAACAAAATCCCAAAAGGAAAACAATGAAATGAATGCAAGATCAGCCTCCTTCTTATCACATAATCAGTTATAGGAGATGTTGCAAGGAGAAATACATTCTTGGCATATAGGCCTAATTAGATTCTTCAATAGGTTATGTTTTTATATGATCTATAAGCCATAGGAACTACATGGACCTTCTATACAAAATTTCTTCCATCTAATCTAAAATACCAGATCTTACTACATGCTAAGCTACTATTCTATATAGACTGATTCTATCTATTCTTCTTTATGCTCAAGAGAAGAAAAACAAAATCTTATAAAGCCTTCACAAACCATAGGTCAGCCTAGAAATATTACATTTCCCAATGCAAAGAAAATGTATTAAAAAATAGGTCAAGACCTAAAATCGTAAGGATCCTATTGTTTCTTGGATAGGATTTTACACTCCATGAGATACCAATATACCTATGACTAATATTAAGGAGGGGTTAGTTCCAAATGTGAGAAATCTATATTTAACTAGACCAATTATAGGGACAAAACTGCCCCCTTCACTTCTGGCTCTGCAAACCCAAGGCAGGTGCACCTGATCCAATAGATATAATTCTTATTCTTTACTCAATATTGGATCTTACAATAGATGATAGTGAGAAAGTACTAAATAAAAACCTATTATTCATTGAATCTCCATCACTGGGTGAAATAACTCATATGAAGTAAATAAAATGTAAAAGACTAGTATTGATTGAGTGTTTCAGGATTACAAGACTTCAATCATTCTACACAAGGAAAAGATAGGAAAATACATGCTAGTGCCCTATCCATTGGGAAAAATATTAGAAGACAGAATGCATAAAAGGATGTTTTGAGGAGAATTTGGTCTTTAGACATAAATACAAACATATCGACTCTTTCCTACTTATAGAAAATCCTCAAATGAATTTAGTAAACATGTATCCCACCCTGAGCAGTATTTAATCCAATCCTAGATCAGAACTCAAAGCCAAACACATACATATAAATCTCAGAAAGACTTAAAGATTTATAGAATAAACTCAAAGGAGAGATAAATAATTGAGGTTTGTATTAAGTATAACCTTGAATGTTGTATACATCATTTTCTAAACAATAAGCTTGCAAAATGGCAGCAACAACCTGTACTTCCTCTCTATTTCTTTGATAAGAATGATACAAAATTTACAATCCTCGACTGAGGGCTAGGGTTCCAAAATCTCTATCTTTTTGACTCCTAAACTCTCAATGCCTAGAATGATCATGGAAAATCCTTTATATACAAGGAAATGCAACAAGCTACCGATCATTCTATGGTTTACAAAATTCCTAACCTAAAAACTTTACAACAACCTTATTAGGTTTACAATAAATACACTGATCAAATAGATGAGATATTTCATAGAAGAGCCACCCTACTTTATGCCTTTAATGTTGTCCTCAGCTTCTTTTAACAAATCTGATTGAAATATCTCATTGTCTATCCTACAATGAATGCCTTTCTACATCTCAACAACCTTTACTGCTCAAAAAGTAACTATCTTGCTTGTTTAAGAGGTTGGTGGAGTATTTATTTTCTCAACATGAGGTATAGACTGATAACTCCACTTATTGTATACCTCTTCACTTGGGAACTCAAAATTTGCAAACTCAACCTTCTTACTCGATAACTGTTCCCATTCATTCTCTATTTGGTTGACCTTGTGCTGAATGGTATCAAACATTGATTTTGCATTTATTAACAATTTGATGGTGCTACTAAAAGAATAGGTGTCATTTAAGACATGAGTCACCCTTTCTGACAAAAGTGCATCCATCTCTTCTCTCCACCGATATGATTCTTTGAATTCTCCCTTCTCTGTGAAAATGGTGGGCACCAGCTCATAATTTGAAAGCATCAACTCAGCTTTCAACATACTTGATTTTCTAATAAAACTATCCAAAATGATACCATATTGCACTATTTTCTTCACAGCTTGATGCACTGGCTTAATCAATGGATCAGGGTCCTCTTGGCATTTTGATAACATACGAAAAAGTTTCACATTTGGAGACCTCTCAATCCACTTTTTAAAAATTTGTGACATCTTAGTCTTCTCCTTATTCAAAGATACAAATAGAGAATGTAACTTTCTAACATGACTATATAAAATTGAAGGTTTTAAATCATATGAAAATTGCATCATTGCATCTGTCATTTTTTCTTCATACTTCTAGTTTGCCAAAGATGTGGCCTTCACATGTTCATCCTTTTACTTTTCCAGTTGCACTCTTATCTCTCTCAACTTGTTAGCTTCCTTAGTCAATCTCTAGTTTTCCTAGCTAACCCTTGCATCCATACTTGTCTCTGGGAGTGGTGATGGTGGAAACTCAACAATTGGGCTAGAGGATGAAGCCATTGCATGCTTGTTATAAATTGCCAATTGGGGAGACCTGTGATCCTAGGGCCCTAATAGCTGTGCAATCAATTTATCCTTTTGAATCAGCTCTATCTTGAGCTCATTGTAAGACTTGAGGACAATTTAAAATTTGAGACTAAGCTCTTCCTTTTCTTGGGCATCCTTCTCTGCCACTTTGACATTGAATTTGGTAGTCTCTAAAATCAGGTTTGAAGCTTCCACACCAGAAGTCTCACCTACTCTTTGTACTAATAAACTACCTACATATCCATTAGAGAGAGCCTCTTTTCTTCCTTTATCTTCCTCCCTTTTTAGCGACAACATCACCAAGGCTGCATGATCTTCTGAAAAAGCAATACTGCTAGCAACTTGTTTGGCCTGTTCTATAGTAGCAAGAGTTTTTACCTTGCTCTTCCTGACTTGATCAAAGACAATTGCATCAACAATGTCCCACTCTGGCAAAATTAGCACCCCTACAGTATGGACCATGGCCCTTCCCTCCTTAGGAGTAACCTTTTCAAATTGTTTCATCATTTCTACTTTGGTCTCATTTTCAATATCTATGATATCCCTATCAGGGAATTCTTCCTTTTTCTTTTCACAAATTTCCTTAAATTGATTTATTTTCATTCTCCATAGAAATTGGGAGAATGCCCTAGTTTTGACAAATTTGTCATCAGCAAGAAAAGAATGACTGGCTTGTTTTAAGATAGGGTCCATTTGTTTACCCTCAAATTCATCAATAGTAAGATCCATGGCCACCTCCTTAGGTGCCTCTGGTTTTCCTTCTTGCAACTCATCATTGGAAACAAAGATGTTTCCCTCATTTCTCAACTGTACCAACTGCTCTAGTACCCCATGTTCATCTAGCTAGATGGGGAATTGAGAAGGAGAATAAGCTTCCTCTTCTGGCCTTACTTCTTCTTGTCTCTACCTCTTAGGAGAGGGTGCCTGCATTGCTAAATCATCTATGGGCCTTTTCCCTTTAGAAGTAGAGGGAATATCCTCACTTCTCTGCTATGGTGGTAAAAGGAGACTGTAACCACTCCTCTTTTGTATTGTGTAGACTCCCCTTGGGGTCAATTTCATATACCTTGGCTGGCTCAAAATCTAGCTAGCTCGTTTAGGGTCTGTCTTGCTTACAATAGCCCTTTTTTCATTTACTACATGCATGAATGTTGTACAAGGATATCCACTTTCCTAGCCCAGGGTTCAAATCCCTTCAGTGGGTCATAAGCCTTATCAAAATTCCTAATGAAATCTACAGTCTTTTTGTAGATGATCCATTTTTCCTTCTTAATTTCTTGATTTTGGAGGTCAAATTCATTCCTTATCACATCTTCAGGAAAATTAAATTGATGCTCAATAAGAGCACACCTTATCTTTTCTCTAAACATTCCTAAGAGGAAACACTTTGTATCTGCACACCTTGCCACTGCTCTAGACATTCTATAGGGTTGCAGAACTTTATTCAGATGCACCCATCTTCCTTTTCTAATCACATACTGATGTGCTATAGTTATGTCTGGGAAGAAATTTCTGCTTCCTTTACCGGTGAGAGTGGTTTCCTGCAAGTCACCAATTTGCCTCAAAATTTGAGCATATCCTAATTTCAATGAGACTTGATAAGGTAAAATGTATGGTGCCACTTTGCAACCATATACTTTGAAAACTGTGGAAACTAGATATAAAATTATATCCCCAAAATTATGGACTATGGTGATGTCCTGACAGTACTCCTTAATTTGGTCTAATCAATCTTAATAACTCTCTTGGAATCCTAGGATTATAAAAAAATAATAGAGTTTTGAGCCTTGAAGAAAAATCCCTGTCAAAAGTAATGTAACTGGCATCAACTCTACCCCATGATAGAGTTGTGGTCCACAATTGGACTGGAAGGGTTTCTTCATTTGTTTCCTTCACAATATTGACTGTTGAGCGAAAAAAATTATCACCCTTGTATAGGAACATATGCATATGCATTGAATACCACCCAAAAGGCCTATTAACTTTCATGTTCTTAATTCCCATTAATACCTCATAGATAAGATCAGCCAAATGAGATGCAAAATAAAAAATCAGTGCCAATTGGGGGTGCAGTGATTGTACAATTATAAAAATATATGGTATTGGCATATCAATTGCTTCATCATGCCCTAGAATTAAAGTTAATGACTTATAGACACCTTGTGCTGTCTTACTGAACAAATTTAGCCTAAAGGGCTCTGCTGTGTTTGGACTGATGACACACATGGATCCAACTTCCTTCGAAAATTCCCTTAGAGGCCCTTCTCTCAAATAATCCCTTTGTGCCTCATATATCTCTGTAAACTCTGTGAAATCTATCTTCTCCAATCCAACAGAAGGGTCATTCAGTGAAAATACCCCCCTAATCTCATCCTCTATGATACTGATTAGGATCTTTCCATTAATATCCTTGACACATTTTGTCACTGGATCATAGCACTTGGAAATTTGTATCAGTAACTCAACATCCATAAAAAATCTAGGGACTATTAATCTCCCAATATCAAATTTAAATATGTTATTGAGGGGGGCATAGGAATTTCTCTGTGAGTAAGCTGCTTTGAACAAAATAAGACTGTTATGGTCTTCACCCACCCTAGCATCTCTCATCCAATTGCCTCTATCATGGAGTGCTTTAGCCACCAAGTCCCTAGGGTTTCTTGGGACCAATTATTTCATTCTTGTTGCCCCATTATCTGAATGTGGGAGTAATTGCATTATATCTTCAAAAACACCCCTCTCTTTGTACTCTGTCTTACTAGACAAATTCCTTTTTGGTGGCATTTTGAAACTAGGGCTTCTATAAAACAATATATGAATACTCAAGAAAACCCTAAATATTATCAGTTGGCAACATAATTTCCTCTACAACTCATTCATAGACTTCGAATAATTCTTAAACTCAGAAAAAGACCTACCAGGCACCTGCAAGTTCTTCACTTGAAATCACTCCTAGAGGAAAATCCAGTTTGCCAGAAATGCTTGTGAGAGCAGTAAAGAGAAATAATGATCAAATTTTGATATATAATGTTACCAACCATTTACAATCAATCCGCATGTAACTCATTAAATCCACCATTACTGAAATTTCATGGCCTCAACACTCATAGGGTGTGAAAAATGTCACAGAGTAGAAATTTCAATTTGGACCGTTGATTTATTTCCCTTTAGGTGCATCATACGGTTGAAAAATTTAGCAACATAACCCTTTGTTACTTTTCCCCAAATCAGTTCTCAACCAATGAGAACATTTCAATATAGCCATGTGAGGAAATATACAACTTAACTTTATCTTGATCAAAACGGATAGGTGTCACCCTGTTGCTAAAGCGCAAGCATAATATACAAGCATCTTTCTTTGGAGGGTGCAATGACAACCGCAAGATCTTTTGCCAACCTATCATGTATTACCACCTTCTATAGTGATGGCCCCACAATTTCATTTGAAAATTTTACCAAATCAGGAGATGCCAGGTCGGACATGTCAGTAAGCCGAAAACCCTGTTGTTATCCTTAGTGTCAAGCATACTAACAACCTGACATGTTATCACTACCCTTGGCCAATCAGAAACACCCAAGTCATCGACAAGGGACCCAGCTTTTAGTTCCTATCATCAAAAAAGATCAATAGCTGTCGCTATACCGCTAACTTTAAAAATCATGCACTTTATACCAGCAGTATAATGATAACCACTAGATTTTATCGGACCTTAATTATCTGAGAAAGTCAGACCCACTATGACACCTCACCTGTCTTTCTGCTAAATCAAAGTATGCCACATTGTGAAGTACCAACAAGTGGACCTTCTTATTTTTTCTTCGTTAGCACCCCAAAACCCTGACAATTGCCACATCATAATTTACTGCAACCAATAGAAAATGAATATGCCGGTGTGACCTGACACTTTTAGGACCCACTTCATACTTCATTCCTTAAAGAGAATCAGACGGTCATCGCTATACCATAAGCTTAAAATCCTTACATCTTTTATCAATAGTATAACAAAAACCATAGGATCAATCTAGTGTTTAACTGCCAGCATACCCCTCTCCCAAATGGGCCTGCATGGATAGATGGCACTTTGTCGCTAAAGCACATGTCAGACAAAAACACTAATTGCTAATCATCTCATGACTTGGTGACTAGCCACAAGTAGGGTCACCAAATGTTATCTTTAACTACTAAAATCTAGTGACTAACCGCAACTCAAAGTCTCCCATCAAAAGGGAATATTCCAATTTCATTACAAGATCACCCGACTAAGGAAAATCTCATTATCGCTTAATAGATTGGAATATTCGGTACGGGTCTCGCGACTAAGAAATTGAGCCTAGAAAACTTGGGCCCATATGAATACATGGCACATCATTATTCAAAAAACCTCTAACCTATTCTGACATTCGCCACATTAGTGCTCATTTTTATCAAATCAACAGCAGACATGTCAGCATGACATGGAAATTTAGGGCCCACTTTGATCTCGACAAACCTTTAACTCTAAGTCATCTGGCGATTGCACGACTAAAGGAATTCTCCAAGTCGCAAGACAATTTTCTTAACCGGGGTCTAGTCCGAAGACTAGGTGACAAAGACATTCTCATGATCGCTAAATTTTTCCTTAACCATGGGTTAGATCATGAGAATATAAGATTGACCTTAGTCACTTAATCACTAAAAGAACTTAACTTCTCCCAAGACCTAATCGCCAACCATCTAGAGATCACACAACTGAAGAGAAGGAGAACCGCCTATTGGGTCGCTGGAGGTTAAGGATTTAACCATTAGGAACAAGAGTTTATGTGACCACACAGTCACCTGATCATTGAATAAAATGATTAACCACCCAGGAAACTGGAGAATTGGTGACTAAAGGGAAATTTAACCACCTATCAAGTCGCATAAAGAGAAGGAATATTCTTTGAGCTTACAGAGATTGCACGACAAAAGGTTATTGAGAGATCACCCGACCGAAAGGAATATGCTAATTTTATTAGGAGACCTAGTGACTAAGTAGAGAAAGGTAAAGTGGACATGCACATTTGGAGAGTTAGTGAGCCAAAAATGTAACGTTAAAATATAACAAGGCCTAAAACCAGCTAGGGATTTCGTTAAATCTAGGGTTTTCAACATGAAACCCTACCATCAAGTCTGTAACTTGGATTATTTTTTTAAAGTTTTGGCATGAAACTAAAATTTTTAGAATAGTGCTAATAGTGGCTCATGCTTGGAGATGTGTATTTCTTGTAGATACAATGAGAAAACTAGAATCTCCTAAAAGAGCAGACTAGAACAAAACTTCGACTGAAAACAGGGAAATGCACACAAAATTTTAAAACCAAAACTGTTCAGAGACTCAAAAGACTTTTAAGAGAAGTAAAATTTTATGAATTGCCCATGAACTAGTAATTCCATGAGCTCTCCTATCAGATTCTTCAATATATATGAATTTGTTCCCCATTTCTCTTCAATGATATATGGGCCTAACCAAATAGGATCAAATTTCCCATGCTTTCCTTTATCATCTAGTCTTGCATTCCACATTAGGACCATGTCACCACTTACAAAACTCCTTTGAGTAGTCCTTTTGTCATACAAGACTTTGCACTGGGCCTGTATCTTTTCATTTTTAACATGTGCATCATTTCTTAGCTCATTTAGTTAAATCAAATCATTTATTCTAACAGTCATATCTTCTTCCACATCATCATCATATGCTTGTATGAATTGATACATTTGTAACAAATTGTTTTGGGGTAATCTTGCATTAATCCCATATACTAAGTCAAAGGGGGAACACCCTATTGCTTTCTTTACTGTAACCCTATCAGCCCATAGGGCTTGCAACAATTTTGAATCTTAGGCCTTAGTTTTCTTATCTAACACTCTTTTCAAAATTTTTATCAAACTCGTGTTGCTAGATTCTGCCTGACCATTGCCTTGTGGGTGGTAAGGAGATGAATATGAGATTTTAATACCATTATTCTGATAGAAGTCAACAAACTATTCTGACCTAAATCACATTGCATTTTCAACCACCATAGTTTCTGGGCAACCAAACCTAGTAAGGATATTCTGTGTCATAAAATCTATCACCACCTTACTAGTTGCTTTCCTTGAAGGGATTGCCTCAACCCATTTGGTGAAGTAATTTGTTGCTACTAGAATATAGGAATTTCCACCATTGGACTTATTAGGGATTTCACCAATGAAATCCATACCCCATTTTTGGAAAGGGGCCTGAACTGTAACAAGCTCAAGAGGCAAGTTTCCACTAAATTTCAACTTTCCTGCAAATCTTTGACAAGGGTCACACTTTTTTACAAACTAATGGGTATCTTTGAAGAGTGATGGCCACCAAAAACCTAACCTAAGGATCTTGTGGGCTGTAGTCTTTTCCATATAGTGTCCTCCATGAATCCCATTATGCATTTCATCCATCAAAAGCTTGGCCTTATGTTGATCTACACACTTAAGCAAGACACCCTCATTGCTAATCCACCATAATTCACCACTTATAATTGCATATCTTATGGAGTGAAGCCTAATAGTTCTTTTCTTATTGTCATCAAATTTAGGGGGCAAGGTAATCCTTTGTAAATACATGACAATATCCCTGTACCACTCACAACAATCCATATTACATACAAAAGGTCTTTGATTTTCCTGCAACAGATTTATCTAGTTTGCATTTAGGTTTCTTTGGGCCATCAAATTTGCTAAGCCCAACCCTCTTACCAGCTTTGTAATGTGGATGTCAACATTAAATTCTTGAATCCTATTGATCCATCTACATCTTCTTCCTGAAACTTCTTGCTGGATTAGGATATCCTTGACTGTAGCACTTGGAACATAGGCAACCACTGTGGCCCCAACAAGATAACATCTAAATGTTTTAATAGCCTTTACCAGGGCATAAGCTTGCTTCTCAATGATATCATAATTCAATTCAGCTGCCTACAGGGTCTTGCTAAAAAAAGAAATAGGTTGCTCAAAACCCTCAACATTTTTCTGTAATAGTATTGCTGCAATAGTATGGGTAGATGCAAAGGAAAAGATCTGCATTGGTTTTCTATAATTTGGTGTTTTCAAGACTGGGGCATGCTTGATAGCCCTTTTAATATCATTGAAAGCCTATATCACTTCCATATTCCATTCAACCTTTGCTCCTTTCTTCAACATTCTTGATATGGGAATGCTGATTTTTGCAAAATTTATAATAAATATCCTCAAGAAATTCACCTATCCTAAAAAGGACTGAATCCCCTTGATGTTCTTTGGTAAAGATAGCCTATCAATAGCTTCCACTCTTTCAGTGTCTATCCTCAACCCCTCCTTTGAAACAATGTGCCCTAGAAGTTTTCCCTCCACCACACCAAAGGCACATTTCTTTGGGTTCAAAGAAACCCCATACTGTAACGATCTGATGAAGATTTTTTATAGATGTTGGCAATGTTGTTCTTCTTTAGCTAAGAAAGCTGTCAAATCATTTTGATATACCACCATAAACCTGTCAATGAAATCTTCAAAAGCTACATCCATAGCCCTTTGAAAGGTAGCACCAACATTAGTCAACCCAAAAGGCATCCTTACATAGACATATGTCCCCCATGGGGTTGTAAATGCAGTTTTAAATTGCTCTATATCCTTAACCATAACTTGATTGTAACCAGAAAAGCCATCCATCATGGACATCAATCTTGATCCAGTGACTTTCTGCAACATGTTCTCCATATTTGGTAATCGATAGTTATCCTTTAGAGAATTTATATTAAGATTCCTAAAATCAACACAAAGCCTAATGTCACCATTCTTTTTTCTGATAGGCACCAAATTTGAAACCTAGGTGGAGTGTCTAATAGGCTTAATTATTCTAGCATCCATCATTTTCTTGAGTTCACCCTACATTTTAGGTGCCAAGGTAGGGTTAACAGGTCTCAATTTTTGCCTAAAAGGTTTTGTACCCTCTTTGAGTGGAATCTCATGTTGAAAGAGGTCCTCCCTATAAGCTTTGAGATCTTCTAAGGACCAAGCAAAAACATGCCTAAATTTTCTGAGAAGATCAATCAAATTTTTTCTAGTCCTAGGGGACAGACACTTGCCTATGTAAACCTTCTTGGGAACAAGACTTGTGCCCAAGTTTACTTCCTCAAGCTCATTGGTTTTATCAGTACTAGTAGAGAAAGCCTTGTCTTTATTGTGAAATGCCCTTTCAAGAGCAACTAATCCTTTGGGAACTCTATTTGATTTTAACTGCAAAACCTCTTTCCCAAAAATGACATCTTAACCATCCACTATATCAACATAAGTACTAAAATCCATTTCTTTGTCACCAAAGTGAGATTCACTTTGGAGGAATCTTAATATGTCTTGGTCATTAGAGAAAACCTGCCAATTATCTATATTATCAGGGATGGAAGGCCTAGCTTGTACCTCTATATTAGATATATCTGCAAACGTAATATCTTCAGGCCTAAGAGCCACATTAGCCAGCAAATCTGCCATCTTATTTTGACTTCTTTCCATCCAACAAATATTAAAGGCATTGAAACTTTCAATCTCATCCCACACTGCATTCCTATATTGCTTCAATTTCTGATTCTTTGAAGCATACTTTGGTCTAATTTGGGACACAACTAACTTAGAGTCACCCATTACTTTTAAACATTTTATGCCATGCCTTGATGCCAACCTTAGACCTATTAGTAGAGCTTCATATTTTGCAACATTATTTGTGCATGAGAATAGAAAAGTAAAAGATAATTTGAAAGTTTTACCGTTCAGAGATATGAGCAATATTCTAGCGCCAGATCCTTCCTTGCTATTTGCACCATCAAAATACATGGTCCACAAACTATCAAGATCAATTCATCCCTCCTGGCTTTTTGACTTGTGGGTAGGCTCAACATCCTCCTCTACTTCCTTATCTTGGACTTTGAAAGCATTAATGTCAGTATCAAGGAAACAATTCATGGTGTCTTCTTCTTCTTCTTCAATCATATATGGAGTTTTGAGTTCTCTAGAAACCTTAATGTTTTGTCCCTCCAAGTTGAAAGTGGAAAATGATAAATCACATTGTATGCTACCTTCCATAGAAGCACTCCACTTACTTGATAATAACATCCCATACTGGGGAGGAATATCCACTACCAAGACACTCATGGTTAAATGTTTGGTGGGGTATGCAGCTAGTGTGTAAGGTAGAGCCTTGATGGTACCCACAACTGGTACTTCTCTTGGATCCATTTCCTGACATCTGCCATGAGGTGTGTCTGCCTTTCATCCTAGTGACTTCATAACCTCAGTAGGCATAACAGTGTTTGATGCTCCATAATCAATCATACAATTTTTCAGCAACTTTCCATTTATCTGTAGAGTTAGAAAGAAAGGATCAACTGTTCTTGCTATAGTATTGACAACATTTGTATCCAAATAAATTTGGGGATTTTCATAAACAATTTCCTCATTACAATTTTCATTTTCATCATTCAAAGCTGCTATTTGTTTCTCAAATCTTTCTATTTTTTGGGATTCTATAGATACCACACCATTTACCCAATTTAGGGCCTTTTCCTTGTGCTCTTCTATTCTCATCATCTCCAGCAATGGAACCTTGATAGTAATCTAAGAAAAAAAGTTTCTCATATCAATTGGAACATACTTTGAATCAGAAACATCTGGCTTCAAAATTGCAACTTCTTTATTAGTCTCTCGGATAGATATGTCTATAGGTTTTACAATATGGGCTCTATCCTCTCTCTACAAAGCTAGAAAAACCTCAATAGTGTGTTTGGATTTTACCTTATAAGCAATGTTAGGCTTAAAATTTTTCTTTATTTTGACCTTATCAACAGGATCAACACCTTTAGGCTTATCCTAAGATATTTTTAAATCCTTGTCTACTTTCTTGATGAAAATTCCAGCAGGCTTCTGATTTGGATTACCAACCACCCTATTTCTCAGATTATAACCTGTTTTGGCTTGAGTAACCATATCTGCTATTATCAAGGCAATTTCCTCATCAAAAGGCCTTTTGAAAATAACTATTTCGTTAACTTCCAAAACATTGCACTGAATGTTATCAGGCTCACTATCTTCATCTGAAAAAATTGTTGGTGGTATGATTCAGTTTTGGTCTGAGAATTAAAAACATCCTGATTTTCATCTTTTTCAGTAGATTCAACCTCATCCCACATATGGGAAGAAGTCATTCCACATCCTTGATCATCATAAGGTTGTTCCTCATTAGACTCCTGCTCCTCTTGTGGAGAAACACTTTGGGATATGACACAATAATTAGGATCATGTGGTGATTGACAAACAATACACCATGGGACCTCTTCCACCACATTCATTGAGTTCCTTTGCAATGGATAAGTGGTCCTATCATTTGGTTTATCCTTCCTCTTAGGAAGAATAGGCTTCCCATCTTTCCATTGAGTATTGTATGGGTAATTCTACATTCTTGGTAATTTGTTGAAATTATTAAAGGGAGGCTTATCTCCTCCTGCAACTTTAACATTTATGTTCTCTCTAGGCTTCAAGTCCTTAATTGCCTTAAAGATCTACTTTAGGCTATCATCATCCTTAGGTTATACACTCATAGGCTTCCCTGGATCCTTTCTATTTAGTAATGGTGATTTATTATCTTCACTGCTCCCCAACTTTCCTAAAATTCTTCGGTTACTCTCTATGTTCATAGCTAGCTTGTAAGCTTCAACAAGACTCCTTGGATTTTTTTCTCTCAAAAGGTAGCCCATCTTAGAATCAAAAGCATTTAAATATGTGATAAGACACACTCTATCATCTAGTCTGATGACTTGCAAGAGTTTATGCATGGCCTTTTGAAATCTAACATTAAACTCAAGTTTCAACAACATCCTCATTGAAATTCTTCTTTATGTTATTAAATTCATTTAGCATAAAACCCTCATGTGTTTTTATCACCATACTATTCTTTGAAACAATGCCTAAGCTGATCCCATGAACCTATGCTACCATGTGGCAAAGCCCTAAACCAATCCCTTGAATCTTTTGTTAGGGATTGTACAAATAATTTCATGATGACATCATTAGGTACAATGTTATAATCATCAATCACATCAATAAATTTTTTTAGGTGCTCTTCACAAGTGACAACATTACTTCCATTGAAATTAGGAAGTTTCTTCCTAATTTCTTTAGGGATGGGATTAGGATACCCAGGGATGCCAGTGAAAACCAACTATTTACATCTTTCATGTATAACCCCTGTGTTAAAAATACCAGCACCCTAAGATGTAGATGCATTAGTATTTGTCATGGTAGAGATTCTGAGTCCTTTTGGTGGGGGAACACCGGTTGTCTGATTTGCTAAATTTGCAACATTTTCCCCTTGTGTAACAGTAGAATTAGCAAAATTAGTGGGTCTTGTAGACCATCTTAGGAAGTCAATTTTCCTTTTCATCTCTAATGTCGAGGCTTCTAATTCTACCTTTTCAAGTTCTTTAGCTAACAATTCTTGTTCCTTTTTAGCTTTTTCAAGATCTACTTCCAGTCTTAAAGTGGAATCTATAGGACATTTGGGGCCTACTGGCTCATTAATTGAGACACCTACTACTTTCTACTTTCCCTTATCCCTAGGGTTCCTTGTTTCAAACACCTGTTGAACAATGGGTTGTTCACTTGTCTGCTCAGGAATGGGAACATGGTTTATAGCCTCTAAATTTAATAGTTGTCATCTTAGTTGGTCAGCCCTTATCATGGCATGCCTAATTTTTTCTTCTTTTTCCTTTTCTCTCTTCTGCCTTATGGTTGCTTGTTCATGAATTCTCCTTTCCAATTCATACACTTCCTCAAATATTTCCTCAGAATTAGGCAAAGTTGTTTCAGATTCAACTTACTATGCTTGGGGTTCTTTTTGTTGATCTTGAGACTCATGGAGGCCTTGGGGAAATGATGAGCCAAGGGTGAAAGCGGGGACAAAGTCTTGTCCACTCCTACTCTTACTTCTAGATCTCCTCTCCTCTCCACACCATCTATTAGGGATTATTCTTTTGTTGTGGGGTAACCTTTCACCCTCTCTTTCTGAAGGAGAATAGTAATCCTCATATTGGTTTAAGCCTAAATCAACTGCCTCTTCATATTCTGAGGCATTTCCCTCCCGACTAGGAGGAGCAACACTTTGTTGTCTAGAACCTCCCTTTTGCTTCTAGGTAAGAGATATGTCGTTGATACTTTTTTCTCTTCTAACTTGACCTTGCCTAGATCTAGCTGGGGGCTCACCCTACAAATTTTCTTCTGGGTGTTCTTTCCTCCAAGACCTTGTATTTTTGAAACTCATTGTGATATATCAATACTTGACTTAGCACTAGTCACAGAGATGTTTAGAGTTGCCACCCAAGATAAATGAGATTTTCTATGATTTTTAAATAAACAAGAAAGGGTAGGCAATTTTTTTGAAAAGGGATCAACTCTGTATTCAAAGGTAACCAATTGGCTTTACAATAAGTAGGCCAGGAGTCTAGCTCAACTTGTACCTACGTTACTTACAACTTTCTTAACAAAATTCTCCAGCAGTCACCATTTTGTTGGTTCCTGGATAGGATTTTACACTCCATGAGATACCAATATACCTATGACTGATATTAAGGAGGGGTTAGTTTCAAATGTGAGAAATCTATAGGTAATTGGACCAACTATAGGGACAAGACTTCCCTCTTCACTTCTAGCTCTGCAAAACCAAGGTGGGTGCACCTGATCCAATAGATATAATTCTTATTATTTACTCAATACTAGATCTTACAATAGATGACAGTGAGAAAGTACTAAATAACAACCTATTATTCATTGAATCTCCATCACTGGGTGAAATAACTCATATAAAGTAAATAAAATGTAAAAGACTGGTACTGATTGAGTGTTTCAGGATTACAAGACTTCAATCATTCTACACAAGGAAAAGATAGGAAAATACATGCTAGTGCCCTATCCATTGGGAAAAATATTAGAAGACAGAATGCATACAAGGATGTTTTGAGGAGAATCTGGTCTTTAGACATAAATATAAACACATCAACTCTTTCCTACTTATAGAAAATCCTCAAATGAATTCAATAAACATGTATCCCACCCTGAGCAGTATTTAATCCAATCCTAGATTAGAACTCAAAGCCAAACACATAGATATAAATCTTAGAAAGACTTAAAGATTTACAGAATAAACTCAAAGGAGAGACAAAGAATTGAGGTTTGTATTAAGTATAAACTTGAACATTGTATACATCATTTTCTAAACAATAAGCTTGCAAAATAGCAGCAACAACCTGTACTTATTCTCTATTTCTTTGATAAGAATGATACAAAATTTACAATCCTCAACTAAGGGCTAGGGTTCCAGAATCTCTATCTTTTTGACTCCTAAACTCTCAATGCCTAGAATGATCGTGGAAAATCCTTTATATACAAGCAAATGCAACAAGTTACTGATCATTCTAGGGTTTAAAAAATTCCTAACCTAAAAACTTTACAACAACCTTATTAGGTTTACAATAAATACACTGATCAAATAGATGAGATATTTCATAGAAGAGCTACCTTACTTTATGCCTTTAATGCTATCCTCGGCTTCTTTTAACAAATCTAATTGAAATATCTTGTTGTCTATCCTGCAATGAATGCCTTTCTGCATCTCAACAACCTTGATTGCTCAAAAAGTAACTATCTTTCTTGTTTAAGAGGTTGGTAGATTATTTATTTTTTCAACATGAGGTATATACTGATACCTCCATTTATTGTATACCTCTTCACTTGGGAACTCAAAATTTCAAAAATCAGCCTTCTTACTCAATAAATGTTCCCATTCATTCTCTATTTGGCCGACCTTGTGCTGAATGGTATCAAACATTGATTTTGCATTTATTAATAGTTTGATGGTGCTGCTAAAAGAATAGGTGTCACTTAAGACATGAGTCACCCTTTCTGACAAAAGTGCATCCATCTCTTCTCTCCACTGATATGATTCTTGGAATTCTCCCTTCTCTATGAAAATGGTGGGCATCAACTCATAATTTGAAAGCATTAGCTTAGCTTTCAACATACTTGATTTTCTAATAAAACTATCCAAAATGATACTATATTGCACTATTTTCTTCATAGCTTGATGCACGGGCTTAATCAATGGATCAGGGTCCTCTTGGCCTTTTGATAACATACGAAAAAGTTTCACATTTGGAGACCTGTCAATCCAATTTTTCAAAATTGGTGACATCTCAGTCTTCTCCTTATTCAAAGCTGCAAAAAAAGAATGTAACTTGCTGACATGACTATAGAAAATTGAAGGTTTTAAATCATATGCAAATTGCATCATTGCATCTGTCATTTTTTCTTCATACTTCTGGTTTTCCAAAGTTGTGGCCTTCACATGTCCATCCTTTTCCTTTTCCATTTGCACTCTTATCTCTCTCAACTTGTTATCTTCCTCAGTCAATCTTTGGTTTTCCCAGCTAACCCTTGCATCCATACTTTTCTCTGGGAGTGGTGATGGTGGAAAACTCAACAATTGGGCTAGAGGATGAAGCCATTGCAGGCTTGTTAGAAATTGCCAATTGGGGAGACCTGTGATCCTGGGGCCCTGATAGCTGTGTAATCAATTTATCCTTTTGAATCAGCTCTATCTTGAGCTCATTGTAAGACTTGAGGACAATTTCAAATTTGAGCCTAAGCTCTTCCTTTTCTTGGGCATCCTTCTCTAACACTTTGACATTGAATTTGGTAGTCTCTAAAATCAGGTTTGAAGCTTCCACACGAGAAGTCTCACCTACTCTTTGTACTAATAAACTACCTACATATCCATTGGAGAGAGCCTCTTTTCTTCCTTTATATTACTCCCTTTTTAGTGACCACATCACCAAGGCTGCATGATCTTCTAAAAAAGCAATACCCCTAGCAGCTTGTTTGGCCTGCTCTGCAGTAGCAAGAGTTTTTACCTTGCTCTTCCCGACTTGATCAAAGACAATTGCATTAGTAATGTCACACTCTGGAAAAATTAGCACCCCTGTAGTATGGACCATGGCCCTTCCCTCCTCAAGAGTAACCTTTTCAAACTACTTCATCATTTCTGCTTTGCTCTCATTTTCAATCTCTGTGATATCCCTATCAGAGAATTCTTCCTTTTTCTTTTCACAAATTTCCTTAAATTGATTTATTTTCATTCTCCATAGAAATTGGGAGAATGCCCTAGTTTTGACAAATTTGTCATCAGCAAGAAAAGAATCACTGGCTTGTTTCAATATAGGGTCCATTTGTTTACCCTCAAACTCATCAATAGTAAGATCCATGGCCACCTCCTTAGGTGCCTCTGGTATTCCTTCTTGCAACTCATCATTGGAAACAAAGATGTTTCCCTCATTTCTCAAATGTACCAATTGCTCTGCTACCCCATGTTCATTAAGTTGGATGGGGGATTGAGAAGGACAATAAGCTTCCTCTCCTGGCCTTACTTCTCCTTGTCTCTACCTCTTAGGAGAGGGTACCTGCATTGCTAAATCATCTATGGGCCTTTTTCCTTTAGAAGTAGAGGGAATATCCTCACTTCACTTTATCTGAATATTAAATGTATGATGCCATCAAAATGCTCTACAAGGGCAGCCACTTTCCTAGCCCAGGGTTCAAATCCCTTCAGTGGGTCATAAGTCTTATCAAAATTTCTAATGAAATCTTCATTCTTTTTGTAGATGATCCATTTTTCCTTCTTAATTTCTTGAGTTTGGAGGTCAAACTCATTCCTCATCACATCTTCAGGAAAATTAAATTGATGCTCAATAAGAGCACACCTTATCTTTTCTCTAAACATTCCTGAGAGGAAACCCTCTATATTTGCACACCTTGCCATTGCTCTAGACATTCTATAGTGTTGCAAAACTTTATTTAGATGCACCCATCCTCCTTTTGTAATCACATACTGATGTGCTATAGTTATGTCTGGGAAGAAAGTTCCCCTTCCCTTACCTATGACAGTGGTTTCCTGCAAGTCACCAATTTGCCTCAAAATTTTAGCATCTCCTCATTTCAATGGGACTTGATAAGGTAAAATGTATGGTGCAACTTTGCAACCATATACTCTAAAAACTGTGGAAATGGGATATAAAATTATATCCCCAAAATTGTGGACTATGGTGATGTCCTGACAGTACTCCTTTGGTCTAATCAATCTTAATAACTCTCTTGGAATCCTAGGATTATCAAAAAATAATAGAGTTCTAAGCCTTGAAGCAAAATCCCTGTCAAAAGCAATGTAATTGGCATCAGCTCTATCCCATGATAGAGTTGTGGTCCACAATTAGACTGGAAGGGTTTCTCCATTTCTTTCCTTCACAATATTGACTGTTGAGCTGAAAAAATTATCACCCTTGTATAGGAGCATATGCATAAGCATTGAATACCACCCAAAAGGCCTATTAAATTTCATGTTCTTAATTCCCATTAATTCCTCATAGATAAGATCAGCCAAATGAGATGCAAAATCTAAAATCAGTGCCAATTGGGGGTGCAGTGATTGTACAATCATAAACATATATGGTATTGGCATATGAGTTGCTTCATCATGCCCTAGAATTAAAGTTAATGACTTATAGACACCCTGTGCTCTCTTACTGGACAAATCTAGCCTAAAGGGCTCTGGTGTGCTTGGACTAGTGACACACATGGATCCAACTTCCTCCAAAAATTCCCTTAGAGGCCCTACTCTCAAATAATCCCTCTATGCCTCATATATCTCTATAAACTCTGTGAAATCTATCTTCTCTAATCCAATAGAAGGGTCATTCAGTGAAAATACCTCCCTAATCTCATCCTCTGTGATACTAATTAGGTTCTTTCCATTAATATCCTTGACACATTTTGTCAATGGATCATAGAACTTGGAAATTTTTATTAGTAACTCGACATCCATAAAAAACTCCAGGGACTATTAATCTCCCAATATCAAATTGCCATATGTTGCTAAGGGGGGCACAGGAATTTCTCTTTGAGTAAGATGCTTTGAACAAAATAAGACCATTATGGTCTTTACCCACCCTAGCATCTCTCATCCAATTTCCTCTATCATGGAGTGCTTCAACCACCAAGTCCCTAGGGTTTCTTGGGACCAATTATTTCATTCTTGTTGCCCCATTATCTGAATGCGGGAGTAATGGCATTAAATCTTCAAAAACACCCCTCTCTTTGTACTCTGTCTTACTAGACAAATTCCTTTTTGGCGGCATTTTGAAACTAGGGCTTCTATAAAACAATATATGAATACTCAAGAAAACCCTAAATATTATTAGTTGGCAACACAATTTCCTCTACATCTTGTTCACAGACTTCAAACAATTCTTAAACTCAGAAAAAAACCTACCAGGCACTTGCAAGTTCTTCGCTTGAAATCACTCCTAGAGGAAAATCCAGTTTGCTAGGAATGCTTGTGAGAACAGTAAAGAGACATAATAACTGAAGTTTGATATATAATGTTACCAACCATTTACAATCCATCTGCATGTAACTCATTAAATCTGCCATTACTAAAATTTCGCGGCCTCAGCACTCATAGGATGTGAAAAATGTGATAGAGTAGAAATTTGAATTTGGACCATTGATTTATTTCCCTTTAGTTGCATCGGACAGTTGACAAATTTAGCAACATAACCCTTTGTTACTTTTCCCCAAATCAGTTCTCGACCAATGAGAACATTTCAATAAAGCCATGTGAGGAAATATACAAATTAACTTTATCTCAATCAAAATAGACAGCTATCACCCTATCGCTAAAGCACAAGCATGATATACAAGCATCTTTCTTGAGCGGTGCAATGACAACCGCAAGATCTTTTTCCAACCTATCATGTATTACCACCTTCTACAGTGATGGCCCCATAATTTCATTTGAAAATTTTACCAAATCAGGAGATGCTAGGTCGGACATGTCAGCAAGCTGAAAACCCTACTATTATCCTTAGTGTCAAGCATACTAATAGCCCGACATGTCATCACTGCCCTTGGCCAATCAGAAACACCTAAGTCATCAACAAAGGACCCACCTTTTAGTTCCTATCATGAAACAAGATCAACGACTATCTCTATACCGCTGACTTTAAAAATCATGCACTTTATACCAGTGGTATAACGATAACCACGAGATCTTATCAGACCTTAATTATCTGAGAAAGTGGGACCCACTATGACACCTCACCTGTCTTTTTGCTAAATTAGAGTATGCCACATTGAGAAGAACTAGCAAGTGGGCCTCCTTATTTTTTCTTCCTCGGCACCCCAAAACCATGACAATTGCCACATCATAATTTACTGCAACCAATAGAAAATGAACATGCCAGTGTGACTTGACACTTTTAGGACCCACTTCATACTTCATTCCTTAAAGAGAATCGAATGGTCGTCGCTATACCGTAAGCTTAAAATCCTTACATCTTTTATCAATGGTATAATGACAACCATAGGATTAATCCAGTGTTTAACTACCAGCATACCCCTCTCCCAGACGGGCCCTCATGGATAGATGGCACTTTGTCGCTAAAGCGCATGTCAAACAAAAACACTAATTGCCAATCATCTCGCGACTTGGCAACTAGCCGCAAGTAGGCTCACTGAATGTTATCTTTAATTGCTGAGATCTGACGACTAACCGCACCTTGAAGTCACCCGTCAAAAGGGAATATTCCAATTTTGTTATGAGATCACCTAACTAAGGCAAATCTCACTATTGCTTAATAGATTGGAATATTCAGTCTGGGTCTCTGGACTAGGAAACTGAGCCTAGAAAACTTGGGCCCATATGAATACGTGGCACATCATTATTAAAAAAACCTCTAACTTGTTCTGACATTTGCCACATCAGTGCTCATTTTTATTGAATCACTAGTAAACATGTCAGCATGACATGGCAATTTAGGGGCCACTTTGACCTCGACAAACCTTTAACTCTAAGTCATCTAGTGATTGCGTGACTAAAGGCATTCTCCAAGTCGTGAGACAATTTTATTAACCAGGGTCTGGTCTGGAGACTGGGCGACAAAGGCATTCTCGTGATCGCTGAATTTTTCCTTAACCATGGGTTAGATCATGAGAATACAAGACTACCCTCAGTCAATTAATCGCTGAAAGAACTTAACTTCTCCCAAGACCTAACCACCAATCGTCTGGAGATCATGTGACTAAAGAGAAGGAGAACCGCCCACCGGGTCGCTGGATGTTAAGGATTTAACTGTTAGGAACAAGAGTTAATGTGACCACACAGTCTCCCAATTGCTGAATAAAATGATTAACTGCCTAGGAAACTGGAGAACTGATGACTAAAGGGAAATTTAACTGCCTATCAAGTCACACAAAGAGAAGGAATATTCTTTGATCTTACAGAGATTGCACGACAAAAGGTTATCAGGAGATCACCAGGCCGAAAGGAATATGCTAATTTTATTAGGAGACCTAGCAACTAAGCAGAGAAAGGTAAAGCGCACATGCGCATTTGGAGAGTTAGTGAGCCAAAAAGGTAACGTTAAAATATAACAAGGCCTAAAAGCAGCTAGGGCTTTCATTAAATCTAGGGTTTTCAACATGAAACTATACCATCAGGTTTGTAACTTGGATTGTTTTTTAAAGTTTTGGCATGAAACTAAAAATTTTAGAATAGTGTTAACAGATCCCTCTCCAATGAGTGAAACATCAATTGTGATCCCTCAAGTAGGTTGGCCACATGTGTTACATTATCAGGAAATGAGTTGTTAAGCTTCACCAATCAAAAAATACCTTTGTAAGATCAAAAAATACTAGACGAGCATAATCAATGAAATATAGTCCTACCAAGAATCAGTGAAATATCATGCATGAAGCAACCACAAGATGCATGATGCTATGAAAAGGTTTAGCACAAGATCATGAACACTCTAAAAGGATTGTAAAAGAAAATAATATGAATAGAATGATCACAAGAAGAAATGTTGAGACTAAAATATAGGAAAATAAGAAACAAAGATTTTTTTATTGATGCAAGGTTTCCAAGAACCTAAGATGCTCCTACATAAATAGTCCCCTAAAATTTCTTCTCACCAATGTCTAGATCAACCACTGGAATAGGCTTAGGATGAAGCTTTTCAAAGTTACCCACTATATTTCAAAATACTCTAAAAGGTATTCTTAATAACTTTATGGCTGAAACTAAAAAGAGTACACAAGTTCTCATTAATACTTTTAAGCTCTTTCTATGGGACAATAATTCTTCCTTTATAATTGATCCTTATGGTCTCGACATCCTTAACAACATTTTCTATAAAGCCACCAAAAATTTACTTTCTTTATTATAAAAAAGTTCAATCTACTAGTTAATATTGAATTGACTTTGGATACCCCTTATATTAATATTAATTTGATTAATTTCATAGAATATTCACTTTCTCATATTATGGGATTCTACTACCTCTTTGTGATCTATTTCCATTAAATGAAAAGGGCATTCATGTTCTGAATTAAGGAGAGATGAATCTAAACAAATATCATTGGGGAAAGGAAGATGTCATTCCCTACATGAATCAAGTGCTTATTCTTCAATATCAAAGACAAATCTAATAGAGTGGGCATGATAAGGAGATTCATCATTGGGGGAAGAATTTGGAGAAGTCTATTTAGGGTTGAAAAGTATCTTCTTCATAGAAGTTTTTAAAATTAGGCCTTCATTTTCAAACGAGAGCCTAGGCTCCAAGTATTATTCAATCTCACATTCCTCTTTTTTTGAATAAAGTCTATTAGATTCATCTTTCTTTGTCTCCTCATCATCTTCCTTAGAGGTAGGGGCACATTTTTTCTTTAATTTGGATGTCTTGGAGGGGTTTGAATTACAATGTTCTATAATTAATAAAATGAGGCCCTCATGTAATACCAGGGTATGTGCAGGATCATGGTATGCCAAAAAGTGGCAATGTGAAAAAATAAACTTTTCACTCGTCCAAAAGTGCACGAAAAAGTTTTTTGACTTTTTAGTAGGCATGGGTGTCAGTACACCTAGCCAAGCCAAAAGCCAAAGCATAGGCCTAATCAGATATCTGATTTTTTCCAAAAAATTATATTTCTAGCCCATGACCGTATTCAACATTTTCATTGTGAAAATGTTGAACACAGCTCTGGTTTCAGATATTCGATATTTTCTCATATCTAATTTTCTCAATTTGAAAAGGTAAGTTAAATTTTTAACATTTTATTAATTTTAATTGAAATTTGTAGTTTTTTATATAAAAATTAGGGTTTAAATGAATTTTTTTAATTATTTTTTTAAATCTATTGTAATTATCTATTTGGGTTCTAATTGTAATCAAACATGGACTCAAATCAATCAGAAAACCCTCCCAATGATCCCACAAATAATCCAAAACCACCTCCAAACAATCCCCCACTTTCAGAAGATGAACAAATCTCATACCCTCACCGTTTAGAGGATCTCATAGGAGATAATCTTAATCAGCTTAGAGGATATCATACCACATATGCCAATATCCCCACATTGCACCCCATGTTTTCCACATTGAAATCCATTATTGAAAACATGGAGAAACTTAAAGAGCAACATAATGTTGCACTTCTTTGGCGTGATTCTATGCATGCCCAGTTTGATGATGGGCTTGAATATGATCAGGTTATGAACCTAAACATAACAAAACATGACATATTTAATCTTTTTGTGGATCCCAAAATTGGTTTAAAAATGGACCCTAAAAAATTGAAGTTGTCAATTAAATGGTGCACAAATTATGCAATACGTGACAACTTTTGGGACTGTTGGTGGATGGTTTTTGATAGACCACATTAAAGAAATTTGGATGTCATATTTTATTTCATTAAAAAATTGTATGCTAAATTCATGCTCGATCATAGGGTAAATTATTGAAGTATGAGACCAAACCAAGGTGTAGGCTTAGGCACTCCTCAAGATAGGCCATGGGCACACTGAGTGAAATCCCACACAAATGTCCCCCCTCCCAAGATTTCACCACCTCCTATAGTGTAGCATCTTGATATTATTTATGAGGCTAGCTCATAGACTATTCGAGCCATTCACACCTTGAGTGATCTACTGGTTATGTAGAGCGCAACATTGTTGCCTCCTCATGCTAATGCTTCTGGCCCTTCCACATCCTCCACGAGCTCACATGTTTGTGTGCTCCACACTTGCATTATGTGCAAGAATCTATGCTTAGGTCCCCTAAATGATAGTGATGCATATAACTACATCTTCAAGGTGGACGATACTATACAACACACTATAGGAATTGAAGCACCTCATGAAGATGTGCATTAGGGGCATAGACTCCTACTATTATGGTAAGGGTAAATAGTTCACTTTTTACATTGTATTTAATTTTAAACGTTCATATTTTTAGTAGAATTTTCTTATAATCATTTCCCACTTATGTTTTTTTATGTGTTACATTTATGTTCAGTTGATGACATAGGAGGAGATGGCATAGGTGGATGGGTCCACAATTTCGGCCATATCATTTGGCCTTGACACTTCCACAGTACATATGTTTTAATGTACTCATTGGTTTCCTTAAATTATTATATAATAGTATATGTAGATGTGTTTTCTAATTTTTACAATCATCTTATTATATACTAATGTAGGTGTCACCAGTTGCCACTAAGGGGAAATGTGAGGGGGTTCAGGTGTCAAGCATTGACAAGGGGAACATAATTACGTAATTTAGTTTTTTTATGCATACATGTATACTTGTTAGTTGTGAGTACTCATTTTTAATTTACATGGTTTATTTGACATAGGGTGGTGTCTGATGATGTCGTGAGACCCTTTTGCCATGATAGAGTCACATGCATCTCAATTCATAGTGAAATCCCAATGGTACACATATTTCTAAAGTTATTTGTGTGTATTTTACTATCAAGCATATATAATATGATAAATTCATGATTATATGAAGTATCTCTTTGACTTTTGTAGGTCACCCCTAATTTGAGGGAGGTAGAACACCAAGGGTTTGTATCGTCGATGACTCAACTGACATTTCTTGAAGAAAGTTCAACATGGGTAAGTTTTAATGTTAATTGACAATTTGTAAACATATATTTGCTACCAATGATTTAAGACTAAATAGTATAACTCATCAATCAATCTCATGTTCACAAACATATACAAGATAGATTCGACATTGGTGGCATTGTTCCTTCGTTACCAAGGACATATATTAGGTCTCATGTACGCATGAGGAGACAGAGAGGTGAGGTACATGAGAGTTCAACTTTATTTTTATTTATTTATTATTATTGACTATGATTTTGAATTTTGAATTTTTATTTGTAGAAACCATATAAATTAAGTAATCTAACTTGGGGTTTCACTTTTGTGTTTGAATGCAGGATCCATCAGAGCCAAAGAGTACTTAAAAGAGGATGCATTTTGATGATCCACCAGTAGAATAGGATGTCCTAGAAACATTTGTAGTTGGACTTCTTATTTTGAGATGTCATATGACACATTTGGAGATGGTGTATGCCACATTGTATCTAGATATGTTGATTTTGTAAATATGTATAGAATTATTGTTCATTTTGATATATATGAAACTTGATATTCGATCCAATTTGTTAATTGTGTGTTCATTTATTCATTGTTAGTATGTCAATATGCTTGTGTGTATGTACTCATGTATGTGATTTATGCCTTAAGTATATTCATGTATATTAAAGTACATTCTTCATAACCTAAATTCATGTGTATGGGCTACGTGCATGACTTAAGTGAATTCATGTGTATGATTTATAATCTATGTGCTACATGTATGCTTCATGACTTAAGAAAATTGATGTGTATGCTTTATGTGCTATGTGTGTTCACATGTTTAATTCATCATTTAAGTTAATTAAAAATTTATGTGCTACATTGTATTCATGTGTATTTGATGCTCTCAACCAAGAAAATCCTTCAAAGTTCACTTCACAAATTCGGTGCTCACCTTGTCAAATCAACTCTTATGCAATGTATCAGGTTAGAAATATATTATACATGTCAAAGACACATCATTCTATGAGAATCATTAAGAACATTCATGGACATTTTGTCAAACTATTATTGAGAAACATTGACCTATCATTCTAGGTACCAAAACCTCCTTTCTAGGGTCTGTAGGCCAGGGCTTGTTCAAAAAGACTCTGGCAAATCTCTCTAGATCCCCCAATGGATCTAACACATCCTTATGGACCCCAATAGCATAGATCCATCACAAAATATACTCATCCATTAGATTATATGCTCATAACAATGAATGGTTCTACTTCATGCACCTTCAATTAGCATTTACCACCATTTGTGGTCTCTCTACTACCATATATCCTGCATATCCCTACAAACACTATTTTAGAAGACACTAACTAATTCCTCACCTTCAAATGCTAATGAAATGATGAAATATGGACATGGGAGTGATAAAAAGGAAATAGAAAATCAATTTACTCTATTTCAAATCACAGACACATTCCATAATGCATTCAAATGACCATCCTTGGCCTCTTTACATTTTCCAATGACCCTTTATGGTCATGTCCCCATCTCCCTTGGAGTAGAAAAAATTGTCCACTTTGTGCACAAAATGATGCTTCCATAATGTTTGGTTGGTAGGTTTACCCTAGGAATGGTCCCAATTTGCCTCTTGACACACCATAACGCTTGCCAACATACACAATGGTGCTTAGTGGACCTTGGGAACACTTTGGTCCGACATGTTTGAAAACATTCTATTGAATTTGTGTTCCAAATGAGATTACCACTAGTGTTTACCAAAAAAATGAGAGCTAATGGCACAGAGCATTCGGTGCTAGGATGAACTATTTGGACGAAACCCAGTGGTGCAACTTTCAACTGACCCTCACTGCAAGTTTTGGCATCAAGAGAGACTGGCATGCCAAATTCAAAAAAATTCAAATCTCTCAGAATGGAAAGAGGTTATTATAGGCCTCAAAAATGCAATCATGTAGCATCTCACTATTTTTTGATACCTTTCACGGGGTCTGAGATACAAGCCTTGAAAGATCACTGCCCAATCATTCTTAGTGCACCTTGGGGACACTTTGGTTCGGTATGTTTGTGAATGTTCTAGTGACTCGGTGGTTAAAATAGGGTTGTCACTATCATTTACCTATTCAACTAGAGCTAATGGCATAGACCATTTAGTTTCAGGATGAATGGTTTGGAAGAAACCCACTGTTGCAACTTTCAACTGAGTCACTACAAGTTTTGGCATTAAGCGAGACTAGCGTGCCAAATTTTAAAAAAATTGAATCTCTCATAATGAAGAGAGGTTATTGTAGGCCTTAGAAACATGGTACTATAGCATCTTATAGTTCACTGATACCTCTCACAGGGTTTGAGATATGAGTCTTGAAAGATCGCTACCCAATCATGCTTAGTGCACCTTGGGGACATGTCATATTTTTACTCATTCTTAGATTGGAAACCTAATTACTAGATGATGCTATGGTACCCTAGTTTGTGTTATTAGGTGATCTTCTTTAAGTTTGTGTTCATTTCATTTTGAAGAGTACATGAAAGTAAAAGGAAATGAACTGCATCTAAAGCTACACATGCATGTATGTATACTATACAAAAGGGAAAGAACTAAAAGGAGAAACATCTATCTGAGCTCACACAGGCCCTAAGCATAGCCATTACTAGAATTGAATGGATGGGTATAGATATTAATAAAGAAATAACTAAACACTGGGATACTAGAAATTGCCTAGTATTGGTGTCTAGATCCGGTCCTGTCCAGAGAGCTCCTAAGATCAAGAACTTGCAAGAAGAGAAGAAGGGATATGGGTTAGATCTAATGGATCTATGTAATGGCTAGTATCACAATATCTAAAGAATGCATATGTACACTCAGCCATGCACCTCTGACAAAGGCTATGCTCAGGGCATGTGTATCAAGGCTCCAAAGAACAAAGAGGCACCATGTTTTCTCTAACATGTTTGTTTCATGTGCAGATATAGGAGGAGCTAATCCAACAATGAATCTAATGAATGACCTAGGCCCTTGATGTGGATCATGATAGAAAAACCTCAAGTCTTCTATTGATGATTGCTTCAAGCACCAAGAGCACACATCATACAAGATAGAAGAACATCCAGATGATGCAACATCAGTGAGGAAATTTAAGGGTCATGAGAACATATCATGGAAGTAAAGAAAGGCATGAGATGAAAATAGTAGAGAAATAAGAATACACCCCTACATGTCAAAGAATACACAAATCTATGAAAAGGGAAACATGCAGTAAACATTCAGTATTAGTGGAACACCCAAGAGACATAGATCCACATCAAGTGAAACATGGTTAAAGCACTAACAAATTCAAAGGGCTTGTAGGGTACATTGGATCATCTTCAAAACAAAGAGTTAGCATTCATGATAGAGATCCTATGAAACAATGAAATCCATCTAGTATGTTATAGTGCTTTGGAGATGACATTCAGTGTACAAACATGGAAATCTTATGAAAGATGTAGACATTGACATGGTACCAAGCAGCCAGTCAGAGGAAGAAAGATCAAGCTCATGGGTCCAACTAAGTCTAACAAACATCATGCAACAACAAATGCATCAAATGGCCACAATGAATAAAGATTGTGATGTCTCAAGGAAGAAACAAAGAAAAATATGCCAACCAAAGTGATAATAAATACAGTGGTGCATGCAAATGGAGAACAAAGAGATGTTGATACCCTAGTCATGGGTCATCAAGTTATTCAGCACTGTCACACAATGCTTAAGATCCATGGAATAGCACCAAACAGACAAGCTTCCACAACCAGTGGGTAATCAAGAATTAACAATATTTATTGAAACATGAGTGCAATGCTTCGATCATGTTACAACCATAGTGCCATGGGCTATATTGAAAGTCTTAAAACATTGAAGGGAACAAAACTGATCAAATTATAAATGCACATGCATATGTCGTAGCAGTCAAGCATACAATGTGCCCTATTCTTATTCACAGTTTGAGGGTATAATGCCAGAAAAAATCAAAATTTAGATGGTACCTTCCAGCGCAATGCAATACAAAGGGGGGAATGACATCAACAAGTGAGGATACAAGAATAGTAGTGATCAAATGAGCATACAATGTGCCCTGTTCTTGTTCACGGGCTATTAAGTACCAAGCAGGGAGAGTCGTATTGGTGTCATGTCATGCTTAAAGGTTATCCACAAACCAAAAAAAAAAAATACCAAATCATGGGCCCCATGAAGGTTCAAAATATAATAGGAAATGATTCAAAATGCATATGCAGTGCCTCAAAGATGCAGAGAATTAAAAATGTAAAACCGTGCCCTAGCTGGCACAGCTATAACAATATGTATCTCAATATCTAGAAACACTCAAAAAAACATGTAGTACTCGGCCTAAGATTACAATCCATGAATTAGTTTAAAAAACCAAGCATAGCAGTGGCCTTTCAATACAAGGAGATTGCCACAAAGAAGATACAAAGCATTACAATGAATATAGCCAGAAATATCAAATTGTAATGAGTTCGATTTCATCCATGGGTCACTTTCTCCTAGACACAACGGTCAGCCCAGAGGCCATGAACCAGATAAAATAATACCAACAACTCAATAAGTACATAGTGCTTCCAAGTGCACAGATGCTATTACTCAAAATATCAAAATTGCAGAAGAATGATATAATAGAACACATTTTATAGTGCTATCACAGTGCCCTCGAATATGAGTGTTTCCATAAAATAGATGCAGTATTCTCAAGCATGAGGCCCTAGTCTTGACAGAGATAAAAGACAAACATATGCATTTACGATGAGCCATACATAGAGTTAGAAGCCACCAATGCCTCAACAATACATATCTTTCTAGCATTAATGGCAAGAAGACATGGATACTATGACCTAGGGTTACATTAGAGCCAAAGCTTTCAAAATATAATTGTTTCCATCAAACAAGCCAATGAAATAAAAATGAAGGTCAATGCCTACCTTGACAGTATGAATCCCATAAGATCATGAATGATTGTTTCCAAATTGAGTCTGAGTTACCATCCATAAAATCTAGTGCAGATGGCAAGTTTCCGAGTGGAGCTGCAGTGAGGTGTCATTCTGGCATCTTCTTTGATAGGTTTTCCCTTTTTCTCTCATGGATTAGGTCGAGAACCACATTGTTTTATTTAAGCAATGTTATTAAGATGTGGATTTTATTTGATAATTATTAAATAGGTTCTCCCCTTAATGGGTTGAGGAATATTTATTAATTCAGTGAAGTAAATCTGTTTTAAATCCACATGTGTGAAAGAGGCTAGGTCCTTGTTTTTCTTTAAGCATTGGTAGATTTCTTTTAAGAATGTGAATATTTTGGATACGTTCTCCCCTTTTGAATTAATTCAAATTTGGTTGATGGACTATTTAGAGATATGATTAATTAGCTTTTGATATCCACATAGGGGTTAGATTTTAAATGTAAAATTCATGGCTCATTCTTTATTGTA
Organism: Chamaecyparis obtusa; assembly: GCA_027943335.1. NCBI lineage: Eukaryota > Viridiplantae > Streptophyta > Pinopsida > Cupressales > Cupressaceae > Chamaecyparis > Chamaecyparis obtusa. The sequence continues at coordinate 406,314 of BSBK01002646.1, read as the reverse complement.
AGATATGGACATGTGGTGTTTTTATAAACCATTGTCAGAATATCATTTAGAGGCATGACTTAGTGGATAGAGCAGTCTTCTTTGACTATCTATTTTTAGGTCCCCACTTTCCTTGCCCCCTAGAAACCCATGAATCTAGCATTCAAATTATGATGCAGCCTCATGGGTCCATTATTGATATTTTTCTATCTTAGGAGGTAGTGGAGTTTGAATGTAGATTCCTAGGTTTTTGTTATATACCTCTCACTTTTGGTGATTGAGGTTAGCTCTTCATTCCTTTCTCTTTGATATGAGTGTTGTAGCTTTGAGAGACACAATTGTACTTAGTTTCTTTTTAGCAATAAAATTGATCCTTCTTGTTTCCCCTACAATTTTGAGTTTGCTTTTGAATCACATGCAGGACTACTATGATGTTTTGTGTCCTTAATGCATATGTTGATTCAATTTAGTTTTTCATGAATTCATCTTAATTTAGTAGCTTAACTTGTGTGCAAATGAGAATATCAGAGTTATAGAGTTTCTTCCCTTCCCGCATTTCAAGCACCTAGTTTTGTTAAGAGTTCAAGGAAGTGCAATCAAGTTGTGATTCAAGTTTGTTTTGCTGTTGGAGTAAACTTATTTTTAGTTGTGGATCTTTTTTAAAATTTGGTGGATCACCTTTGTTTTCATTCAATCATAGTTTTTTGTTTTTATGTACTCTCTCCCTTTCCTCCTAAAAATTAGTGGGTTTTTCAAGTGATCCAAAGGAAAGCCAACCCTTAATCTAGAGGTCTATTCTTGAATAGGTTACCCATAGCCTGAGAATAGTCCCATGTTTCATGAGATTGCTAGGTTCTACACTTAGCCATACTCAGGTGCAATCCCTAGTGACAATAGTTTTTTGGCACACCTGGTGGGACAGAAGACTCAGTGAGTCAGTTTTCTAAGAAAGATTTATGCAAGTTATTGTGTGGTATGAGTAGTGAAAATGTTTTGAAATCATACTTGGCGACTCTAATCTTGTTTCATCTAGATCAGTATATAAGCTTATGAGTGGGATCCCAACTAGGTAGAGTAAGAATCCTTTTGTGTATGTGGAGCTGCCTTCTGTCAAAAAGAGGTCTAAAGTAGCCCAAAATAGTGCTTCAAAATCTACAAATCCTACTCCTAATTCCACTCCTAATACTGCTCACATCCCTACAAATATTCTCCAAATTCAGCCAGTGCAAGCAACACCAACAATTCAAGCTCCCCTTAATCCTCCAATGGCTAGACAACACCCTTTTGTGGCCTTTAATCAAGGCAGCCCCTTGAACTTGCAGCAACATAATGACATACCTATATTAGCCCTTAAAAGTTTGCCTATTTTTACAAGAGAGGATCATACCTCAACTATTGAGCATATAAGAGATGTAGCATCCCTTTGTGCCCTTCATAATATAACCCAAGATAATGTGGTTGTGAGGTTGTTGGCAGCTTCCCTCAAAGGCAAAGCATTGCAATGGTTTAGAGGCTTAGCAGTTGGTTCTATAGCTGATTAGGATGGGTTGGGTCAAGCCTTGACCAATCAATTTGAGGATAAATCAGATCATCTCTCACTAGTTGAGCATTTGACTACTATTAAAAGATCACCCCAAGAATACATGATGGATTTTAACTTCAAATTTTAGAGGACATGGAATAGAATACCAGCCACAGTTAGACCTTCAAGCCAACATGCTTTTCTATACTATCTAAGAGCCCTTAACAGTGATATCTCTATTATGATCTAGTCCATGGGAGGGACTAATTTACCTGCAGCATATGATCTTACCATAAGAGTTGAAAATAGCCTAATCCAAGTAGGAAAGATAGCCCCAAGGCCCCCAATGCCTATTTTTCCCAAGCTTCATCTTGTTCCTGAAGCAATCCTAGCCTTGGCATCTATTCCATCTCTCCCATTTCCTCCTCAACAAGTTGCTAGCCTAGTTGTGAATCAATCCCAAGAGCTGAATGGGATCAAAACAGCCTTGCAAACTATTACTAATGAGTTGGTTAGTCTAAAGAACAAACAATCCCAACCTTACCAACAACCCTATGAACAACCTTATTAGAAGCCCTATCAGAATCATTACCAGTAGAACAAGCCCCAATACCAACAAGGCCAGCAAGGCCAAGCAAGAAATTATAGCCAAAAAGCCAGCCAGCCTTATAATCCTAACACTCCTAGTGCTTCTAGAGAGCTATTTCCTATAGCTCAGAATAATATGGCGCAAGAATATCAGTGGGGCTACCCATAAAATAAAAAACACATCCAAGGGATGTGTCCTAATGGCTATGCTCAGGCCCTCATGGTGTAGAACAATGTGATGATGCCATAGGAGATGGTTCAAGAGCCAGAAATTCAGCAAGGTCTAGTTGTTACCCCAAATGAGTTGCAGACATCTAAGGTGGCATTGGTGAATTTTTAGAAAGAAGATTTTTGCGGGGTGAATTTTTCACCAAATGATAACCAAAACTATATCCCAGTTGCAGCCAACACAAGGTCTAAGAAGAAGGCTTTGGAGATTGAACAAGTGGCCTCTACTAGTCAGCAAGGTCCTATTGTGAATCCACAACCCAAAGCAGTTCAAGCTCCAGTCCTAAACCAACCAAAAGAGGTTAAAGAACTAGTCAAGGCAGCTACACAGTTGGTATCTGCACAAATAGAGATTGTTGCACCAAAAGGACAGTCTAAAGTAAATTTGGGATCTTTTAATATTATGGAGTAGATGAAGAAGACCTCTATCAATGTGCCTTTAATGGACACCCTGGCCATCCCTGGTCAAAAGGAGCTAATACTTAGTGAGTTGGATAAGATTTCATCAAATCAAGAAAGTGTTTCAGAGCAGCCCAGAGTCCTAGTGGTTGAAACACCTCAAAAAGAGTAGCAAACTGAAGAAACCAGCTTGTAGCCCATTGTTGCCCCACAGGTTAAACCTCCCCCTTTCTATGTAACTCTTATTTTTGGAGATTTCTTGGTTCATAATTGTATGATAGACTCAGGAGCAAGTAGTTCTAGGATTTCTAAATAGTTAGCAAACCTCCTAGGATTGTCTTATGAGCCAATAGATAGGCTTGTTATTCAGTTGGATGGGTCATCAGTTAGTACCTTGGGAGTCATTAAGGACTTGAGCCTCACTCTGCATGAATGTCCCAATTTCTCCATTCCCCAGGATGTCTATGTCAAAGATCTACCTCCTCATTTTTCTATTTTTCTAAGCAGAGAGTTCACTACTAGGTTGGGGGGATATCTCTTAGCTGATTGGTCTCATCTATACTTCAGAACTAGGTACGGGACTAGAGTTAGAATCAAGTCTGAGGCTTTTGCAAAAAGCCATGCTGAATCTTATACCCCAAGGCCTATAAATGCCAATTTGATGTTTCATGAACAAGACCCAAGTGATTCTAAACTTGAAACCACTATTGGAAAGATCCCTGATATTGTCCTAGATGAGTGGGCTGAAAGAGATTTGGAGGAGGATAACCCTTTTAGAAACATGGAGATTCCTGGCATTGGAATGTATATCATTCATGAAGAAGGTGCTGTGATTCTAGATTTGATGAAGAAGGAAGACAAGCATTCTGGAGGTCAGAGTGATGATTTGTGGTAGTTGTTTTTTGATGGTGCCAAAAGCAAAGTTGGTTCGGGAGGAGGAGCTGTCCTAATTTCTCCAAAAGGGAAAAGGTATTACTCTGCAATTCATTTTTCTTTCAGCTATACTAACAACACAATAGGGTATGGGGCTTTGATTCATGGTTTAGAATGGGCTAGACAAAGAGGAATCAAATGCCTAAAAGTTATAGGTGATAGTGAGTTAGTGGTCAATCAAATTTGTGGCACTAATCTCACAAAAAATGATACACTTAAGATGTATAAGCATAGGGTTTGGGATTTAATAGAAGATTTTTGTGCTTTTAATCTAGTTGTTGTCCCAAGAAATCAAAACAAATAGGCAGACAAGTTGGCTTCCATGGGAGCAGAATATGATATCCCAAAAGAGATCACAAGTCCCAACTCATAGCATGTAAAGGTTCTAGTAAGGCCATCTATACCAGATAATCAGGTGAGCTGGCAAGTCTTTGAAAATGATGAGCAGATTTTTAACTTTTTGATAGAAGAAGCTGAGTTTTCTAAGGTTAACCAGAACAAACATGCTCACCAGTATAATGACCAAATGCTATAGTTGAAAAGTAATAAGCTACCTAAGGGACTGGTCACACTTGAGTCCATATTTAACTCTAATGATTAGCTCAAAGGAGACAAAGCTAGTGTGATAGTCAAAGAAGAGCACTACCAGTCTGTGGAAGTTCTAAAAGACAAATCCCTCAAGTTAGGAAAGGTATGCACTCAGCCAGAAAAGAAAGCCTTTGTTTCATTATGTCAAGAGTTTAGTTATATTTTTGCATGGGAATACTATGATCTGAAAGGATTTGATCCCTACTTAGCCTAACACACCATTGAGCTAGAACCCCATGCCAAACCAGTGAGACAAAAGTAGAGACCTATCAATCCTAAGTTAGAAGCCTTGATGAAAATAGAGTTGAGGAAAATTATTGAAGCCAATATTATTTTTCCCATTAAACACACCTCTTGGGTTTCCAACCTAGTACCAGTTAAGAAGAATGGTGAAATCCAATTATGTGTGTATTTTAGAGACCTTAACAGAGCCTCCCTCAAAGATCATCACCCATTGCTCTCCATGGAACAAATTTTGCAGTATGTCTCAGGGTCTGACATATTTTCTTTGTTAGATAGATTTTCTAGTTATAACCAGGTCCTGGTTAAAGAGGAAGATCAATATAAGACAACATTCACCACCAAATGGGGCACCATGGCATACAGGAAGATGCCTTTTGGGCTATCTAACGTTGGTGCTACATTTTATAAAGCCATGGAGATGGCATTTGCTAGTTTAATGAACAAGTTTGTTCTAGTTTATTTGGATGATATAACCATCTTTTCAAAGGACAGTAATGATCACCTAGTTCATTTGAGATGGATTTTTGAAAGGTGTAGAGAGTTTGGAGTTTCATTGAATCCTAAGAAATGCATTTTTGTTGTCCATGAAGGCAGATTACTAGGACATATTGAATCTAAGAAAGGGATGACTGTTGATCCTGAGAGGATAAAGGCGATCATGGCACTACCCCTGCCAACTCACAAGAAGGGACTACAGAGTTTTCTTGGAAGAATCAACTTCTTAAGAAGGTTCATTCCAAATGTTGCAGCACTACTAAAGCCTATGACCCAGATGTTGAAGAAGAACTCAACCTTTCATTGGACAAATGAAGGAAAAAGGTGTTTTGAAGAAGTCAAGGAAGAAATTGCCTCTACTCCTACTCTGGTAAACCCCAACTTTTCTAAAGATTTTATCCTATATGATTTTGGAGACACTGATAGTGTCTTTGCCATGTTAGTTCAACAAAATGCTAAGAAACAAGAACAACCAGTAGCTTTCTACAGCCAAGGTCTGGATGGTTATGAACTTAATTATACTCTTATAGAAAAGAATGTCCTAGCAATTGTGAGGAGTTTGAAAAATTTTAGGCACTTGTTATCCAATAACATAGTGCACTTGATGGTTGCCCACCCTTGCATAAAAGATTTCTTGCTGAATAAAGACCTGAGCCATAAGAGGGCTGGTTGGGTCACCAAAGTCATGGAGTATGAAATTCAGATTAAAGTGACCAAGCTAATTAGAGGAAAAGGGCTGTGTGAATAGCTTAATGAAGGAATAGAAGGCCCAAACTAGAAAAAGGAGGAGGTTGTTCTAATGAACCAAGATGCAGAGCAGAGTACAAGTTGGACAACAAAGATGAGACATTATCTCTCAACTGGTCAATGCCCTCAAGGCCTTGAAAGGAGTAAAAGAAGGTACTTTAGACTCCAAGCTATTCCATTTATCCTTATTGATGATGTTTTGTATAGGAGAGATCATAGTGGTGTCTTGTTGAGATGTGTTGAAACCAGCCAAGTAGGCAGAATATTGGAGGAATTTCATGATGGAGGTTCTGGAGGACACTTTGCAGCCAGGACCACTTCTCTAAAAGTGATGAGAGCTAGGTACTATTGGCCTAGCCTATAAAAGGATGCATTTTATTGGGTAAGGAAATGTAAGAACTGTGCTTTTTTTGCTGGGAAACAAAAGTTAGCAGCCCTCCCTGTTCATCCCATCAAGGTAGAGCAACCTTTCTCAAAATGGGGATTGGATTTTATTAGACCTATCAACCCCCCATCCAGTGCTGGACACAAGTGGATACTTGCTAATACAGACTATTTTACCAAGTGGATAGAGGCTATAGCACTAAAGGAAGCAAATGAGACCACTGTCCTAAACTTCTATCAAGACATTGTGTCTAGATTTGGTACTCCAGATTCTATCATTTTAGACAATGCTATGGTATTCCTGGGAACTAGAATCTCAGAATGGGCACTCAAGCATAATATCTTCCTAAGTACCTCTTCTAACTATTACCCTTAGGGTAATGGTTAGGCAAAATCAACAAACAAGAACTTGTTGAGAATCATCAAAAGGACTATAGAAGGAAACCAGAGAGATTGGCACAACAAGTTAAAGTTGGACCTATGGGCAGATAGAATAACACCTAAGAGGTCTATAGGTAACTCACCCTATACACTTGTATATGGAATAGAAGCTAGGATTCCTTTGTCTACTGAGTTGCCTACTTTGAGATTAATCAAGGAAAATGATCTTATGGAAGAAGATGCTATGCAAGTTAGGATTGTTGAACTAGTTGAGCTCAAAGAAACAAGAAAACTAGCACTGGAGAGCCTGGAAGCTCATCATTCTTAGATGAAGAAAAGCTTCAATAAGAAGGCCGCACCTAAGGTTTTCAAGGAAGGAGACCTTGTCCTCAAGTGGGATGAAGCAAAATACAAACCAGGGAGGCATACTAAATTTGATGCCATATGGAGTGGGCCTTTCATGGTGATTGGATACAAAGCCCATAATGATTTTCAGTTGGCTAATATGGATGGAGAGGAGCTGCCCATTCTAGTGAATGGAATTCACCTCAAGGCTTGTTTCTGAGGTCTATTTCTACCTTGTACACTAGTAAGTTAGAAGTTTCCAATTTTATGTGTTCCCTAAGTGCCTGGCACAAGTTGTTTTTAGTTTTCAGTTGCTTCTAGTTTGGTTTTTAGTTTGGTGTGAGTAGTAATAAGCCAAAGACATTATCTCTAGTAGTTAGCAGTTTTGTTAAAGAAGGATTGATTGTCCAAAAGAACTAGGTTTAGTTTGAGGCTTATAGACTATGTGCCCAATGGATCTTTAAGGCAGTTGGTCAGGATACTCAGTAGGTAAGCACTCCAAAGAGGTTTCCAGAATGTTGTCATATTTTTACTCATTCTTAGATTGGAGACCTAATTACAAGATGATGCTACAGTACCCTAGTTTGTGTTATTAGGTGATCTTCTTTAATTTTGTGTTCATTTCATTTTGAAGAGTACATGAAAGTAAAAGGAAATGAATTGCATCTAAAGCTACACATGCATGTATGTATACTATACAAAAGGGAAAGAATTGAAAGGAGAAACATCTATCTAAGCTCACATAGGCTGTGAGCATAGCCGTTACCAGAATTGAATGGATAAGTATAGATATACATAAAGAAATAATTAAATACTAGGGTACCAGACATTGCTTGTTATTGGTGTCCAGATCTGGTCCTGTCCAGAGAGCTCCTAAGATCCAAAACCTGCAAGAAGAGAAGAAGGGATATGGGTTAGATCCAATGGATCTATGCAATGGATGGTATCACAATATCTACAGAATGCATATGTACACTCAACCATGCACCTCTGACAAAGGTTGTGCTCAGGGCATGTGTATCAAGGCTCCAAAGAACAAAGAGGCACCATGTTTTCTTTCACATGTTTTTTTCATGTGCAGATATAGGAGGAGCTAATCCAATAATGAATCCAGTGAATGACTTGGGCCCTTGATGTGGATCATGATAGAAAAACCTCAAGTCTTCTGTCGATGATCACATCAAGGGCCAAGAGAACACATCATACAAGATAGAAGAACATCTAGATAATGCAACATCAGTGAGGACACTTAAGGGTCATGAGGACAGATCATGGAAGCAAAGAAAGGCTTGAGATGCAAATAGAAGAGAAATAAGAATACACCCCTACATGTCAAAGGATACACAAATCTATGAAAATGGAAACATGCAGTAAACATTCAGTATCAGTGGGACACCCAAGAGACATAGATCCACATCAAGTGAAACATGGTTAAAGCACTAACAAATTCAAAGGGCTTGCAAGGTACATTGGATCATCTTCAAAACAGAGAGTTAGCATTCATGAAAGAGATCCTATGAAACAATGAAACACATCTAGTATGTTATAGTGCTTTGGAGATGCCATTTAGTGTACAAACATGGAAATCTTATGAAAGATGTAGACATCAGCATGGTACCAAGCAGCCAGTCAGAGGAAGAAAGATCAAGCTCATGGGTCCAACTAAGTCTAACAAACATCATGCAACAACAAATGAATCAAATGACCACAATGAATAAAGATTGCGATGTCTCAAGGAAGAAACAGAGCAAAATATGCCAACCAAAGTGACAATGAATAAAGTGGTGCATGTAAATGGAGAACAAAGAGATGTTGATACCCTAGCCATGGGTCATCAAGTTATTCAACACTTTCACACAATGCTTAAGATCCATGGAATAGCACCAAACAGACAAGCTTCCACAACCAGTGGGTAATCAAGAATTAACAGCATTTACTAAAACATGAGTGCAATGCTTCGATCATGTTACAACCATAGTGCCACGAGCTATATTGAAAGTCTTAAAACATTGAAGGGAACAACACCAATCAAATGATAAATGCACATGCATATGCCATAGCAGTCAAGCATACAATGTGCCCTGTTCTTGTTCACAGGCTGAGGGTATAATGCCAGAAAGAATCAAAATTTAGATGGTACCTTCTAGCGTAATGCAATACAAAGGGGGGAATGACATCAAAAAGTGAGGATACAGGAATAGCAGTGATCAACCAAGCATACAATGTGCCCTATTCTTGTTCACAGGCTATTAAGTACCAAGCAGGGAGAGTTGTATTGGTGTCATGTCATGCTCAAAGGTTATTCACAAACCAAAAAATAGAAAATCCCAAATCACGGGGCCCATGAAGGTTCAAAATGGAATAGGAAATGAATCAAAATGTGTATGCAGTGCCTCAAAGATGTAGAGGATTAAAAATGTAAAACTGTGCCCTAGCTGGCATAGCTATAACAATATGTATCTCAATATCCAAAAACACTCAAAATAACATGCAGTACTCAACCCTAGCTTACAAGCCGTGAATCAGTTTAAAAAACTAAGCATAGAAGTGGCCTTTCAATACAAGGAGATTGCCACAAAGCAGATACAAAGCAATACAATGAATATAGCAAGAAATATCAAATTTCAATGAGTCCAATTTCATCCATAGGTCACTAGGTCCTAAACACAACGGTCATCCTGTAATACCCCAAAAATGGGCTATAGGTTCATTAACCTCCTATATTGACACATTGAATGAAATCAACATCGAAGTCCTAACCAAAGGCACATCTGAACATTGTCGAATCTCAATTGATTATCTCAAATTCTACATCGGGGAATATTCCTAGAAATATTCCTAATTATCATAATTATCTTTAATTTAATAATTATTTGGCGATAAATCATATTTATCCTAAAGTTGATTAATTGAATATGATGAATATTTAATTAATTAATTTAATTCTGCCACTTAATTATTTAATTGAATTTAATTATATTTATTCCTAATTATTATTATTTAAAATTGATAATAAATCAAAATTCCTATCATTAATTGATTAAATTCTCATTTAATTAATTAAAGCAAGTTGTCATATTTAATGATATTATTTTGGAATAAAAGTTTGATTTAATAATTGATTAACCCATAACTCAATTGTTTTATTTTTAAAATCAGTTAAGTTAAGGATAAATCACTTTATTTATTTAAATTAATTCATAATTAATTATGCACATCCAAAAAATAGTTAAACTTTAAATCAGAAAATCAATTCAAGCTGTTTTAAAAATAAACTCAACTCTCTTTCGAGTTGAAAGCTGATCTCAACTTCTGATTTAAATCGAAAAGCTATTTTTGCATGATTTTTTGAGTTAACTATCTTTAATTTCTTGTTAACTCAAAAATCAACCCAAGTTTATCAAGATTGATTTATGGCTTTTTTTCAATGCATCCTCAAAGCCCTGGATTTCTATAAAATCAAGGTTCAGCTCTTCACAAATCATCCACAAAATCCACAGAATCTACAGAATCCATAGAATTTGCATACTTACTCTGGAGAATTGACATCTGAAGAATTGAAGCTTCTTGCAAATCAACAACTTTTTGTGAGATCAATCTTGTTTTCAATTCATTTTAGTTTTATTTCATATCATTGTTAGCTTACTTTGCATATTCATAGATCAATTTCATTCTAGAATAGTTTCGTATCTAGATTTCTCATTCTTATTGCATAGAAAACTCAAAAATATAGATTAATTTGCATTCATTACTTCATTGCTATCTTGCATTCAAATCTTTCATTTAGGTGTCATCAATGTCACTAGTCTCGGTCTAATATGAGAAGATCATACTCGCACCTACTAGAAGGCAGTAAATCACCTGGTTAGTTTAGTTTTCATTCTATTGCATGATTTTGATTTTTGCTAACCTCTAATGTTTTACTGAAGTGTTGTGTCTACAACTATGTACAAAATTCAGACACACACATAGCCCAGAGGCCATGAACCTGATAAAATAATATGAATAGCTCAATAAGTACATAGTGCTTCCAAGTGCATGGATGCTATTACTCAAAATATCAAAATTGTAGAAGAATGATATAATAGAACACATTTTACAGTGCTATCATAGTGCCCTTGAATATGAGTGTTTCCATAAAATAGATGCAATATTCTCAAGCATGATGCCCTAGTCTTGATAGAGATAAAATACAAACATATGCAATTGCGATGAGCAATCCATAGAGTTAGAAGCTGCCAGTGCCTCAGTAATACATATCTTTCTAGCATTAACGAAAATAAGACATGGATACTATGACCTAGGGTTACATTAGAGCCGAAGCTTTCAAAATATAACTGTTTCCATCAAACAAGCTAGTGAAATAAAAATGAAGGTCAATGCCTACCTTGACAGTATGAATCCCATAAGATCATGAATGATTGTTTCCAAATCAGGTCTGAGTTACCATCCAGAAAATCTAGTGGATATGGCAAGTTTCCGAGTGGAGCTGTAGTGAGGTGTCATTCTGGCATCTTCTTTGATAGGTTTCCCCTTTTTCTCTCATGGATTAGGTCGAGAACCACATTGCTTTGTTTAAGCAATGTTATTAAGATGTGGATTTTATTTGATAATTATTAAATAGGTTCTCCCCTTAATGGGTTGAGGAATATTTATTAATTCAGTGAAGTAAATCTATTTTAAACTCACATGTGTGAAAGAGGCTAGGTCCTTGTTTTTCTTTAAGCATTGGTGGATTTCTTTTAAGAATGTGAATATTTTGGATACGTTCTCCCCTTTTGAATTAATTCAAATTTGGTTGATGGACTATTTAGAGATATGATTAATTAGCTTTTGAAATCCACATAGGGGTTAGATTTTAAATGTAAAAGTCATGGCTCATTCTTTATTGTAAGATATCGACAAGTGGTGTTTTTATAAACCATTATCAAAATATCATTTATAGGCATGACTTAGTGGATAGAGCGATCTTCTTTGACTATCTATTTTTAGGTCCCCACTTTCCTCACCCCCTAGAAACCCATGAATTTGGCATTCAAATTATGATGTAGCCTCATGGGTCCATTATTGATCTTTTTCTATCTTAGGAGGTAGTGGAGTTTGAATGTAGATTCCTTGGTTTTGTTATATACCTCTTGCTTTTGGTGATTGAGGTTAGCTCTTCATTCCTTTCTCTCTGATATGAGTGTTGTAGCTCTGAGAGACACAATTGTACTTAGTTTCTTTTCAGCAATAAAATTGATCCTTCTTGTTTCCCCTAAAATTCTGGGTTTGCTTTTGAATCACATGTAGGACTACTATGATGTTTTGTGTCCTTAATCCATATGTTGATTCAATTCAATTTTTCAGGAATTCATCTTAATTCAGTAGCTTAACTTGTGTGCAATTGAGAATATCAGAGTTATGGAGTTTCTTCCCTTCTTGCATTTAAAGCACCTAGTTTTGTTAAGAGTTCAAGGAAGTGTAATCAAGTTGTGATTCAAGTTTGTTTTGCTGTTGGAGTAAACTTATTTTTAGTTGTGGATCTTCTTTAAAATTTGGTGGATCACCTTTGTTTTCATTCAATCGCAATTGTTTGTTTTTATGTACTCTCTCCCTTTCCTTCTAAAAATTAGTGAGTTTTTCAAGTGATCCAAAGGGAAGCCAGCCCTTAATCTGGAGGTCTATTCTTGGATAGGTTACCCACAACTTAAGAATAGTCCCATGTTTCACGGGATTGCTAGGTTCTACACTTAGCCATACTCGGGTGCAATCCCTAGTGATAACAGGACACTTTGGTCCAACATGGTCATGAACATTCTAGTGACTTAGTGGTCGAAATGAGGTTGTCACTCAAATTTACCCACCCAACCAGAGCTAATGGAATAGACCATTTAGTTTCAGGACAAATGGTTTGGAAGAAACTCAGTGGTGCAACTTTCAACTAACCCTCACTGCAAGTTCTGGCATCAAGAGAGACTATTGTGCCAAATTCAAACAAATTTGAATCTCCTAGAATGAAGAGAGGTTATTGTAGGCCTTATAAAAAGGTCTTGTATCATGTCACATTTTTCCAATACCTCTCATGGGGTCCGAGATACTAACCTCAAAAGATCATTGCCCAATCATCCTTAGTGTACCTTGGGGACACTTTGGTTCAACATGTTTGCGAACATTCTAGTGACACAATTGTTGAAATGGGGTTGTCACTAGTGTTTACCCACCCAACCAAAGCTAATGGTGTAGTCAATTTGGTGCTAGGATGAATGGTTTGGAAGAAACCCAGTGGTGCAACTTTCAACTAACCGTCACTACAAGTTTTGGCATCAAGCAAGACTAGAGTGCCAAATTTGAAAAATTTGAATCCCCTAGAATGGAGAGAGTTTATTGTAGGCCTCCAAAACATGGTCCTATAGCATCTCATGATTTTTTGATACTTTTCACGAGATCTAAGATATGAGCCTGGAAAGATCACTACCCAATTGTGCTTAGTGCACCTTGGGGACACTTTGGTATGGCATGTTCGCAAATGTTCTAGTGACTCAATGGTCAAAATGGGGTTGTCACTAGTGTTTACCTACCCAACTGGAGCTAATGGCACAGTCCATTTGGTGCTAGGATGAATGGTTTAGAAGAAACCAATTGGTGCAACTTTCAACTGACCCTCACTGGAAGTTTTGACATCAAGCGAGATTGGCATGCCAAATTCAAAAAAATTTGAATCTACCATAACAAAGAGAGGTTATTTTAGACCTCAAAATCAAGGTCTTGGAGCATCTCATGGTTTTCTGATACCTCTCATGGGGTCTGAGATATGAGCCTCAAAATATTGGTGTCCAGTCATGCTTAGTGCACCTTGGGGACACTTTGGTCCAGCATTTTTGCAAGCATTCTAGTGACTTAGTGGTCAAAATGGGGTTGTCACCAATGTTTACCCACCCAACCAGAGCTAATGGCTTAGTCCATTTAGTTCCAGGATGAATGGATTTGAAGAAACCCAATGGTGCAACTTTCAACTAACCCTCACTATAGGTTTTGGCATCAAGCGATACTGGCGTGCCAAATTCAACGAAATTCAAATCTTGTATAATGGAGAGAGGTTATTGTAGGCCTAAAAAATATGGTCCTATAGAATCTCACAATTTGATGATACCTCTCATGGGGTTTGAGATACGAGACTTGAAAGATCACTGCCCAATTGTGCTTAGTGCACCTTGGGGACACTTTGGTCTGGCATGTTCGCAAACATTATAGTGACTTGGTGGTCAATATAGGGTTGTTAGTAGTGTCTACTTCCCCAACTAGAGCTAATGGCATAGTTCATTTGGTGTCAAGATGAACGGTTTGGAGGAAACCTAGTGGTGCAAATTTCAACTGACTCTCGCTACAAGTTTTGGCATCAAGCGAGACTGGTGTGCCAAATTCAAACAAATTTGAATCTTCTAGAATGAAGAGAGGTTATTGTAGGCCTTAGAAACAAGGTCTTGTAGTATCTCATAGTTTTCCAATACCTCTCACAGGGTCCTAGATACGATCTTTGAAAGATTGATGCTCAATCATGCTTAGTGCACCTTGGGGACACTTTTCTCTGGCATGTTCGCGAAAGTTATATTGACTCAGTGGTTGAAATGGGGTTGTCACTAGCATTTACCCACCAAACCATAGCTAATGGTGTAGTCCATTCGATGCTAGGATGAACGGTTTGGAAGAAACCAAGTGGTGCAACTTTCAACTGACCCTCACTGTAAGTTTTGGCATCAAGCAAGATTGGCTTGCCAAATTCAAACAAATTCAAATCTCTCAAAATGGAGAGAGGTTATTGTAGGCCTTAGAAACATGGTCCTGTATCATCTCATAGTTTTTTGATACCTCTCATGAATTCCAAGATATGAGCCTTGAAAGATCATTGCCCAATCATGCTTAGTGCACCTTGGGGACACTTTGGTCTGGCATGTTCACAAATGTTCTAGTGACTCAGTGGTCGAAATGGGGTTGTCACTAGCATTTACCTACCCAACCAGAGCTAATGGTGTAGTCCATTTGGTGCTAGGATGCAATCCTTCAACACTATCCCTTCACCCTAGGGAATCACCATTTTACTTTAGACACATTTGACCAATTTTGACTCAACGATTCCAACTATTACATCATTTGATGATACAAATGTACATGGAATTAAGAAAATACAAATGTAAGGATACATAATTAAGATGATACAAATATAAGGATACAAAATTCATAGTAAGGGAACACATTTTCTTCACTTTATATGGTATTAAGATGATACAAATGTGGGCTCTTAATATTTGCAAATCAACCCCATGGGCTCTTTTATATTTCAAATTTTGCATGAAAATTTTTATATACAAAATTTGGCATTTAAATATGCACATTACATTTGATTTTTGTTTTTATATATACAAAATTTTACATCTAAATATGCACATTACAGTCGATTGTTGTTTTTATATACAAAATTTGGCATCTAAATATGCACATTACATTCAATTGTTATTTTTGTATACAAAATTTTAGATACACAACTATGTATAAAAAATAAGTGTCCTTTCCACTCCTAAAGTGTATAAGTTTAACACATGGTACTCAATGACATCTACATTCCAATCCTTGCATTTAGAAGGAAGAAGAAAATTTAATGGAGAATATAAGAAGTTTATATAGGTTGACAAAAATAAATTATGTATGTATAAGTAACTAAACAAACCAAACAACATAACTAGCCAATGCATAGTGAAGTTTACCGTCATAAAAGATGGGCTAATCAAATGCACACCTCGATCTTCTATATCTATCATATATGTATCCAACTACATTTACAATCCACATACAAAATCAAGTTTATTAGCTCAAACAAATAAAGCAAAAAACTACAATTAATTTATCCAACGTAAGTGTAATAAACATGGAAAACCTTGCAACTTGAGTTGAACTTACTTACTGAAGTGTGCCTAAAGGGTCATCTCTCTACTTGAGGGTATTCAATATTTCTTCATGATCACTAGAACTAATAGTCCAAAGTTCCTTTGTCTTTGGTTTTCCTTGATGTTTCGACAACTTAACATTGGCTGCTATAATAAGGTGTGAATACATGAGAATGGTTCATAGTCTTTAAATGCAGGAATGCCATTATTTCTAATCATATATGTGTGCATCCATGTTCCTGCTCATATAAAAATGGTACTCTTTGATTATCTTCCAGTCATCTTCTATACTATCATGGGAATGTCTATATGTTATGTGCACAAAAATAGCAACCTAAATAGAATTATAATATTGAGCTTGCAACTCATTTTGGGGCTGCAATGTATAGTTCTCTACAAATTCAACAACTGATATAATAGTGCCAATTCGGAAAGTGTCCTTACACATCATGAATTTTTGATCTAACCACTAAGACCTATGACTATGTCTTGCATACTTGTAAAAAATATTCTTCCTGAAATCTGAAATAAAATTAGCTACATTGCATTCTTTTGTAACCAACTCACACCTAGAGCCTTCACCTCCACTTTTCAATATATATTTAATGGTTTCATATACCTTTTTATGGATAATTGTCTTTCCAAAATCATGTTCACATCCCTCATGAAAATATTCAACAAACTTCACTTGCCCGCCACACTCTGAGCACTTGTCATTTAAGAAATATTTTCTATAAAAGAAACATCCATCATCTCCAGGACATGAAAAATGATCTAGCAAGTCTCTTGATGATTTTAGAAGAGCACTTACACCACACTCCTCCAAAATTTCACTAGTATGAAAAGTAGAATGAAGGGATTGTAACAGTTCATGGTGCATTGAAAACTCCACATGATATTTGCAACAAGTATTTCTAATCTTAAGAGGCACACAACAAAAAGGCTTGAGGGCTTCAAAAGATTGTTGTGATATTTGCAATGTTGGATATGTCTCACAAATTTTTTTGAACAACATTGTTTGACTCACCTCCAAATAATGTTTGGGATGTGGGGTGCGGTCTTGAATGCCAATTCTCAACTTCAAGACATCCTTCACATTTGGTGACACTCTTGAGTTAGATTGCCAAAATAGTTGAATTTGATCCTTCACACCATCAGTAAGCTTCTTATTCATGTTCTTCTTCACTTGAAACCACATTTAAGGGTGGACCTATGCCCACATCTTCATTAATATTTAACATACCTTATCTCTTATTCTGATGGGCAACCCTATCCATTTCTCTATACACTTCAATCTCTTCATTTGTGAGTTTCCTCTTCTTTTTATGATTTTGATGACTACTACTCCCCATAGTGAGACCAAAAAGGTGATACAAAAACCTTTGATAATAGTGAAATTCCAACCAAGGAGGAAAAAGTGGATTTTTGTCTTCTATGTAACTGAAATCCTATGATTCTCTACTGAAAAATGTGCTTCTCAGGCTGAGGGACCCAAAGAATAACATTTTATTTTCAATGTCAATAAAAATAATCAAATATCTTAAATCTCCCACTCAAATTTCTCTCTCTCTCTCTCTCTGGCCAATTATTGATTTCTACAACTAAATCTCATGTAGATTCAAAAACCAATAGAACATGTAAATAACCATTGATCCAATAACTATAACTACTAGATATATTCAAATAAAAAAAAACATTCTCATGAAATAATTTAGAAATATGATTTTGTATTATACAACAACAATACAATAACTAAGAATTACAATATCCAATCTAAAATATAGAAAACAACAGTAAGATCGAATAACCAAGAGCCTGGTAAAATAATGGTTAACTTTGAAGTGAATCCACACCGGGATGAATTGGGTTTCCATCCAATCCACTGAGAAAGCCTGAAGGTTTCCATCCTCAGGATTTTGATTCAAAAGCTAAAGCTTCCTGAATTCTTAAAGATAGATAAAATTCATAAACTGAAGCATAAACAATGAGACTCTCAACCTCCTCTTATGGGTGCAACTATGACTCTTCATATTCCCATTCTATCTCTTTATAATTCTAGTTTAAGTCACTTTTAAATAAAATGCCCGTTGAGTTATAAAGTGAAATAATAAATAAAGTGAGGAATCTTCCAGCATTAAAATAGAGGCCCAAAAAATCTCGGATGACAATGTGTGATAGCTTGCTGAAAATCTCTCGATGAGATGCTTCAAGTCCATTACTGAAAAGCTAAGAATTTTGAACCCTGATGACTTACTATAAATAGTAAGTACTCTTGAAACCTACTGAAACCATTTTGATTGGCCTGAAACTGAAACCACCTAGGCCAATTATCTCCTTGAGCATTACCATGCCATAGGTAGCCCTCTGGACCAAGATAAAAAGGCTAACGACATGGCACAAATTAATGTACCCCAAAAAGGGGACATTACAATCACCCCTTCCAAGAGATTGCTTGCCCTTAAGCAATTAGTATATGCATGTTGAGATCATAATACCTAGATCCCAAACCAACCTCAAGGGAGCTTCTCCACCAACCTATCATGTGAAACTGACATAGTCATTATGCTCCAATCTATGAAGCCACTCACAGAATAACAAAATAGCATCCAAACTAATGTTAGGATTCAATATCACTACAGGATGTGTTGAACCAATCTGCCCTGTGCTGCTATCATTTGTAAGAAAGATCTCAACCCAACTGAGAACCTCACTCCAACTAGGATCTCCCATACCTCTATGGTCATACATAGGAGAAAACCAAATCTCATACCAATCGGCTCCAAAAATGAAAACTAACTACAAGTATGTCCCTCCTAGATCCCATATACAAAAGAACCATCCATCTCCCCAGCTGGCTGAAATACCTTGACACTCTATGCCCACACTGAGTGACATACCAAAAGTGTCCATCTACCATAACACTACCCCTATGATCTGTAGCCTGAACCAAAAATTGCACTAAAGAGGCAAGCTATCAAGACTATTAGAAAAAGCTTTCATCTGCAAGCAGAGAAGCATACTCAACCAATCACTCATCCCACTCCTATCCAATAATAAAAAAAGAAGGTCCTTAGTAGGTGGGCTGAATGGAAAATAAAATGCATCCCATGCAATAATTCTAACATGTGATGCATTGAAAATCTCTATTGGAAACCCAAAATAAGCATAAGGGTTCCATGACTGTCTCTCAATACCCAGAGTTATACAATGTAAACCAACGTGTGAAAAATTCACACCAACCAACATAACCAACATGCCAAGCTTGACAACCCCATACTGAATAAGTCCTCCCTGATCATCATTGTCAATGAGTGGTGGTGCACAAAAATGCATATCACCCATCATGTTGTAAGACATAACTGCCCCTCCTAGACAACAAGAGCATAGACCATACTACTCAACATCTGAGCTCATCCCACTAATCCAACTAGGTGACCAAGGATCACCTCTGATAATTGCACCTGGGTCCCAAACCCTATAATCAATCTCATCCTCATCTTGAGAATATGAAGTACCTCCCTCATCTATCTCAAAGAGGGGATTGTCAAATGTCCACTCAACACCCATCTCAAACAAGAAGTTATCCATCATCTAGAAGTGGTCTAACTCATCAAGAAACTCTTGGTGACCCAAAGATCTTCTTGGACAACTATCCAAGTCATAGGTCTGATGTATGCTGTCAAGCTCCTAAATCACCTCTTGATAGAATTTAGACCTATCCCTATCATCTTGCTCCCTGAACTGGCTAGAGACCACCATCTGATTTTTCACCTCCTATAGAGCAATACGAGTATGCTCCAAAGTGCCCTGTGTAGGACTAAGCTCCTTATTGAGCTTATTGACCTCAAGTTTCTTCTCCCTCAACTACTTAGCATAATTCCCATAAACCTATAACAAGCGATCACGGTCTGTAAGTAATCTTAGATACTCTAATTTTCAATCCTCAAATTTTGCCTTGACCCCCTATAAATCTATAGTATAGGATGCAATCCGTAGGTCATCTTTCCCTCTATCCCTCTAAGTTTTCTTGTACAGATCATCAATGATATGGTGAGTGTTACCATGGTGAACAAGCATTGCAATAATGGCATCATCAATGATTTTTAGTTGTCTTTTTAAGGTACACTTCTCATCAGTGTTATATTAAGATGTACTGCCAAAAGGGTCATCCATATCAGTGTGATGCAAGAGTGAAGTGTTGCTAAAGAATTCACATGATTACTCTTTACCTAAATCACTGAAGGTCTCCAACTAGTTATCACAACCTATAACCATGAAGTTATCAAACTCCACCATCAAGTCACCAAAGTAGAGATCTGAATACTCACCACTATGCCCCGAGAGTGGGGTAGTCTCAACTATAATGTTTCTATCACTAGGCTACCATTTATCTTCCCCTTGATCAATCTTGCAAACATGCCCCTATGACCAACCCTCCTGGCATAAGAAACAAATATGCGCTACACTCACTAAGTCCTAGCCTATCACTGGAGATCCTATAACCTATAAGCCTAATGATGCTCATTCATTTTTAGACAATGAAGTCATAAATATTTTAGCCTAAAGCTTGGTTAATTCAGCTAAGAGTTCATATGCCATGGATGTGTGCCTTATTCCTCCTCTCCATATTGCCAACAATTTAGATTGTAATTGTTTGCATATTTCATAGTCCTCATTTAAGATTGAGGATAAGATAGTCCTTATGCATGTCTATACCTCATCTGGATGACACTCCCTGTAATTATTCAGGAGACACTGAAATAATTATAGAATCATTTTATCATAACCTAGATTCAACATGTGACTGAAGACTAGTGTTTGCCACTAACTCAAAGATTTTTACCTACTTCTCAAAAGTGGAATCTTCATCATATCTTAGATGATCTAAGCTGTATGCAATTAGTTGTAACACCTATCTCCAAATGTGCTCGATGTAAGGAATGATGGGGGCTATAATTCAAGTGATCTCACTAAGACATGAGGTGACTACAAGCTTAACATCTTGAAGTGGATGACACATAAATCTGTGTTGCACTAAGGTAACCATTGTGGGATGCATGGCCCAATTAAAAAGCATGCAATCAGCTTGATCTATCTTGGATAGATAGGGATTTATTTCATCCAACTTGGCAAGCATACTTCCCACAACTTTCTGCTCCTCCAGTTTCCATCCAAGGAAACATAACTCATTACCTATCTCCATTTCCTTTTAGATATCTCTTAACTAGACACCGTAAAATGTGCCATTGAACTCCTTAGAGAATATTGGACTTTCCAAAGACTCCATGAGTTAATTTTTCCTCCAAGTTTTGTGTAATAGAATGAATCAACTCCTACAACTATGGAATGTTGTTATAATTTATGACATAGGAGTTGTCATTTTCAATATGTTGTTGTCCCAAACTTGTTGTAATTACATGTCCCAGATTCTCCAAATGTAACCCTTTTAACTAAGAAAGTAATGGAAAAATTTTGATCATATGCAAGCCATTGCACTTAAATCTAGAAATACATCTCTTGGTTTTACAAGAAATCAGATGTATGAGTGTTTGTGCTATCTCTTTTAAAATTTTGGAAATACTGTATTCTTTAACCAGGACCCCCAAAGGTCTTCACATCATAGTGTATGGTGTGCATGTATAATTCTACTTATAACTCCCTCTTGAATTTATTGGAAACCAAACTTCCAACACTCCCAAAATTTAAAAATTCCATCTCCACATATTCACTCAGTAATTAAACCCCAGAGTGAGTTTTGCATTCAAAATACAATGTCATACAAGTCTAGAGGAACCAGTCGGCAATACACAGAGTTCGAGTGAGATACTTGACCTTCCATACTATATTTCTATATGTTTCACAAAAAGGAATTTTCATGCCCGACACAGACCATGTGCAAGATCACTCCAATCAATACTAGTCACAAAGACATTAGATTCACTTTATTGAACAAATATTTACCTTCCTAAAATATCGGTCTTTGGTCTCCTGTTGCAAATGAATAAAATAAATAGTAGCCAAATAGACTACTAATGCTAGAGTGGGGTGTGAAAGACTCTTACGGCCAGGTGGCAAAAGCTAGAAACTCTCTACTTGTGGCTATCTACACAAGAGCTATGCTTCTATCTCCAAGATACCGTCAATCTACTACCATAAACTGGTGACTATGAATGCGTGAATCCTTATCTCCCTATTCACTTCCAACTTATCTCTGTTCATACATATTTAGATTCTACCAATTCCAATGTGCTTGGATTTAAAGTCCATTACCACTATGGTTGGTGCCAATGCTAGTTTGTGAGCTTCCACTGGCATTCAAGCCCAGCTTCTTCAGAAATAAGAGTTCACACAACACTCCAAGTGGCCCATGAACTCTTCCTTTCATGTCATCATGGATAAACATCCTACCTAGGTGTGTTGACTAGTGCATAGGACTTCTTTTTATTTGTGATGGGAAGTTGTTACATGTTCAGTGCCTTAGGCACAATCTCACTGCTCTATTTTGGGGCCCGCATGATATCACCTTATGTCGAGCTATGATATAATGAAATAATTTGAAAACTTCACTAAATCATTCAAAATATATTGGCCTAATATATTTTGTTATATTATACATAAAATCCCATCAATTAAAATCTCTAGATTGGAAGTACACCCACCATTCAATTCATTCTTATATTTGAAGTCATCAATAACTATTAGTTCAAATGTTGGAGCCTTCAAAAAATGTCTAGATTAAAAATAAATATATTATGGCTTCATCTTCCAAATTTGAACAGTCGGAGGATAACCAAAACACACTAGAAACACTCGATAACTTCAACTCATGGGACATAAAAAATACTTTGTTCATACATCTAATCTTCTGAAGGATTCGAGTATTTGAGAATGCTTTGCTACAGACAAAAAGTTTGTTATGAATTTAGTGATTCTTATGCAGCCCAGCCCATGAATCTTCAACTTGTTTTGTACATCTTCATCAAGGATCCACAAAAATATTTGCCAAGCAATTCTTAGGAAACATTAAATTTTTAGAACATAAATATTGCAACTCTCACAAAAGATCATCTTTGTTTATTTTTGTTGCCAAAATTCCTCATAACCTAATATTTTCAAAAATAAAAATATTTCCTTGCTTCACCAAAATAGAGAAATTATCTTGAAACTGGAATATTCAAATTCTGCAAATTGATAAGCCTGGAGACTGGCAGGATACATGGCTCTGATACCACTAAAATGACCCTAATCGGCCATTTATTGATTTATACAACTAAATCTCATGCAGATTCGAAAACCAATAGAACATGAAAATAATTGTTGATCCAATAACAATAACCAATAGATATATTCAAATAACTAAAAAATACATTCTCATGAAATAATTCAGAAATATGGTTTTGTATTATAAAACAACAATACAATAACCAAGAATTTTAATATCCAATCTAAAAAACAAAAAACAATAGTAAGATCGGATAACCAATAACTTGGTAAAACAATGGTGAACTGTGAAGTGAATCCGCACTGGGATGAACTGGGTTTCCATCCAATCCACTGAGAAAGCCTGAAGGTTTCCGTCCTCAGGATTCTGATTCGAAAGTTGAAGCTTGCTAAATTCTCAAAGAGAGATAAAACTCATAAAATGAAGCATACACAATGAGACTCTCAACCTCCTCTTATGGCTACAGCTATGACTCTTCAGTTTCCCCATTGTGACTCTTCATATTCCCATTTTGTCTCTTTATAATTCCACTTTAAGTCACTTTTAAATAAAATGACCATTGAGTTATAAAGTGAAATAATAAATAAAGTGAGGAATCTTCTGGCATTAAAACAAAGGCCCAAATGAGATCGGATGATGACATGTGATATCTTGTCGAAAAGCTCTCAATGAGACGCTCTGATTCCACTACTGAAAAGACAAGAATTTTGAACCCTGCTGACTTACTATAAATAGTAAGTATTTTGGTAACCTGTGGAAACTGCTATGATTGGCCTGAAACTAAAACCATCTAGGCCAATTATCTTCTTGAGCACTACCATGCCACAGTTAGCCCTCCAAACCAAGATAAAAAGGCTAATGACATGACACAAAATAATGTACCCCAAAAAGGGGACATTACACACACTCTCTCCCCTCTCTCTCAATCTCTCCCTTAGGTATTAGGTACCCTCTCTCTCTCTCTCCCCTTTAGGTATTATTGAATATATAATATAAATATTTTACTAAATATTTAATACTAATATTATACTATTATACAATAGAAAAATAAATAATAATGATATAATAGAATACTAATATAAAAAATTATATAATACTAATGTTATGCTATCATAATTTAATTTTAATTAATAAAAAAATTTGCAATATATAACTTAAAATTGAAAAAAACACTGAACTCATTTAATATTAACTTTAAAAATATATATCATTAGCCAACTCTCCTAGAAAATGGGATTTGAAACCCACAATGTATAATGCCCTTGCAAGTGATGTCAACAACCTTGTGTGATACTTAATGGACTAGAAGATAGGAGATGATTTGAGTGGGAGAGAATTTTCAAATTTCAAGTGTTCCCTAGCCAGGTATGGCAATCTGGTTGTAGGTTATGGTTTTTGCACAGGTGTGGAGAATGTTATAGTGGACATGGTTAATCTTTTGGATGATTCTCTAGTACCTATTTTGGGTTTGGCATTGCAGCTGTCAGATCTTTCTCTGAGAAGTAAGGAGAACCTTTCTCCTCACCAAGATGTCATGGTTTGTTCCTCAAAGGAAGTGTTTTAACGAACTTCTCCTAGGTTGTCAATGAAAATCCCTTTGAGTGCTAGTGTGAATGTCTTAGGTAATGGACCTATCCCTTCTTTGGCAGAGAAGGTGGAAAAGATAGCTCTTTCAAAGGACCCACTAGTGGGGTTCGACGAGGTGACTTGCACTAATAGTGTCAAGGTCAACTTTTCCACTACCAAAAAGTGGTCAGATATTCTAGGAGCTAAATCGGCGGGAAAGCCTTCTTCTCTTGTTGGGTCTATTAGGGTGGGTCTCCTAGTTGGAGAAGTTTCTATTTTTGTACCTGAATCTCTGGTGGATCACTCTATTTTTTATATGGAGCTCACACTGGTTGGTAAGTTCCTCGGCCCTCGACCCAATATTGAAATAATTAGATCCTTTGCTAAGAAAAGATGGATTTTGAAAGGTTAGGTGGACATTTCTACCTTCGCTAAAGGATTTCTCTCTTTTTCCTTCTCTAATAAAAAAGACTTGGATTATGTCTTATGTGGGGGTCCTTAGATGTTTGGTATAATGGTTGTGGCCTTTCAAAAATGAGCTCCAAACTTGGACTATTCTGAAAATTTCTTCATGGCCACCCTGGTCTAGGTTAGATTTCCTAGTTTTCCCCTTGAATACTAGAATGAGGAAGTCCTTAAGGGTTTGGCTTCCACCTTTGGGGGGAGCTTCTTTCAATTGACTCTATGATGGTAGCCAAGTCCCGTCTGGTTTTTTCTAGGATTTTTGTTAATATATGCTAGTTTGACAACCTTCCTTCGGTTATTAACATTAACTCTAAACTGGGCACATGGAAGAAGGAAGTGGTTTTTGAATTCCTACCCTTTTCCTATTTTATGTGTCACAAAATAGGTCTCTGGGCTAAGAAATGTCCGAAGAAAGTTAACAAGGAGGCTAAGATAGTGGATCAAGGCTTAAAACCTCTTAAGGAGTCCATATAGGTTTGGAAGGAGATTAAGCCTCCTGCTATAGATGAAGGTGATAACATCAATAAGGTGGATTCAGTATTGGTGGGAGGTCAAAGAAATATGGTAGATTCTAATGATCATCTTGACCTAGAGGATGGGGAATTTGTTGAGTCTGTTACCCATGTCTCAGATTCTTTGGGTAGCGGCTCTCCCCTACAGTCTGCTTCTAGAATGCAAAAGCCCTAGATCCCATTTAATGATAGATCCTTGGGTATTCAAGTGAATGAGACCTCAGTGCCTATGGAGATTTTTTTTCTTATCTAGGTTTATGACATGATCAATGTGGAAGGATCCCTACAGTCATTCAGTGATGCGATGGGGGATTTTCCCTCTCCTAGAAATCTTGAGAAGTTTGATGAAAAGGACTTTTCTTCTATCCCTAACACCCACTCTAGGAGTGGTGATGAGGACCCTATTGCCCATGATGGACTTGATCTCTTGGATGACCGAAATGGAGCTCCTTAGACCACTCAAATGGGGAACAAACATAAAAAATAGCAAAAAAAAATTTCAACTCCTAGATCTAAGGGTGTAGTTACCCATAGTAAAGCAGATGTGGGATCTAAGGTCTTTTGTTTGAAGGTGGATGTTGGATCTCAGAAAAAACTAAAGGAAGAAGTTCAAACAAAGAGATTAGAGAAATAGAAAGCAAAAAGGATATAGTGGATGGAAAGAAGTTGACCATCCAGGGATCTTGTACCCCAATTAAGAAATGAAAGTCATTTCATAGAATATCGATGGGTTGAATACCTCCCATAAGAAGGATACACTTGGGAACTTGGTTAGAGATCAAAAAATTGATATCATTCTTGTTCAGGAGACCAAGATGGTGAAAGAAAAAATGGAAAAAATTAGAATCTTTAAAAATGGAGGTGTTGTTTTCTCTAGCTCTGATGGAGCCTCAGGTGGTATTGTTATTTTTTGGAACCACAATAATATTAGAGGTGAAGTTTTAGAAGTTAATTTGAACTACTTGAGCATTAAATTTGTCCACCTCAAGTCTGATTTTGAATGGGTTACTACTAACATTTATTCTCCTAATACCAAAGCTAATAGAGCTAAGTATTGGAAGTTGGTTGAGAATCATAGGCTTTCTTTTTGTGATTCTCCCTGGCTAGTTATGGGAGATTTCAACTATCTTTTGAAAGATAATGAGAATTTTGGAGGGGTTGATAGCCTAAGTCAACTGGATGGTAGAGTTGAGCTCATGGACTTTGTTAATAGACAGGCTCTCTTTGATATTGAGCTCCAGGGTGTTAATTACACTTGGTCTAATAGAAGAGTTGGTATGGACCTTATTCAAGTCCACCTTGATCGTGCCTTGATCTTTGGAAGTTGGTTCAATAGCTTTTTTTGTTTTCTTTCATCCCTCATGAAGGTTAGGTCCAATCACTTCCCTATATCCTTTTTTTCTTAATCTTTTAAGGCTACTAGTAATATCCCCTTTAGATTTGAGAAAATGTGGATTGATCACTCAGAGATTGAGAAGAGAATTAGTGACTGGTGAAATGTTAATATTTGGGGCACTTCTATGTTTAGGGTGTCAAAGAAACTTCAACATATTAAACAAAATATCAAACCTTGGAGTAAGGGAGCTTTCAGTGATATCTTTAAATCTAAGCATGATCTAAAAAGGGAGCTCGATGATATTTAGGAAACTATCTAGCAGATAGGTATGTCTCAAGATCTTAAGGATAGGGAGGAAATTCTTTTAGCTAAAACTCATAACATCATATCCAAAGAGGAAGTGTATTGGAGACAATGGTGAAGATTGATATGGTTGAAAGTGGGAGATAAGAACACCAGGTTCTTCCATATGTTAGCTTCCAAACATAGAGATTCCAATAGAATTTCCAATCTCATGTTGGATTCCGGTGTGGTAACTAATGATAAGGACATTTATTTCTCTACAGTTGACTTTTTCTCTTCCCTCTTATTCAAAGATAATGCACTTTCCCTAGATAAAAAAGTCTTTCTTCTTGATGCTATCTCTTCCATCTTGGATGATGTTACTAATAAGAAGCTAACCACTATCCCCTCCTTAGAGGAAATCAAGCTTGTTGTGTTCTCCTTCAAGGGTGATAAGTCCCTAGGCCCATATGGGTTTCCTCTTTTCTTTTTCCATAAATTTTGGCACATTGTGGGCCTGGATATTTGCAATACTATGAAAGAGTTCTTTGGGTCAAGAACTATGCTTAAAGTAATTAATGCTACCTTCATTGTCTTGATTTCCAAAAGACCTGGAGTTGATTTGGTGGACTCCTTTAGGATGATTAGTTTATGTAATTCGGTGTATAAATTTTTTTCTAAGGTTCTCACCCTTAGACTGTTGGCCATTCTCCCCAATATTATTTCCCCACAGTAGAGTGGTTTTGTCCCTGGTAGGAAAATCCTTGATTCCATTATGAAGGTGCATGAGGTCATCCACTCTAATCACTCCTCTAACAACTATGGTTTTCTATTGAAACTAGATCTCTTGAAGGCATACGACTGTGTGCATTGAGATTTTTTTCTTAAGGTTCTTTGCTCCTTTGGGTTTTGTGATAAACTATTGCAGCTAGTTTTCCAACTCATTAGTACTTCTACAACTGTGGTTATTTTGAATGGATCTTCTTCCATATTTTTCAAGCCCTCTAGGGGGCTCTGTCAAGGTGACTACTTCTCCCCTATTCTCTTTTGCATTCTGGCAGAGCATCTTGGTCACTATTTTCAGATATTGGCATTTGATGGTTCTATTAAGGGTCTCACTCCTTCCTCTTCTTCCAAGCTGTGCTCCCATGAGAATTTTTTTGATGATACTATTATCATGGGATCTTCAACCATCCAAGAGGCCAAAATGATTAAACAGGCCCTTTCTCATTACTCTCAGGCTACTATTCAAATGGTTAATTGGAAAAAGAGCTCTCTATATTTTATTAACATGCCAGTGGAAAGACATAATAGAATTGCTAGAATTATTGGTTGTGAGATTGGAGCTTTGCCTACCACTTACCTCAGGCTACCTTTGGACTTAAAACCACTAGACTCTTTTTGGGATGGTATTGTGGACAGATTCAATAGGAAATTAGCTGGTTGGAAAGGTGCTCTGCTAAGCCAAGCTGGTAAACTCCTTCTCTTGAAGGCTTCTCTACAGAGTCTCCATGTCTATGCCCTTTGTCTTTTTAAAATACCTTCTAGATTTGTAGACATTATTAAGAAGAATTAGAAAAATTTCTCTAGTCTAGAGTGGAAGATAGAAAGAGATTGTCTTTAGTTTCTTTGGACAAGGTGTACACTCTAAAGAAGTGGGGAGGCTTGGGGATCCACCCCTTCAGATTTACCAATCAGGCCTTACAAGCTAATAAAATTTGGAGGATCTATGGCAAGAGAAAAGAGTGGAATGAGATCATCCACAAGTAATATCTCTTCTCCCTTCCCTCATATATCAGATCATATGATGTCTTCTGTGAAGGTCCAGGGTTCTTTTATTTGGAATTGTATCCAACAAGCTAAGGAGACAACTTTCAAGGGAGCTAAGTGGTATTTGGGTAATGGCAGGAGAATTAAATTTTGGGAAGATTGTTGGCTTAAATATTTTCCTTTGATGTCTACTCCTTCCTTTCAGACTTTTATTGAGATTTTATTACAAAGATATGGTTCATGGGTTAGAAATTACTCGGGAATCCAATCCTGGATTGATCTTTCTACTGTGGATGTCTCTCTAAAGACTTTGATGCTGGAGATGAATGTTTAGAAAGTGGACTCTACCAGGGAGGATGATTTGATCTGGGGGATGCTCCCTTATGGAGTCTTTTATGTCAGCTCTACCTTTATAATTTTGTTGAAGAAACCAGATCCTCCTCCCTTTTGGGCCCAAGTTTGGGATAAATGTTTAATTCCTAAAATTAACATTTTCTTTTGGCTAGTTTTACAAAATAAGATTCTTACTATTGATAATCTTCAAAAGAGAGGCATGAATCTTGCCAACAGATGTTTTCTATGTAAGAAAGCTAAGGGGTTAGTCTACCATATAGCTATAGACTATCGGTACTCCTGGGAAGTCTGGTGCCTCATTTTGCAATGCTAAAAGTTATACTAGTTTTTCCTGGACAATATGGAGAACTTCTTCACTCAATGGAGAAATTTTTAGGTCCCTTTAGATAGGAGGATTTGGAACATCATTTCCCCTCATATTATCTAGAAATTGTGGAGAGAACATAATGACAGAGTGTTTAGAGACACTTCCCTTCCTCTACCAGTGATTTCTAAGAAGACTAAGAGAATTATTAAGGAGAACTACGCTGTCATGAATGGAGCTAAGCTAGATTTTAATGCTGGTGTTAGTTATCCTAGCACTAAAGTGAACTCCTCTTCCCAATGGGTGAATTCCAGCTAGCTTTCCCCCCTGGCTAGATCAAAGAAAACTTTAACGGTGCAATGAAGGGTAACTCGGGGCCTGTTGGTTGTGGCAGGATTATTAGGGATGACATGGCTAACTATCTTGCTATCGTGGCATTCCCTATAGGAGTCCAAACCAATCATGTTGCAGAGGCTATGGCTCTCCTTCAAACCTTAAAAATTATAAAAGAGGATATGTCTTTGAACATGTGGATTGAAGGCAACTCTTTGAATATTTTAAACTTTCTCAAAGGGGTGACTAAGCCTTCATGGACTATTAAGGAAATTATAGAGGAGGCTCAGTTAATCATTAATTCCTTTAAGTAGGTGATTATTACTCATAACTTTAGGGAGGCTAATAGTATAGTGGATGCATTGGCCAACATTGCTATCAGGGCTAAGGACATCATGACTTGGCATGAAGGGAATGATTTGACTGTTGATTTGAAGGCCAAGTTGGCTTTCGATATGACTCATAACAAAAGTGCAGATTTGGAATATCTTAGAAAGCTTGATGAAAGGCCACAAGTTAATTAAAGAATTTATTAGGGATACAGAAAGTCTTGACTTTCCTGAGGTGGCTGAGTGTAGACATGCATTTATTAGCATGGTGTTGAATTTTAAGTTTTCCATTGTGTTCTATCATTGTACATTTTCCCTGCCATTTTTGTTGAGAGTCTATTTTCTAAAGGCATTATGGGTGGAGGGCTCAACCGCAGGGAGCTGAAGGACTGCCAAAAATGGAAGAATAAGACTGAGTTTTGGGACAAGCTTAGGAAGGGAGGGCTCATCACGTACATGGAATGCCTTCATGGTTTCAAAGAAGATGTCATGATGGCTTTTGTTGAGAGCTGGAAAGATGACACTATGACCATTGGGGGAATGATGGTGAAAGTCACCAAGGATCTTATAGCGAAGGTGTCTAGGTTGAATACCAAGGGTATGAAGTTCTATAGAGATAAGAAGATTTCCAAATAGGTCATTCAACATTTCCCTAAAGACAAGGTGGAGGTCGAGCACTTGGAAAAGGTCCTGGTGGTTGTTATGATGTGGACTCTTTCAAGGAGATCTGGGAGAAGGTTATGATTGTTGTTATGGAGTATATCACTCTAGATGATAGGTATAAGTAGGCTCACTCCTACCATTTTGTGTTGCTTTCTCATTTCAGACATAAGGTTAGGGTTTCTCTCCCATTTTTTCTATTGCAGCCCCTTAGCCATAGCATAATTGATCATAGGAAAAAAGAGAGCAAGCCCATTCTACATGAGGGTCTTATCCTTTTAATTGTGGATCATATTAAGAAAATTTCCACTAGTAGCCCTATTATCCCCTCATCTAGGGGCTCTAGTTTTGCCAAGGCTTTGGGTAAATGAATTAGGGAGGGTGAGAGTAAAGAGGTGATGACAGCGGGTAAAAAGTCTAAATCTGATAAGAAGGATGGCATGGAAATAGATTCTAAAGGTGAGAGTTTTGATGGTTATATGATGAATGATAGCTCTCCCCACACCCAGTCAGTTGAGGAAAGAAAAGAGTTCTTGTTGGCTTTGGTTAGTGATTATGGTGAGGAAGAGGTTAAGGAAGAGTATGTCTCTATGACCAAGGAAAATGTTGATGAACTTGGAGCCAAGGATGAAGATGAGGTTGTGGGAGGCCAAAAGGTCCCCATTCTAGTTAATTATGCTAGTTTTGAGGAACATGATATTCCTATTTCACCAAAACATGAAGTGGTCGTGGAGGTTCAGTCAGATAGGAAGGATGATGATGAGACTCCCATTTTGGCATCTGATGTGAAGGATAATAACCCTTCTAGCTCTAGGAACATTCCCTTCATGAAAATGGTTGACATGTAGGAAAGGAATGTACAACTCCTTAAAGAGGATATGGATAAAAAGATTGAGCCCCCTTTCAATGTCCTCCAAATGGTGAAGGCGATGTTGATGTATTCATTCCGCCTCATGAAATGGATTTTTTAAGAAATTAAAAGCCTCAATCTTAGTTTCCATTTCCTCTTTGCCAAATTTGATCTTCTTTAGGGGACTTTGGATACTGGGTCTATTTGGAAGGATGTTTGAAAGGACAAAGATGATGAGAAAAACATGAAGGAAATGCAGGACAGAATGGACAATTTGGAGAACACTCTTAAGAAGCATATGCTAGATAACAACCTTTTTTATGGGTTCTGCTATGGAGTGCTTCAATATCATCAAGTCTAAGCTAGATGTTGGGTCTCCAATTGTGAAGCTTGAAGATGACAAAGACAATGCGGATGATGCTAGTCTTGACAAGTGTACACGGTCTGCTAAAAGGAAGAAGATCCATGACAAGATCCTAGAGCTCTCATATTATAACGCGGCCATCAAGAAGGTGTCTGAGGCTAAGAAAGAGGCTAAGGGAAATCTACTAGAGTTTTCTTAGGTCCTATTTCTTCCCTGTCTCTATGCTAGTTTTTTTAGCTTTTCTATTGTTGGGTTTGCTTGTTTCAAGTTTTTTTGGTTTTTGTGTTGGTGCTAGGTTTTGTGGGCAAGTTTCCAGTCATGTTTTAGTTCAGTGGGCTTAATGTTTATTCCTCTTTTGTAAGGATTGTAAGGGGTTGTGAGTCCCCCTAAAACCTATTTTTACCAGCAATCAAAAACTTAAAAAAAAAATTAAATATGTAACTTGAAATTGAAAAAACCAGTCAAAATAAAATGTTGAATTAGGTGGGAGATTTCAGATATCTAATATTATTGGATATTCAAAATTATCAAATATCCAATTTTATTAGATATCCAATTATGCTTTGTATTTTCCTTGGGCAATTCCAAACGTGAATGGTCAACCCATAAGGCGTGTTCACCAGATTTGCTTTGATCTCGAGACTTTGACTATGTAGCTGACGACCTTTTTTTCACCTAAAATTGATGAAACAAAAAGGGTTTCTTAAAGACATTATCAAATTTCCATCAATATAATTTTTATCAAATTTTGAGTTCAGTAAGTAATTATTACTTTTTTTTTAATGGAGTTATCTTTATATTCCTAAATGACATACTGATTGAAAAACAACCATAACTTTCAAACTATTTAACCTTTTTGAAATCTGAAACATGCGTCACATTCTATGCTTCGCCTACTATAAGGGAAAAAAAATCAATTTTGTAAAGTTTAGAATTAGTTAAGGTGGTCAAACACGAGAGTTTTTATATTCTGAATAAGTTGTAGCAGAAAATTCATAATTAATTATTTATTTGGGGAAAAATTATACAAAAATATGTGTCACATCTAGGCATGAGTCTACTACTTATATCTAGAATCTTGTGAAAATATATCATCATTTGATTGTGATTAAGGTGGTCAGACATACATGTACTTTTTATCTTTTCCCTAAAATTTTTGTACTACTGCATTGCAATCTAAAATTTTGAATAATTAGATTAATTTTTTTTCAGACAAGGGCTAGTAGTTTAGAAAGTACATTAAATTTCCTATAGATTTTATTCTTACAAATTTTTCACATAAGGTAAATAAGATGTTTAACATTTTACGTCAAGTTAACTAACCCTGATTTTCTAATTTTTCATTGCCACTTAAGGCCATAGTTTGGTATACCATGATCCTACACATACCCACCATGTACTTAAAATTTTTCCCATGCTCTTTTATGCTAGTTAGGAGTGAAGATAGTAAATAGAAGAGAAAGGAAATTCTAACCTTGTGCCAAAAATGATTCAACAACATAAAGTGGTATCCATACAAGGTGGTAAATCTATCATGTAGAGTGGAATATTGGATGATCACCTTCTATACCACCACCTAAAATTTCTTGATCAAACTCATGTCATAGCCACTCTTCTTTTTAACTAGTGATTCCTCTTCTCCATATTTCAAAAAATTCTCCACATCTGAATTAGATTCGTTATAGATCTTGATAATTTTGTCCCTTGAATTAAGAGGTTAGTGAATTTAGAGATGATCTCCTTAGTTGCATCCCACTTCCTTCCAAATATGCAACTTTACCATTATTTTATTTATATATAAATCTCTTAGCGAACTTAGGGTCGAAGCCATGGAGACATTATAAGAAAGGGGTGAACCATCCCTTCTTCAATACTCTCCAAATGGTAGGGTCTTTTTAAGCTTCGCCATAGTTGAATGGTTCTATCCAATTATGATCACCCCCCAATCCTTCTATTTTAAATAGTAGAAGTTCCTTTATTCCTTGGACACACAAAATTCCAAATGATAAAACCCACTATAATATGGTAAGAAAGAAGGGAAAAAATAACCAAAAAAATGGTCGGGAGGAAATTATAGACTATTCTACACTTAATGCTATTTATGACTAAATATTCTATTGAGGAATCCATGCATGTGTCTTTTCCAAAACCATTATTTCCAAAAAAATCATTAGGGAGGGGGCCATTCATGTGCCACTTCAACATCTTGTTATTTTGGACCCCAATATTAGAAAAATAGTCTACTATAGTATTGTCCTCTCAGAAAATATGAGAGATTTTAAATTTGGAAAAGGAATTTTTAATATTCATCGATTCTTCAATCCAATTTTTCATAGTCTACAAAGAAGATTTTATGCCTTTATTTCTGGTATATTATAGTTATGATTATTGATAATTAATAGTGCAGATACTAAAACTATTATGCAACTACCTGTCTAGGTATTGTACACTCAAAATGTGCACTTCTCTAAGTCATTACTTCCAAGGGCATCCATAGATTGGAAACCTTGAGAAAGTGACCTAGAGCTCCCTAGGAATGGAGTGCAAGGGTGTTTAGAGGGCTCTTAGCTAGAGCTACTAAGCATATAACCTTGCTAGTAAACCATGCAATGGGAGATTCAAAGAGACATGGGTGAGAATGCCAATATCTTCTAGAATCACAATGAAAGATGCAATGCAAACTATATTAGAATGAGAATGCAAGAATGCAACTATGCTATGAAAATGAGAGTATTACAAGCCTTGGCTAATTAAGCTATGTGGATTAAACTAGAACATGAAAGGAACTAAGCTAATAATGCCATGAAAACTAAGCTATAAAGAAAGTATGAAGACTAAAATGCAACAAGCTCTCCAAAGCTCCAAAGTCACCATGAAAACCTGCAACACAACATTAGCATCAAGAGTGGGATCTTTTGAATGAGAAAAGAGCTATCCTTTTAAAGATAAATGGACCATAGAGATTAAGAGGCAAAAGATTTTATCAAGGGTGGAGTTTGAAAGTGGGATCAATCCTTGGGCACAAATCTCCTCCAATGAGAAAGAAGTGTTGACTTTTGTGCCCCATGTGAGACAAAAAGGCCTTTTCTTCTTTTTATAAAATAAGAATAATACTTTATTTGTGCAACTTAGGATCAGAGGAAAGTGGGGGATTTTTTATTTAATAAAAGGGGAGGAAATTCCTTTTAATTAAATAAAGGCTTAGGATAAAATGGTTAACCCATAGAATATAATCAAATAAATGATAGAATTAGGATTTGATCAAGGAAATTGATTTGATTGAAAATATTGCAAAACATTGATTCATGAAATTGATAAATTGAAGAATAGGGCCCAAAGTCTAGGTGACCATTTTAGGGTGGATACATTTTCCCCTCTTTGACTAATGTGTGATCTTCATGGGAACACATGTAGACAAAGAATGAAGTTGAAGTGTGAGATCGATTTGGAATCACAAAACAACCCAGACGTGTGTTCGACACATGGGAACACATAAAAAAAAAAGATAAACTGATTGAAAAAGACAAGGCTAACACCCCTATAAATAGGTAATTGTCAAGTCTCAAGCAAGGTTTGATTGATAGGTTTGATAAAGCTTAATCAAGGATTGAAGTTTGATAGGTATTGTCCCCTCATGATCAAAATTGAAATGAGATAGAGGAGAAATAGTAAATTGATATATTTGATCAAATCGAACTAAAGATAAGGTTCTTGATGTAATATGAAAGATATAAGGATCACAAAACAAAGGTAGATCATTAAGCATGAAATTTTATGCCCCAAGGTTGAATTAGAAGAAAAGAAGTGGGGTGAAAGTGAATAGAAGATAGAAGTTTGGAAGAGCTGAAAAGAAATGAAGAGAAGAAAGAGAATTTGCCTCAAAAAAAGAGGATGCCTCCAAATCAATCAACTATTTAAGATAGGAAATTTTGATTGAGATCAGGAAAGAAGATAAGGAAATGAAGATCAAAACATGACCACAGTTGATTAAAAGTCCAAAAGATGAAAGGAGAGCTCTCTCCATATGCAAGATGCAAGACTAAACTAACATGAACTTAAGAATGCAAGCTACTATGAAAAGTGGTTTATTTGCAAGGTCACAAAGCCATTAGACTCTAATAATCATCATCGAGCTTTATTTGTAGCATCAGAAGATCATACAATATGCACTAGTATGACTATGGGTATATGAATATGATTTGTATCAGATAGACATGTGGGAATCCCACCTAGGCACCAGAGACATGTAGGTCAAGATAACTAGTGCAGTGAGGTTCCCTAAGTTTAGTATAGCAATATTATGCTCGCATTGAGACACAAGAAAGTCAAGATGACTACAAGCATGCACTTGCAGAAAATAGTCAAGGATAATACATTGTAAATCTTGGTGTCAAGTGGAAAAAGCATGAATGCTCATGACAGTTAGGATGAACAAAATATACCCACTAACATAAAATAGATAAAACATGTCCTCATGCCCCCAGTATTCTAGCTAGGCATCATTGAAAACTATTAGGGAGAGGACACTCAACAAAGAAATCATCATAGATAGCACACAAAGAAATAAAGTCAAGCAAGTCTCAGTGAGTCAAGTGGTTAAGTGTGTGTGTGTACGTCATAGAGTAAAAATTTGAGTATCACACCTCCCCATGAAAAATATTGTATCATTCTAGATTGAGGGTAGGATATCTGATAAGTGTTGAGAAACACTTGACGCTAGGGTAGTGTTGAAAAACACAGTTGGGGTGGTGTTGAAAAACATCATTTGCAAGGTGTCCTAAAGACTAATGCATCCAAAAGACAAAAGATAACATAGTTATTCCCCCTAGATAAAGGCAAAGACCAATTCCAAACCAAGGCAACAAGGACAAGGCATGATGGAGAAAGGTTAAGTGTCGAGAACGCGTGCTAAGAAACATGGGTGCAAAGGCCTCAAGTAGCGCCCATTTCCAGGTTTTCACCACTTGGATTTTATTGAAAAAATTTTTTTAGGACTTTTTATAATTTTTTTGTATTTTTTCTACCAAGGTGCCTGTTTCCAGGTTATCACCAAGGCACTTTTTTTTTTTTGAATTTTTCTTTATTTTTTTGGTATTTTTGGAATATATAATTTTTTTGGAGATACATCAAAGTGCTTATTGCTAGGTTTTCACTAAGATGATAATTTTTCAGGACATTTTGCAATTTTTAGAATTTTTTTGATAATATATCATTTTTTGGATTTTTTCAGGATTAATAAGTATGTACAAAGGATGCCCCCAGACAGAATGGGCATCAAACTCCCAAGAAAGATCACATCATGTAGTCCCAATGTCTAGCAAGGTGGAGGATAAGAGAGATTAGCAAGCTAGTGAAAGAGATGGAAGACAAGAGAATGAAGGAGAATGAAGGGAAGAAATCCTCAGGGGAAAACTCCTCAAGAGCACCCAAGCTAGGGAAAAATAATTATGTAAAGCATATTTGGACAAGAAATGAAAGGCTAGCATAGGATAAGTCACAAAATCATAATGCAGAAGACCGAAAGGATGCAGTCCAAAGGAGTAGACATGTCAAGAGGCTTCATAGCATCATGTTTGACACTTTTAATAGATCAAGACCAAAGGGGAAAAGGATAGCGAAAGGATAGAATGAATGGAGGAAAATAAATATGAAGGCTAAACATGAATGGAACGAAAGCAAGGTCATCGTAAGATAGCTCACAAGATAGCCAAATGTTTGTGTATAGGTCAACATTGTCAAGATCAAACTGTTTCAAGAGACACTTTGGAATCCATATAGTCGTAGGCTTTTCATTTCTTTTTGATGATTTAGAGAGAATATCTTCAATGATGGATTTTGGAACCCATACTTGTCTTGTAGTTTTCTTCTTAGATATCTCTTTTGACTTTATGCCTCCATGTCGATCTTCTTTTTTTGATGGATTCTTGTATTGCTTCTTTTTCTTGTATTGAACATTCAAGTTATTTCCAAAAGACTTGGGACTTATGGAAGAAGGAGGATATGACTAGTTTAGATGGGTGGGTGGATGAAAAGGATTCAAGGGTATGCATCTATGTTGATCTTGAGGAAAGATGGGAGATGGAGGGACGTAAGGACCCAAAATGGATGATGAATTAGGAGAGTTAGGAGGGGAAAGTGAAGGGACATAAGGGCCCAAGATGGAAGAAAGATGTGAAGCCCTTAGTATTTGTGGAGGAGGTCCAAGGATGGACGTGGAAGATACAAAAGGATAATCAATAAGTTCATCAACATCTATATGAAAACCAAGGACATCAACATCTTTAGAGTGAGCATTAGGATTTGTAATAGGATCATGAACATCTTGAATAGGAGAAACTTCTTTGATAGGATTGTTCAGAGGTTGAAAAGGCTTAGGAAGAGTAGAAAGTGGAAGGGAACATGGAGTGGTAGAACAAGAAGATGGAAGACTTTGATCTTGACAAGGAGCTTTAGATAGCATAAGCATATAATTTTTCTCTTGATTTGCAATAGGCTTAACATTGGAAGTAACAACACTATTTTTAATAACCTTAATGGAAGTATCATCTTTGGAAAGTGCAAGTGTAGTAAGGTTATTTTGATTGTCAATAAGCTCAATGGTGTAAGTAGTAGCTTGATCTTGCTTAGGAGAAGACTTAAGACATGGTGGAATGAATGAGAAAGGGCATGCAGGATAAAAAGAACCATGAAATGGACAAGAGACATCATGAAAAGGATTGGATGACATGGAGGGTTCTTGATCTTGATCTTTCTTTATGTTCTTTTCTTTATCATTTTTAGAGTCCTCTTGACATGGAGCCACTTCTAAGGACAAGGAAGCATGTTGGAATTGTATGGAAGACTTTGGAAGAGATGGTGAAGGACTAGTTGAAGTAGGAATTATAGGATATAAAGGCTTAGGCTCTTTAGGTTTAACATTATTGAAATTATTTGCAGCCAAGTGAAAGTTAGCTTGAGTTTCTTTTAGAGGTAGCCCTTGAGGATAACTATAGGGAACCACATGAAAAGTATTAGGATCTTTGTTGGATGAAGGATTTGTGAAAGATTTGAAAGACTTGGAAGCTTTAGGAAGTGCATGGGTATCGGAGGAAGTAGGAGATGGAAGGGAACCATCACAAGACAAAGGTCCATCATTAACATAATCTTGCTTGAGAGTGTAATCTTTATTTTCAGCATGAGAGTTCTTAGAGGAGAGATTCTTATAGTATTTACATTTATAATCAGTGCAATGAGCTTTCTCTTCCTCAATATAAGTAGATGTATGATCTAGGTATTGTTCACAAAAATCATCAAAGTCTCTTTCAAAATTAGAATCATATGGATCACCATCACAGTCTATCCAATGTGACAACCCATTTCTAGTAAGCACGAGCACATGACTATGAGGACTTTTAGGAATAAAGGTGTCATAGGTATCACTACATTGTCCATCATCATAGTTATCAAAGATGGGCATATCACTCTTTGTGGAAGAGGTATCACACGAGCTATCATATTGCTCATCATGGTATGTCTTGAGATGAGGAGTAAGACTCTTGGGAGAAGTAGAAGAGGAACAAGATTGTGAAGAAGAGGAAAGTGAAGACTTAGTGGAGGAAGAAGACGTGGATAATGAGGAATGCGAATAATGTCTAGAAGAGTCATGGTAAGACTTGGAAGATGAGGATGGATGAGAAGACTTAGAAGATGAAAAATGTTTGGAAGAAGGAGGTCATGACAAGATCATGTCTATGGTCCTAGAAAAGGCATTTGATTCATTCAACTTTTATTTTATTTTTGTCTTACATTTATCACTCATGAAATATCTAGAAGGACTATTGGAGGAATAAAACTCTTCAAATTGAGCAATGAGTTTGTGATCATCTATTTTCAAGAAATTAAGGCACACCTACAAAAACAACTTGTTAGGCCCATGAAGGTTAGTACAAAAAAAACCAAGTATAATCTAAAAATGAATCTTTGTCCTAACATAGCAAGTCAAAATCTGCAAGCAAACAAACCCAAATCTTGCAAAGAAAGAACCAAAATTAGTCACTGCCAAGCCTGGGTGAAAGTTTTGTCTGAAAAAATTTCACACGATACTTCACAGTATAGGAGTGTGATACTTTTATTTTGTATGACAGTTCACACTATATCCAAGTGACAAAGTACTATATGGCTGTGCAACAGAGTCCTGTATGGTCGCGCGATACTTTTACTAGAAAAGTATCGCATGGGTATGTAAAGAACTATTGCATGATACTGGAAGACTGTCGTACAATATTCTGTCAAAGAAAACAAAAAAAAAAGCCAAAATAGCAAGCTAACAGTGACAAAAAAAAGTGCAGAAATGCAAGAAAAGAAAGGCAAAATAGAGGTGTTCTGCCCCATGGTGGGTGCCAAAAATGTACACTCAAAATGTGCACTTCTCTAAGTCATTACTTCCAAGGGCATCCATGGATTGGAAACCTTGAGAAAGTGACCTAGAGCTCCCTAGGCATGGAGTGAAACGGTGTTTAGAGGGCTCTCAGCTAGAGCTATTAAGCATATAACCTTCCTAGTAAACCATGCAATGGGAGATTCAAATATACAAGGGCAAGAATGCCAATATCTTCTAGAATCACAATGAAAGATGCAATGCAAAATATATTAGAATGAGAATGCAAGAATGCAACTATGCTATGAAAATGAGAGTATTACAAGCCTTGGCTAATTAAGCTATATGGATTAAACTAGAACATGAAAGGAACTAAGCTAAGAATGCCATGAAAACTAAGCTATAATGCAAGTATGAAGACTAAAATGCAACAAGCTCTCCAAAGCTCCAAAGTCACCAAGAAAACCTGCCTCACAACATTAGCATCAAGAGTGGGATCCTTTGAATCAGAAAAGAGCTCTCCTTTTAAAGATAAATGGACCATAGAGATTAAGAGGCAAAAGATTTGATCAAGGGTGGAGTTTAAAAGTGGGATCAATCCTTGGGCACAAATCTCCTCCAATGAGAAAGAAGTGTTGACTTTTGTGCCCCATGTGAGACAAAAAGGCCTTTTCTTCTTATTATAAAATAAGAATACTGCTTTATTTGTGCAACTTAGGATAAGAGGAAAGTGGGGGCTTTTTCATTTAATAAAAGGGGAGGGAATTCCTTTTAATTAAATAAAGGCTTAGGATAAAATTGTTAACCCATAGAATATAATCGAATAAATGATAGAATTAGGATTTGATCAAGGAAATTGATTTGATTGAAAATATTGCAAAGCATTGATTTAGGAAATTGATAAATTGAAGAATAGGGCCCAAAGTCTAGGCAAC
Organism: Chamaecyparis obtusa; assembly: GCA_027943335.1. Lineage (NCBI taxonomy): Eukaryota > Viridiplantae > Streptophyta > Pinopsida > Cupressales > Cupressaceae > Chamaecyparis > Chamaecyparis obtusa. The sequence continues at coordinate 364,923 of BSBK01002646.1, read as the reverse complement.
CATTTTAGGGTACATACAGGTATCTATCAAACTACTCTTTGCAAACATTGTATAAATATCTCATGTTATCAAATACTATTTATGCATTCTCACACATACCAACTTCATTTTGTATCATAGCAAGAATATACTTATGGGAGATGGAATTAAGTAATCAATTGATTTAAGCACCCAAATTAGGAGTAAGAGAGAAGATTGAACACTCTAAAATATATTTGACATGACATATACATCAACAAAGGTCATTATATATATATATATATATATATATATATATATATATATATATATATATATATATATATATATATATATATTCAAATTGAGTTTTTATCCATAGTATTTCTTCTCCAAAAAATGTTTTATTTTCTTGTCTTCCATGGTGTATATATCTTCATCGATATTCAAATGAAGGACTCTTGACATATCTATAGTGGTTTGCCTATTTTTTATTGATATATACCAATCAAACTATAACCACTACAGATATGTCAAGAGTCATTTGTGTAATACCCCAAAAATGGGCTATAAGTTCATTAATCTCCTACATCATCAAATCGAATGAAATCGACATCAAAGTCCTAACCTAAGGCATATCTAAACATCATTGAATCTTAATTGATTATCTTATATTCTGCATCGGGGGGAATATTCCTAGCAATATTCCTAATCATCATAATTATCTTTAATTTTATAATTATTTGGCAATAAATCACATTTATCCTAAGTTTGATTAATTGAATATTTTCATATTTAATTAATTAGATTTAATATTTGCCACTTAATTGTGTAATTAAATTTAATTATATCTATTATTAATTGTATTATTTAATTTTGACAATAAATCTAATATCATATGAATAATTGATTAAATTCTTATTTAATTAATTAAAGCAAGTTGTCATTATTTAATAATATAGTTTTTAATAAAAGTTTGATTAAATAATTGATTAACCCATAAATCAATTGTTTTATTTTTAAAAGCAGTTAAGTTGGAAATAAATCACTTTATTATTAAATTAATTCATAAATAAAACATGCACAATCATAAAAGCAGACAACTATCAATTATCAATTAAAGGTAAACTCTATTTTGAGTTAAAACTTAGCTTTTGCATGTTTTTGTGAGTTAATTATCTGTTATTTAAAAATAACTCAAAAATCAACCTGAGTTATTTGAGTGATTTATGGCTTTTATCCATGCACCTCCAAAGCCCTGGATTTCTATAAATTAAAGGCCTCAGCTCTTCATAATTCATCTCTCAATCATCTCGCAAATTGCAAATTTACTCTACAGGAATCATAGCATATCAGATTTGGAGAATTTGCACAATTGGAGCTTGAAAGAATCAACTTGCGAATTCAAAGCTTTGTGAGATCAATTTCAATTGCATAGTTTTTATATCTTAGCATAGAATTTCATAGTTTTCATATCATTGTTAGAATATTCATTGTTAGATCATTTAGCATTCATTTCATATCAGTTTTCAATAGCATTCATAGCATATCAGTTTATCATTCTTATTGCATAGAAAATACCAAAAAAATAGAATAATTTCATTCATATATCATATCTAGATCAATTGCATTCAAATCCTTCATTTAGGTGTCATCTAGGTCACTGATCTCGATTACAATCTGAGAACATTAATCTCGCACCTACTAGAAGGCAGTAAATCGCTTGGTTAGATTAGATTTCAATTTTGCACGATTTTGATTATCACTAACCTCTAATGTTTTACTGAGTGTTGTGTCTATAGATCAGGTACAAAATTCACACACACAATTTGTATCATCTACCTGCATGATATATATCAATCAAACTGTAACCATCTCGATCTCGCTAGTACCATGTATCATGTTATCTCTAGAAGTTTCATTGTCTAATAATATGTTAAGTCCAAGATCGAGATGGTTACAGTTTGATTGATATATATCATGTAGGTAGATGATACAAAGGAAGATGAATATATAGAATTTTACCTTTCTAAGTTTATAATATTTTTATTTTCTACTATTGATGAAGCTATTTGCAGATAAGGCATATAAAGACTATGAGTAAGCATTGGATTCCTATAATCCTAATATTCTATTAAAGTGTAGTGGGATATTATGATTGGTGTGTAGACCTTTGAATCCATTAGAAATGTGATCTAATAACAATATTGATCATCTTTTTCCATTTTTGGATCAAAAGTGACATTCAAACATATAAAGGAGGACACTCTTTGTTAGGAGCTATGTTAGAAGGAAGATCCAATACGCATTATCTAGGAGAGGTGGTGACAAGTTATGGTAAGAATGCAATTGATTTGTAAGTGTTCATTTCTATGCATACACATCATATGTGGTTTTGTGAAGTGAAAGAGAAGTATGGTATGTGAACATGATGTCGTATGAAGAGTTTGGTTCAAGTTTTAATGATTTTTCTCCTTTGGTCATATAGATGAATTTAGGGTGCTCTTAAAAAAAAGTGATTGACATTTTGGATGGATAAAAATATTTTGGTTTGTATTTTAGATAATGATGATTTCATTGGATAAGTATTTTGGATTTAATTTTCATATATGGAGAATCAAAATCCACATGCAATTAATGAATAAAAATTTGTGGGGAATAGTTTAATAGAAAAGAAAAACTACCTACGGATGCTAGTGGATTGTTGGATTGGATTAGTATAGATGACAATGCCGAGTCTATTATTGGTCTTTCTAAAATGTAGAATCTGAAATCTATCATACAGATTTAGATGAATATTTGGTAGATATTTGGGATAATCTGAACAAGTTATTTGGAGCAAAATTAGTTAATGCAAAGTTTTCTTTAAAGCTTCAGTTGTTTAGGTTCAAAATGGAAGATGGAATCACAATACCATATAATAAATTTGATATCTTCCATTAGGAAACTAGTAGAGGTTAAGGCTCTAGTAGATGATGATGATGCCAAAGTCATTCTATTAAATAGTTTTCCTTCAAAATACTAATATTTTCTTTACACTCAATAAAATTACTTCTCATACTCTAGAAGATATCATATTATCACTTCTAGAGGAAGAAAAGAGAATAGATGAAGGTATATAAGAAGATCATCAATTAGATAAAACACTATATTCATAGAGAAATAAGAAATAGTCTGATAAAAAAAGAGACAATACATGTTTCTATTGTAAGAAGAAGGGAGAATAAATTTTTGTTTTTGAAATTTAGGTCAATGATATTCTAAAAGAAAATCTCAAAAAAGAATTAGATGTAGGAAACTTTACTTGTGTTGAGCATGAGGAAACATCAGATAATGTAGTAGTCATTAATGATTCACATTCTCCTATTAATAACATTTTAGTGCTTTGAGTCTTCACTTTTGGAGGTTGGAAACATTAGAAGATGAATGATTTTAAACCATCTCAAGTAATTATATTCTTACTTTGAGATGGTGCTTCTATGTGAATAAGTTTTGGATTTTCTTTCATGCTTTCTTTTTATTTTCTTTGTTGATGCTGATAAATTTGAAAAATGCATGTCTTATGGAGATTCATTTTGGAGATAGACTTGGATTTTAGTGAAGATCTCAAGTATGTATGGTTTTCCAAAGAGAATGAGGTTGTGATTGAGAAATATCACCCTTATGAGGGTCATGTTAGAGCTTTTTCTTGTTGGATCAAACTTGGCAAATATGTAGGTTTGATTCTCAGACTAGGGACTCTCAAGTTTGACAAGAAACAATCTAATTGATGAGGATTGGATAAGATCCTCCTTCTTCTTCAATCTCCATAGGACTTAGGCAAGTAGTGCCTAGATAATTTACTATATTTCAAGTAAACTTTCAAATGGTGGATGAGGGTCTTCACTGTTATGCTATTGTATAAAAAAATACTTTAATAAAAGACCACTCTGCAAACAGCTAAGAATATCCTGATACGGAGTCTAACAAGGGATGCTATGAATGTAATAACATAGAATAGTAGCATAAGGATGTTCATCCTTCTTCTTTTTCTGAGTTTTACTCGAGGAAGGCTAACCTTTTAGATTCTCTCTTCAAGAAATCAGCAATATGAATTATATTACTTGAATACAGTCCCTTCAAAACATATAGAAACTTAAAAATTAAAATGTACTGGTAATGATAAATTTTAGTGTTTTTTGATGACTGAAAGATAATCCACAAGAACAAAAATCAAACCAGTGCCTAATCCTTGGGAAAAAAGAGTCTGAATGTAAATCCACAAGAATATTTCAAAAGAAAATACAGTAGAATGCATTACAAACTAAATGCAATATGAATAGAATGCCTTATAGACTATTCTATCAATCTTATGTTATTATCATCAAAATGCTAACAAATATGTTTACTCTTTGAAATTGCTTATGAGAATTTAATCCTTTCCTTGAAAGAAACTCACAAACAATTAGACTAGTTGCCTTACAACTGGTATGTTTTAGATACCTTAAAAATTAAAACATACAAGAGTAGAACATAAAGCAAAGAGAAAATAACAATATAAGACATAAATTGTAGGGTATTTTATTGAAAATAAAACTGTATCAATACATACAAAACTTTTTATGCTCAGAAGCTTAGACACAAAATTTAGAAGTCTTCTCTGCAGCACTTGTATTCAATATTATCTATTATCTTTCATCAGAATCCTCCAAAATGAGGTTACAATTTCTATATATAGCTCAACCATCTTGGAATCCTTTTATGAACAAGGATGCAACAAGCTTTGGATGGTTGTAGCCCTAAACCTAAAAAGTACAAAAGACAAAATACAAGAGAGGCCCTCATGCGATGGAGAGACAAAAGTATTTTGGACTTGTTGGTGTTTGAAAATGCTTACGCCACTTAGGGCTGCCAATAAGCCTTGAGGCTAATGTTAGGAGTGGTTAATTCCAAGTATGAGAGCTCTACAAGACAATTGGACCAACTATAGGGTCTTAATATGCCCTCTTTTGCTTCTGGCTCTGCAAAACCAAGGTGGGTGCACCTAATCCAGAGAAAACTCCACTCACTACACACCTTATACTTCTGGATTCATAAAGCAGATCATAGTAAAGGATTACTAAATACTAACCAAGTATTCATTGAATCAACTCTACTATGTAGGATAAAATGGTCTTGTGAAGGGTATTACTACTATCAACCAAATAATGAAAAAGACTTGAAATGGTGTTGATATTCAAAGATGTAGGAAATAGCCAAAACCCATCAAACACTGAACTCAACTGAATGTACTAATCCTTGATCAGTGCCATTATCCATTGGGAAAATCATCAAATGCAAGTATAGAAACATGAACCAACTACTTTCAAAGACTCAAAGCCATAAATACAACTATTCCAGCCCATCCACTACTTATAAGATCCTTCTATAGATGAATCTAATGAATCTATGCCCTATCCAAAGTATTTTTCACTTGATCCTAGATCAAGAACTAAAGACTAGAACATATGCAAAGGTAACCCTATGCAATGGACCAGAAAATCCAAAACTCATAAAACTGACACCAAGGAGAGACTTGAAAGCTTGAAACAATTATATTAAGTATGATGAATCATGTACATGTCTATACCATAAATGAGACTACCACTTCAATAACCTGCAAAAGATACAAAGAAGTTCTATTCAGCCTCCTACAATGTGACAGAGTTTTACTGCTTCCCACTGGAACTAATCAAAATCAGAACCCTTGGAACTGATCAAAATTTGAACCTCTTCTAAGTCAAAAAAGCTACAACTTATACCACTAGCCACCTTGGGAATCTCAAAGAGATTGCATGAAGCTTAGGGTGACTAGGGTTAGGGTTACAATGACTAAACCAACCAGAAATGATCAAAAACTTATTATAGGGGAAGAACAAGAATCCACCTAGAGAAAGAGATCTCAGACAGATCTTCAATCATGAAAATCTACGAGCCAGTACAAGACACTAGGGATAGCCATGAAAACCAATCAAATCAGCCACCTACAAACAGCTTCTCGAGCTCAAAAATACACTCCACTAGGTACAAAACAACATCTGCAACTGACCACAGGAGCCCTAGATCACATCGCAACAACCAATGCCACCAAACTAGATAAAAAACTATCGTAGAAACCATCAATTATGGTACTTCATGTCACTACAAACCCTTCTACAAATTTGAATTTGAAATCCAACAGTCACATCAAAATTTAAAACGCGGCCATAGATCTTTTTCCCTTCCTGGAAAATTGGGCAATCATATTTAATTCACGATAGTCATGGGCCCCTCAAAAAGTCAACAGCCTCATCACTAGTCAGCAACCAATTGGAAAAGAGCACATCAGTAGCATTGGCACCGTGGACCCACTCGTAACTCTGTAACTATGACATCAAATATTTGTCACATGATTGCATAGCCCAAAATTGGGCTATGCGAACATGTGACAAGCCACAAGATTGCCACCCTGTCACTCACCGGCCAATCAGGAACAACCTCATCATGAAAATAGATCAACTGGACCCCTTTAAACACTACAACCCTCGGCCCCACTGATAAAAAGCCAAGTCACTACCTCAGACCAGTCGGAAGACACCACATCACCACCATTACCGAGCCCCCAGCACAATGTGGCACCCTTGTCGCATGATTGCATGGCCAAAAGATGGCCCCTGTGATCATGCAACAAGGCCACAAGACTGCCACCTCATCCTCCCAGTCTCCTAGTGGGACCACTATACTTCCAACACCAATGGGCCCAGGAACAAGTGTCAATCGGTTGCATGATCACATGTCAGAAAACTCTGACATGAGATCATGTGATAGCCAACCATAGGCTGCCACATAACCACCAATGAGACCACCGCCAAAGAAGCTTTACCTTTTGGAGGATTGAACGGTTGTCACAAAAGCATGGAGGATCAACATCGTGCATCTTCACCATGTGAACATGAAACAACCACCGATCCTATCCAAACTTTAACCACACCAGGCAATGAAAAGAGGCAGGTCCCACCAACCAATCACACCTACGCAATTAGGACTGACAAACAAGGAGTGCCGACAAAAGAGAAGAAATTCAAGGTAAAAAACACACAGGGTTTTCATGCAGACCAAAAGGTAGCAGGGAGACTGAAAACATCATGGGTTTTCAAAAACATTGTGGGTTTTCGACACTTAGGCAGATTCTAAAATTATTTCCTGCAGACCTTAAAACTTGAATATCTCCCTGGATTTTACGATTTAGGAGATGCAATTAGAACTAGAGCTAGGTGACACATGGAAGAACACATGGCTAAGGGTGCACACCATAGAACCAAGTGGATCTACTTCGCAAGACAAAACTATGACAGCAGGCCGGGCAAAGACAACATTACTAAACTTGCAGGGAAAAGGCCATTTTCATTGGATTTTTGCATTGACAGGAAAATGGGCTAACAGGACTCTTGTCTTCTTCCTCATTGATAACTGACACCTTGTCTCAAGATATTCTTGATAGCTTAATTGAGTTATTACAAGATATGGTGACTGCCATTTTAGGCTAACCTACACCATTTTTAATGAATAGTTATCATTCCTATGTTCTGAGGTTAGGTGTCAGATGTCTAGGTGTCCTCCTCACTCTTCATCCATGATGTCGAGGTCAACTACAAAAAGCTTTGTCTTCTTGGGCTTTGCAAGCAAATCCCATGTAGTCACCTCATCCTCTTTTGGCCATTGAAAGCTTTGGATATTCTGTAATTGTACCTTTTGCCTTTCCCACCTGGCATCTATGATTAGCTTGACATCTGTGATAAATTTGGTGAAGTCCATCTCAGCTTTTAAGGCTTCATCTAGATTGGCATTAAATCTATCTATATCTAATTCATTATTTTCATTAATGAAGGCCTCTTTCTTAGGCAATAGGAGATCAAAATCTAATTTCCATATGTCCAAATTCTTTATTGCACCATCCTCATTCTTGATCAGAGGAATAAACTTGTTGAATTCTGGGCCAAACATAATTATCCCTGCCTCAATTTGATTTTCTTTTCCTTTAAAAAATAGCAAGGTAGCCCCAATCTGATCACTCTCTTCACCAACCTAAAGAACAATCTCAGGAATATATGTTCCAAGAGATTTCATAGCTGCCAACCTCTCAAAAAGTGATGCCCTTACTAACCTGGTTGTATGGTAAGTACTCAAAATTGTAAAAAAATTATTAACTTCTATTTGCAACTCAGGTAATTTATTATAAGTAGTGTATACGACATCTACCTTCTCCTTTACAACATTTATTCTATGTTGCAACACTTTTAATAAGGCTTGTAAAACTACCTCATTCTGCTTTGTTTTCCCCTATTCTATTGATGTAGCGACTTCTTATCCACCTTCATTTTGATTCTCTATCTGAGGGGGCTGTTCTGGTGGTGGGGGTGCAACCTTAAGCATATTGATTATTTGTTGAGTCAAATCATCCACATATTTATCCAATGCCTTCTCTTTCATGATATGCACTTCTCTATCCCTCACAAGTGCACTATAATCTTCAAATAGATTTTTGAATTTATTAGAAAGTTGCTTGGTTTTATCTTCATTTAACCCTGCAAAATGAGTAAGCACATGTGAGATTTCTAGGTCTCCTGTGTTATGGATAGACCATATAATCTTATCCCCATCCATTTACTCTTGAACATTTAGAAGAGAAGGCTTATGGTCCTTGGGGTATAGGCTCCACATAGCCAGTGCTTGGTTCTTTGGACTATATCCAGATCCCTTTATTATGTCCCTAGCCTAAGTTTCTAAGGATAAATTTATATCGGGCTGCCTTCTTATTTGATCTATAATAAATGTTGAGGCTAAATCTCATCCAAGAACAAGTAGCATTTTTTTAGCCTTTACTAATTTTCTTGCATCCTCTGGAGTGATAGTCTCTGATTCAGGATCAAAGTCCCTCAATGCTTGGATTGCTTCATCAGGGACCTGACCCTCCTCTATAATTTGTACACTTGAAGAAATCTATTGTTTCTTATGCCATACTAGAAAATTCTTGAATTCATCTAACTTTATGAATTCATTATCCTTCAAAAAGGCATCCTGCTGGATCAACCTTTCATCTTGATAGAGAGCCAAAGCAACTCTACTTCCTCAACTTCCACTTTGTTTTTCTCTTCTCTTCTCTTCTCTACTTTCTGAGCTGGTGATCATAGACCCTTGTACCAGTAAAAAGGTCTCCCACTCTATCCTTTTTCTTCTCAATTGTTCTCACTTGGGAAGGCTCTCCAACTTGCAATTTTTTCCTTTTAGATGGAGGCTCATTGGTATCTCGAGAACTTTGCAATTTTGTCAAATCAACAACTATATTTTCATCAAGTCCTTGCTCAATAAGAGGTGGCTCATCAAAGGTAGGAGGACTATGCATTGAATAGCCATCACTATCATCTTCATACTCCGATGAAGAGTATTTTTCCTTCTCCCTCTACTTGTCATTAATCATTCCTTCTAATGAATTGATAGAAACATTGTAATTAGCAATCATTTGGTCCAGTCTTTGCAAATAGGGAAATGTAGCATAAAAACCTCCAAAGGGAATTCCCTTTTGCCTCAACTACTTCAAAAAAGACAACAGACCCTAGAATTATTGTGCTCTTCTTTCTATCACATTATCCTCTATGATATTTCTAATGAGGTCTTCCTGAAGACACTCCTCATGTCTATTGCTGATTGGAATAGTAGGGGTGTAGATTCTCCTTGCAATCATAATGAAATTCTCTATATCAACATACCTATACAAGGCATCACTCATCCAATAATGACCTAACCATTCATTGACTTTATTTAGTGCATTCTTCTTAATTGTGAAGTTGCATACTTTAAAGTGCCTTGGGCTAAATTTACCCTTTCTATCTAGAGCTAGATGCTCTTTATCTATCAACATGAGTTTCCATATGAACTCCATTGCTGCAATCCTCAGTGGTACAAAAAATAGGAGAACATGGGGTGGCTAGGGGCACCCATAAACTCTGATCATTGTATAAGATTTTTCATAATAGAAATCACCCTAGTTGTGATTTCCAGTCCAGTTGTCCACAAATTGACAAGGCCTCAATAACTGTAGGACTTTCATAGGTAGCTTGGACATATTCAAACCTAAACTCATCAAAATTGGTTGCACTATCCAACTCTGAAAAGCAAAGAAGTCACTTTCTCTCCAAGTAAAATTCCAAGCCCTAATCCAAAATTGAACTGGATTTGGCTAACCATTCCACATCATTCTTGGTTGAAGGTATTGTAGGTCCATCATATTATAGTTGTAATACAAAATTAAATGCATTAATAGTGAATAATGCATAAACTTAGGAGAGGGCTCCCTTTTTCTTATAGCCTCAAGTCCCATATACATCTTATTGATGACATACCCAATATAATCATATCCTTTGCTAACATGAGGACTCTGTGAATCTAGCACTAGCATTAAAATGTTAGAGGAGATCCTCTTTGCACCACCATCTACCCCTAGCATTCAACACAATCCATAGGCTATATATTTGATGTAAAAACATAGGTCCTTGTAGAAGTATGGGGTTGCCCCTAGTAATGCTGCAATATAATTTCTTTTTTTCTTGGGGACATGGTTCTGAATTTCTCTTGAGGCTAGGATAGACTCCCTAGTATACCTACTGGCATGAGCCTACAAATTAATTTCAATGGCCATGGGGACAAATATTCCAAATGCCTTAATGAATGAATTCCTATCTAGATTCACTAGGGATGAGCCATCAGCCTTCCTTATTATCTTACAGAGGGGGTCATAATTGTTTTCCAAGTCAACTAATAAATCTATGTCTAAAAAGACATCTAGCACTATCAATTTTGCTAACCCTAAAGTCCAAGGGTTTGATATTGGTATCAGACTATCTGAATTTTTATAAAAGTACCTAAAAAGACACATCCCAAAAATCTCACTTGTCGTGGCATCCCTACAAAATCTTAGATCATCAATGAAAACTGTCACTGACCTTTTTATTTTTAGAGGATCTAGGCACCAGAGAAAGAAACTCATTCGAGTAACTCTCTTTCACTTTATCCATAGCTCCCTTACTAGTGGAAGCTTTCTTTACTATCGGCTAGCTCATTTTGACTTGTAGATAAAAATCTTCTAAAAATTCTAAACTTACTAAACTCTTTGATTGCTAGAAAACTAAAAAATTCTCATAATTCTCTAGCTTTGGCTCTCTAAATGCTTTGGTAAATCTAGAATGAATAGCAATTAGTTGTATATAACTTCATGAATAATTGAATGCTTTAGACCGTTAAAGACTCCAGCTCTATAATTCATGTTGCTTCAGTCATTACTTGGCATGCTCAGAACTCAATTCACTAGCTGAGAGCCAAGAAAGTGACAGGTAATCAAAATTTGATTTCTAGCGACTCAATGACTACACAACTCCTCACTATCACAAAAAGACTTGGCACTTTTTCAATATTTTCAAAGATCTGGTGACTAAATGAAAATCCTTAGTTGCTGGATGATTTTATCTTTTTACATTTCATCTCGAGACTTGGTGACTATAGTCACAAATCACACTCGCTGAATGATTTAGCCTTTTGTGAATTTATTTGGTGATCTAGCGACCTTTTAAAATTTTAATTTTTCCATTCTGAGACTCAATGACTATAGTCTATCTCCCAGTCACTACAAGATTTACCATTTATTAATTCTATCCTGAGACCTAGCGACAATTGTCTTTCCTAAGTATCGTTAGCTTTTCCTTTCATTGAGAGACTTAGCAACTATAGTGAGTCTCTTAATCACTACAACCTATTGACTTTTCAAAGTTTTTTGGAGACTACCTGACTTCACCCATCTAGAGACCTAGCGACTAAAGAGAAGTCTCTTAATCACTACAACTTTTTATAGTCCTTTTTATCTCGCGACTTCCTGATAGCCACATGATCTAAATCTAATGGTAGTCACTCAGTCTCATTATTTTTGAGATGACATCACTTTTATCTAGTGATTAAGAGACAATCGTTAGATCTTGTCTTTTGAAGAGGACAATCAATGATAGTCATGTAATCTCATGAACTATATTTTGACTTTGACTTTTTGAAGAGGTCTAGTGACTAAGCCAATCTAGAGATCTGGCGACTAAAATGAAAATAGCTTTGATATACTATGTCTAGAGACTCAATGACTATAGTTACTTCACAGTCACTAAAAGATTTATTATTTCTTTATCTTATCTTGGCAATCAATCAGGGATGAACATGTCATCAAATCCGGCAACCAGATCCATACCATTTTTCATTTTTCTGACCCTGATAAGCACTTAACTCTTAGTCATCTAGTGATTGTGTGATTGAAGACATCTCTTAGTCACTTAATACTTTCTCTAACTTGGGTTAGGTCCAGAGACTTGGAGACAAAGCATTTGTCATGGTCACTGTAATTTTTTCCACTTTGCCATTTTATTTGGAGATCACATGACTAAAGGTATTTAGGATCTGGAGACTTGGTGACTATAGTTACTTTTAAATCATTTAAATAGTATAGTCGCTAGATCTCATAAAGCACATTGGGTCATTCAGAGACTACCTGACTAAAAGCACTTTGCTGAGTCACTTGAAAAGAAGGAATATTCTCACAACTTAAAGAGACTGTGTGAAAAAAGGTTTCGGAAGGTCGCTAGACTAAAAGGAATATGCCAAAATTTTTAGGAGACTAAGTGACTAGCCGGGGCAAGTAAAACACACATGCTTAAAGGGTTCATTAAGTGATTCAAAAAAGTAACAGCCAAATAGAACCCGACTAAATATTTCTAGGGCTTTTTGGACTTTCAAAGGCATTTTGACCTAGCACTTAGGGTTTTTTTCAAATTTAATCAATTTTTTAAGCTCTGGGATGGAAAAATGCAGGAGACTTTTAACATAAAATAGGGAAATCCTTAAGGGATCAAAATTTCAAAGGGACAACTTCAAAAAAAGAGAAAACTACCAACAGTGGCTCTATATGAGGATGTTTAAATGCAAGTTTAAGCAAGAACCATAGAACTCTGGGATAGCAGACTAAAACCAACTAATCTATTGTAAGAAAGAAACACACAACTGGAAGGGAAACACACCTGTACAAAATTCACATAAATTTACATGTGCATAGAAGCAAAACTTTCAACTAAAAAAGGGTTTTAAGAACTGCCCATGCACTCACAATTCAAAAATTTCTCCATCCATATTCTTCAATAGGTATGAATCCTTTCCAAAGTTTTGATGAATTATATAAGGACCAAGCCATAGTGATTCAAAATTCTTATGCTTTCCCTTATCTTCTGCTCTGACAATCCACTAGAGCACTAAATCATTTGGTTGGAATTTTTTGGCAGTAGCTCTCCTATCAAAAAGGTATTTCATCTTCTGTTGTAATTTGACATTGTCCTTTTGACTATCTCTCCTTGTTTCATCCAACTCAACCAACTACATTATTCTATCCTGCATTGGCTCTGAAATGTCCAATTCCTCATCCTGGATAAATTTGTATACATGGAGAAAATTATTAATAGGCAATCTTGACTACAATCCATACACAAGCTCAAATGGAGACTTTCCTATAGCTTTCTTTACAGTGATTCTATCAGCTCACAAAAAAAGTTTTAACTTTGAATGCCATGCTCTTTTATTCTTTTCCAATGTCTTCTTTATAAGTTTCAAAATACTCTTGTTACTCAATTCAACTTGTCCATTTTCTTGAGGGTGGTAAGGTGATGAATAAGATGCCATGATCCCATTTTCTTTGCAAAAATCCTTAAACTCATCAAACCTAAAACACTTTTCATTATCATTGATTAACTTGATGGGGACACCAAATCTGGTTAAAATATTATCCATTAGGAAATCAATTACTATTTTACTTGTTACTTTCTTGGTGGGGATAGCTTCTATCCATTTTGTAAAATAATCTATTGCAACAAGTATCCAACTATGTCCACCATTGGATTTCTCAGCAAATTCCCCAATAAAGTCTATTCCCCACATGGAAAATGGTGCTTCTGCAACTACTAGATTTTACAATAATGCACTTGAATACTTAAGCTTAGAAGAAAATTTCTGACAAGCCTCACACCTCCTAACAAATTGAAAAAAATCCTTAAATATTATGGGCCAAAAATAACCAACTCTTAAAATCTTATGGGCAGTGGTCTTTGCAGAATAATGGCCTCCACAAATACCAGCATGCATATCATTTAAAACTTTCTCTACTTGATACATGTCAAGGAAAAACAACAATATTCCATCTCTATTTCTCCAATACAAATCCCCTTGTATCAATGTGTATTTCTGAGCCTATAATCTTAAAGCTCTTTTCTGATTATCAGTCATGTTCTCTAGATACTTAGCATTTTTGAGATAGTAGACAATATCAGTGTAACATGGTTGTCTTTGAATGCTTGTCACTGTCAAGTCTAGTATCACTTCATTATTGACCTAAACTAAATCCATGTTTTCTTTAGTCATCAATTTAGCCAGACCTAATCCTCTCACTAATTTGGTAATATGGATCTCCAAGTTGAACTCCTGGATTCTAGTGATCCATTTACATTTCTTTCCAGTAACTTCTGACTATCTGAGAACATCCTTTACTACTGCATGTGGAACATATGCAATGACCTTTGCACACACTAGATAGGGCCTGTATGATTTTACAACTTTTACTAATGCATATTCTTGTTTGTCCATCATTTCATAATTCAATTCAGTAGCTTGCAAAGATTTAATAAAGAATGCAATTGGATGCTCAAAATTTTCCTCATCCTTTTACAATAATACAATAGCAATTGTGTGAAATGATGCAAAAGAAAATAATGAGAATGGCTTGTTGTAATCAGGGGATTTCAACATTGGTGCCTCTTGAACAACTTCTTTAATTTTGTCAAAGGCATGTTGTGCTTCATTAGTCCATTGAAATTTCATATCCTTTTTTAACAATTTAATTATTGGTTTTACTATCTCAGCAAAATTAGCAATGAACCTTCAAACAAAATTGATTTTTCCCAGGAAGGATTGCACACCCTTGATATTCTTTGGAGCAATGACCTTCTGAATAGTTTCCACCCTTTTTGGATCAATCCTTACTCCTTTAGATACTATGTGTCCTAACAATTTTCCTTCTTTGACTGCAAAGTGACACTTCTTTGGGTTTAAGGACACACCATATTCTAGAGCCTTGCTGAAAATATTTTCAAGATGATAGCACTGATCTTCAAAGTTCTTTGAATATGCAGTCATGTCATCTTGGTAAACAACCATCAACAAATCTATATACTCTTTAAATGAAACATCCATGGCTCTCTAGAATGTTGCTCCAGCATTTCTTAGACCAAAAGGCATTCTGACATATACATAAGTTCCCCATGGGGTAGTGAATGCAGTCTTAAATTGTTTAGATTCTTTAACTCACACTTGGTTGTAACCTAAGAAACCATCCATCATAGAAAACAATTCACAACTAGTGACTTTATGCAACATTGCCTCCATATTAGGCAAAGAATAGTTACCTTTTAAAGATGCAACATTTAGATTTCTAAAATCCACACATAACATAATATCACCATTTTTCTTTCTAACTGGGACTAGGTTAGATACCCAAGTTGAGTGTCTTATGGGTTGAATTATTACTGCATCACTCAAATTAACCAATTCTTGCTACATTTTGGGAGCCAATAATGGATTGATAGGTCTTTGTTTTTGTCTGAATGGCTTAACATCTTGTTTTAGTGGGATCTCATGTTGTAAAAGGTCCTCTCTATAGGCTTTCAAATCATCATAGGACCATGCAAACACATGCTTGTGTTTTCTCAATAACTTTATCAAATTATATCTTATGTGAGGATCTGACCCTTTTCCAATGTAAATCATTTGAGGTGTGTTATGTCCAAATTCACTTCCTCTAAATCTTTAATTTTAGCATTGCTAGTTTTTAACATGTGATTATTTTGACTACTATACAATGCTTTTAGTTTTGTTAAACCTTTGGGAATGTGATTTGTACTTAACCAAATTATTTAATTTCCCAAGACCATATCCTTACCATCAACTACCTCAACTAAAGCATTACAATCTATGAGCTGATCTTCATAGATGTCAAGGCACTGAATAAACTTTAAAATATAATGGTCATCTTTGAAAACCTACTAGTTGTATATGCTATCTGGAACAACTGGCCTACCCTTAACTTCCACTATTGATACCCCAGTTAAAGTTAAATCATCTTTCTTCAAAGCAATATTAGCCAAAAAATCTGTCATAATGTTCTTAGATCTTTCTACCCAACTAATGTTGAAGGCATCAAAAAGTTCAATTTGATCCCAAATAGCATGCTTGTACAATTTTAATCTATCATTTTTCACAGCATATTTGGATCTAACTTGTGCTACTACAAGCTCAGAATCACCATAAACTTTCAGACATTTTATTCCATGTTTTGTAGCAATGTTCAATCCTAAAGACAATGCTTCATAGTCAACAGTATTGTTTATACATTGAAAAGTCAATAGGAAAGAATACTTGAATATGGTACCTGATGGAGATATAAATAGGACTCCAACTCCTGAGCCTTCTTTTGAGAAAGCTCCATCAAAATACATCTTCCATAATCCATTTTGCTATTTTTTCAATTCTACAACCAATGGATCTGCATCTTCATCTTGTGGAGCAATTTATTCCACTCTAAAGTTTTCCATATCAACATCCACACAATAGTTCAAATCATCAGCATCATTTAATTCAATCATGTGTGGGGTCCTACTTTCTCTAGATACTTTAATATTATTTCCATCAATATTGAAAGTTACGAATGATAAATCACACTAGATACTACCTCCCATCAAAGCACTCCATTTTCTAGATAGTAGCATTCCATATTGAGGTGGGATGTCAACCACTAGGACACTCATAGTTAACAGTATGTTTGGATATGCTACCAACCTATAAGGTAATGCTTTAATAGTACAAACAACTGGTACTTCTCTTGAATCCATGGCTTGACATCTCCCATGAGGTGTATCAACTTTCAATCCTAAGGACTTCATGACTTTTGCAGGCATAACAGTGTTAAAAGCTCATGAATCAATCATACAATTCTTTAAAAGCTTCCCATTGATAACCAAAGAAAAAAAGAAAGGATAAATTGTCCTTGACATAGTACTAACAATATTTGTATCTAAATAGATTTGAGGAATCTCAGAAATAATTTCCCCATACTGATTTTCATTTAAATCATTCATAGAAGCAATTAGTTTGTCAGCCTTAATGGTACTTTGGGTATCGGTAGGAGTAACTCCATTCACCCAACTTAAGGCTTTCTCCCTATGTTCCTCTATTCTCATCATTTACAACAAAGGAACCTTGACAATGATTTGTGACAACAACTTGCTCATGTCAATTGGGACATACTTTGAGTCAACAATATCCTGCCTAATGATAGTAACTTCTTTGTTTTCTTTATGTGCAAAGAGGCTGGGATGATCTTTGCTTTGGGTTTTAACCTACTTTTGAAAATAAGAAGAAGTCTCCTCAAGAGGTTTAGTCTTTATTCTATAAGCAACATTTGGGCTAGCAAATGTGACATTCTTTTTTACCTTGGTTTTGTTAACAACCTCAATAGCTTTCTATTTATCTAGAGACTGCTTAACATCCTTTTCTAATTTCTTTATGAATATACTAGTAGGTCTATGGTTTGGATCACCTACCACTCTATTTCTTAGATTGTAGTTACTCTTGGCTTGGGTAACCATATCTATCATTATTTTTTTAATCTCCTCATCAGAAGGCCTTCTTAACACAACTGACCCTTCATCTTTCAAAGTATTACACTGGACACTATCCAATTGATTATCTTCCTCATCAGAAAAGACCTACTAATGGTAGACCTCATTTCTAACTTGAGAACTAAAAACATCTTGACCCTCAGCTTCTTCAGTAGAGTCTATTTCATCATAAATACATGAAGAGGTCATAGCACAACCTTGGTCATCATAAGACTCCTCTTCATGATTCTCTTGTTCTCCATCTGCAAAGACACTTTGAGCAACTGCACAGTAATAAGGATCATGTGGTGATTGAAAAAAAATACAACATGGAACATCCTCAATCATGTTCAATGAGTTTTTGTGTAAGGGATTAGGAGTTTTATCATTTGGCTTATCCCTTCTTTTAGGGAGTATTGGCTTTCCATCTTTCCATTGAGTGTTGTAAGGATAGTTTTGCATCCTTGGTACCTTATTAAAGTTGTTGAAAGGTGGCCTATCATTTCCTCCAGCCCTACTATTTCTATTTTCACCATGCTTCAAGTCTTTTATAGCTTTTAAAATTTGTTTTAATCTATCTTCCTCTTTTGGTTTTGCATCAGACCTTCCTGGTTATTTTTTGTTTGAAACTTGAGGTTTATAATCATTCCTTCTCCCCAACTTTCCTGATATCCTCCTATTACTCTCTATGTTAATAGCCAACCTGTAAGCCTCTAAAAAATTTCTATGGTTTTTTCCTCTCAAGAGGTATCCCATTTTTGCATCAAAAGAATTTAAATATGGGACCAAACATATTTTATCATCCAGCCTGATAACTTGTAACAACTTATGCATGGCTTTTTGAAAATTGACATTAAACTCAATAACACCCTCATTTTGATTTTTCTTGATGTTATTGAACTCATTTGACGTGAAGCCTTCATTAGTTTTGTCATCATATTGTTCCTTAAAAAAATGCTTGAACTAATCCCATGAACCTATGCTGGCATGAGGTAAACCCCTAAACCAATCTCTAGAGTCCTTAGTTAAGGATTGAACAAAAAATTTCATGATTACATCATCAGGTTCTATGTTACATTCATCTATCACATCAATGAAATTCTTCAAGTGTTCTTCAAAAGTGATAGCATTACTACCAATGAATTTTGGGAGTTTTTTCCTAATTTCATCAGGAATGGGATTGGGATATCTAGGGATTCCATTAAAAACCAATTGTTTATATCTCTCATGAAAAGACCATGTTTGAGATGGGCCAACACCTTGAGATGTAGATGTTTGAATATTTGAAATAATAGAAGCCTTAGGGACAACCGGTGGAGGAATAAGTTTTGCAGTATTTAGAATACTTGCACCTTGAACTAAAGAAGTGGAAACTGTATTAGTAGGTCCTGAAGATTGTCTAAGAAACTCAATATTTCTTTTCATTTCTATTATTGTAGCTTCTAACTCTGACTTTTCTAATTCTTTGACTAATATTTATTTTTCTCTTTTAGCTTTTTCAAGGTCAACATCTAACCTTAAATCTTGATCTAGAGGGTCCCTGGCAAGATTTGGTTCATTAATTGAAACTCCTACAGCTTTCTATTTACCCTTATCTTTAGGATTTCTTATTTCATGTATTTCCTAGATAATGGGTTTCTCCTTTGTCTATTCTGATATGGAAACATAATTTATAGTCTCTAAATATAACAACTATCTTTTTAGTTGTTCAGCTCTTATCATGGCATGTCTGATTTTTTCCTCTTTCTCTTTTTCTCTATTTTGCTAGATTGCATCTTGTTCTCGAATTTTCCTTTCTAGTTCAAACACTTCCTCAAAAATTTCTTTAGAGTGTGGGAGGGTTGTTTTAGAGGATGATTTTTTGGCAAGGAATTCTTCTTGATGACTATCAGATACATGGAGGCCTTGAGGTAATGACGAGCCAAGGGTAAAAGGAGGAAGAAACTCGTCTATTCCTACTCTGGCTACTAGACCTTCTTGTATTTCCAGGGATTGCTCTTTTATGATGTTGTATTTTTCCTCCACCTCTTTTAGAGGGAGAATAATAGTCTTCATATTGATTCAAACCTAAATCAACTGCTTCCTCATAGTCTAACATATTTCCTTCTTGATTTGTTTGAACAACATCTTCTGGCCTCACATCTCCTTTTTGTTTCCATGTGAAAGACATATCATTGTTATTTTTCTCCTTTCTCATTTGGTTACACCTTGAGGTAGTTGGAAGTTCTCCTTCTAAATTTTCTTTTGGGTGCTCTTTTCTCCAGGATCTTGTATTTCTAAAACTCATTGTGAATCAGTTGATTCTTATAGCACTAGTATAGAGACTTTTAGAGAGTTGCCACCCAACTAGATTAGGAATTTTGAAATACTATCTTTAGGAAAGTAGATGAAAAATTAATCAAAGGAAAGAAATGCTTAGAGAAAAGGAATAACTATGTTTTTCAATGGTGACTAGCCAGTGTGAAATAAGCAGGATAGGAGTCTAGCTCAATTTGAAACCTGTGTTATTTATATAAAATTGTAATAGTTCTCTAGTAGAGTCACCAATTTGTTAGCAACTCAGATAGGCCAAATTAATCTAGATAATAAAATTTATAATATGTGATATAATCATAACCAAAAATTCTCAACAGAATGTTCTTTGTTATGTTTTTCCCGGCAGAGTTGCCAATTTGTTAGAGATTTTTCTTGTTGGATAAAACTTGGCAAATATTTAGGCTTGATTCTCAGACTAGGGACTCTCAAGTTTGACAAGAAACAGTCTAATTGATGAGGATTGGATAAGATCCTCCTTCTTCTTTGAGCTTCACAAGACCCAGGTGGGTATTGCCTAGATAATTTACTATATTTCAAGTAAACTTTCAAATGGTGGATGAGGGTTTTCATTGTTATGCTATTGTATATAAAAATACTTCAATAAAAGATCACTCTATAAAAAAATGAGAATATCCTGATACAAACTCTATCAAGAGATACTATGAATGTAATAACATAGAATAGTAGCATAAGGACATTCATCCTTCTTCTTTTTCTGGGTTTTACTCAAGGAAGGCTACCCTTTTGGATTCTCTCTTCTAGGAATCAGGAATATGAACTATATTACTTGAATACAATCCCTTCAAAACATATAGAAACTTAAAAATTAAAATGTACTGGTAATGATAAATTTTAGTGTTTTTTGATGATTAAAAGATAATCTACAACAACAAAAATCAAACCAATGCCTAATCCTTGGGCAAAAAGAGTCTGAATGTAAAACCATAGGAATATTTCAAAATAAAATAGAGTAGAATGCCTTACAAACTACATGCAATCTGAATAGAATGCCTTATAGAATATTCTATCAATCTTACGTTATTATCATCAAAATCCTAACAAATATGTTTACTCTCTGAAATTGCTTATGAGAATTTAATCCTTTCCTTGAAAGAAACTCATAAACAATTAGACTAGTTGCCTCACAATCGGTATGTTTTAGATACCTTACAAATTAAAACATACAAGAGTAGAACATAAAGAAAAGAGACAATAACAATATAAGACATAAATTGCAGTGTATTTTATTGAAAATAAAATTGTATCAATACATACAAAACTTTTTATGCTCAAAAGATTAGACATGGAATTTAGAAGTCTGCTCTATAGCACTTGTATTCAATATTATCTATTATCTTTCATCTAAATCCTCCAAAATGACGTTTCAATTTCTATATATAGCTCAACCATCTTTGAATCATTTTATGAATAAGGATGCAACAAAATTTGGATGGTTGTAGCTCTAATCCTAAAAAGCAGAAAAGATAAAATACAAGAGAGGCCCTCAGGCGGTGGAGAGAAATTTTTTTTTGAAATCTTCTGTTTCTCCTCATTGATAACTGACACATTATCTAGAGATATTCTTGATAGCTTTATTGAGTTATTATAAGATATGGTGACTACCATTTTAGGATAACCTACACCATTCTTAATGAATAGCTATCATCCCTATGTTCTGAGGTTAGGTGTCATACGTCCAGGTGTCCTCCTCACTCTTCATCCATGATGTCGAGGTCAACTGTAGAAGCCTTTGTCTTCTTGGGCTTTGTAAGCACATCACATGCAATCACCTCCTCCTCTGTCGGCGATTGAAAGCTTTGGATATTCTATAATTTCACCTTTTTCCTTTCTTACCTGGCATCTATGATCAACTTGACATCTGTGATAAATTTGGTTATGTCCATCTCAGCTGTTAAGGCTTCATCCAAAGTCACATTAAATCTATCTATATCTAATTCATTATTTTCATTAATGAAGGCCTCTTTCTTAGACAATAGGAGATTAATATCTGATTTCCATATATCCAATTTATTTATTGCACCATCCTCATTCTTGATCAGAGGAATAAACTTGTTGAATTCTGGGCCAAACATAATTATCCTTGCCTTAATTTGATTTGTTTCTCCTTTAAAAAATGGCAAGGTAGCCCCAATCCGATCAATCTCTTCACCAACCTACATAACAATCTCAGGAATATATGTTCTAAGAGATTGCACAGCTGCCAACCTCTCAAAAAGTGATGCCCTTATTGACCAGGTTGTATGGTAAGTACTTAAAATTGTAACAAAATTATTAACTTCTATCTACAACTTGGGTAATTTATTATAAGCGGTGTATACCACATCAAGCTTCTCTTTTAGAACATTTATTCTATGCCGCAACACTTTTAATAAGGCTTGTAAAACTGCCTCATTCTACTCTATTTTCCCCTATTTTGTTGATGTAGTAGCTTGTTCACCACTTTCATTTTGATTCTCTATCTAAGGGGGCTGTTCTGGTGGTGAGGGTGCAACCACAGACATATTGATTATTCATTGAGTCAAATCATCAACATATTTCTCCAATACCTTCTCTTTCATGATATGTACTTCTCTATCCCTCACAAGTGCACTGTAATCTTCAAATAGATTTTTGAATTTATCAAAAACTTTCTTGGTTTTATCTTCATTTAACCTTGCAAAATGAGTAAGCACATGTGATATTTCTATGTCTCCTGTGTTATGGATAGATATATAATCTTATCCCCATCCATTTTCTCTTGAACATTCAAAAGAGAAGGCTTCTAGTCCTTAGGGTATAGGCTCCACATACCTAGTGCTTGGTTATTTGGACTATATCCAAATCCCTTTATTATGTCCCCAACCTGAGTTTCTAAGGATAAATTTATATCAGGCTACCTTCTAATTTGATCTGTAATAAATATTTAGGCTAAATCCCATCTAGGTAGAAGTAGCATTTTTCTATCCTTTACTAATTTTCTTACTTCCTCTAGACTGATAGTCTCTGATTTAGGATCATAGTCCCTCAATGCTTGGATTGCTTCATCAGGGACTTGGCCTTCCTCTGTAATTTATACACTTGAAGAAATCTACTATTGCTTATGCCATACTAGAAAATTCTTGAATTCATTTGACTTTATGAATTTTTCATCCTTCAAAAAGGCATCCTACTGGATCAACCTTTCATCTTAACAAAGAACCAAAGGCAACTCTACTTCCTCAACTTCCACTTTTTGTTTTCTCTTTTCTTCTCTTATCTTCTTTATGAGCTGGTGATCATAGACCCTTATACCAATAAAAAGGGCTCCCACTCTATCCTTTTTCTTCTCAATTGTTCTCACTTAGGAAGGCTCTCCAAATTACAATTTTTTTCTTTTAGATGGAGGCTCATTGGTATCCTGAGAACTTTGTAATTCTATCAAATCAATAACTATATTTTCATCAGCTCCTTGCTCAATAAGAGGTGGCTAGTCCAAGGCAAGAAGACTATGTACTAAATATACATCACTATCATCTTCATACTCTGATGAAGAGTGTTTTTCCTTCTTCCTCTACTTGTCATCAATCATTCCTTCTAATGAATTGACCAAAGCATTGTAATTATCCATCATTTGGTCTAATCTTTGCAAATAGGGAAATGTCAGGTAAAAACCTCCAAAGGGAATTCCCTTTTGCCTCAACTACTTCTCAAAAGACAACAAGTCCTAGAATTGTTGTGCTCTTCTTTCTATCACATCATCCTCTATGATATTTTTTATGAGGTCTTCCTCAGGACACTCCTCATGTCTATTTCTAAATGGAATAGTAGGGGTGTAGAATCTCCTTGTAATCACAATGAAATTCTTTGTATCAACATACCTATACAAGGCAACACTCATCCTATGATGACCTTGTTAATATGATTTAGAAAAATAGAGAGGGGGGGTGAATCAGTTGTTCTCAGGTCCTGATGTATAAAAAAATCTTAAAAACTTATCCTTAAATCAAATCCAAAACCAAAACAAACTCGGTCATCACTAATTTAATAATAGAAACATCTAACAATGTAGTCCACTACCTAGCTATAAATTAACTTGCAAAACATAGTAATGTTCAGATCTAAACAGTCACACAAGTATTAACACCAGGATTTATAGTGGAAACCCAATTTGGGAAAAACCACTTTGTAACATGTTACTATTATTTTCACTCTTCTAAAGTGAGCTTGGTAAAAAGCCAACCCTATCAAATGTTACAATACACACTATCAGGTGTGACCCAGTTAAAGGATTTCAATCACCCTATTAAAAGTGAGCCTAGTCATAGGACTTAAATACACTCCATTAGAATGCAACCTTGTTCAAAGGATTTAACATATGATTGTTAGGTCAACCTCTGTTAAAAGGATTTTGACTGTTAAAATGGTTAGAAAGTAGTAGCAGTATTATCTGAAAAATATACAACTCACTTTGAAAATATCAGATCTGATTCCATACACTAATGCTGGTTTATTGACTTTGAAACTTTGCCATTTCCATCTATGATTTGCTCAGAACTTTTCTTCAAGCAATCACCACAATTCTCCTTCAACCTTTTCTGCTTATTCAGTCAATAAATTTTTCTTCTTCCAGCATTCTCTATTCACCATGTACATACATATCAAAATGTTTAGGTTCCCTTATATTTTCCTCAATTAGGTTAACTTATCTTTTGCTACTCAATCTCAATCGTAGATCTTAGGGTTAGGTCAGATTCATTGAATCTACCCACTTCATGTTCTTCGGCTCCCTTTCTAGAATCATCTCAAATCTCTTAAAGATTTACAATAAAACATTTTACAATGCATTTAATGCTTCCAAACAATCAATAAATAAAGTCAACACATTTTACATAATCCAAGAATTCAACAATGTCGGCTCCAAAATTAAATTCTCTTCAAATATAAAATTGTTGATGCTCGGTCAATACTGTGATTGTCAACTCGGTCTTCATGTAGAAAGCTCAATCATTACTAAAACTATTTCATCGGCTTACACTGTCTTCCTTGACAATTTACTGATGCTTGGTTGACACTAGAATTTTTCTTGACATATACTAACTCAGTCAACACTAACATCACTCAGCTTAAACATGATTTTTCCATTCTTTTCTCGATTAAGCCTACTAGTTTAGTCTTTAGTCTTACTAAGATAAACAATGCATTATCTCATCATTGTGCAACATAGTCAAGTACACTTTGTAGTATCAAGATAATTCAACCTTTCCCTAGGTGCTATTGTTACCAACCTTGTTTAGCCCCTTAGCAACACTCAAATAGATATAGTACTTTCCTAAGTAGCAACAGTCTTACCAATTAAGGTTTGACATCAATGACAATACAACAATTGTTTCAATTGCAGTTTCCAACAATCTCCCTCTTTGGCATTGATGGCAACACCATGTGATATCACTTGAATAACACATGGATTACCAGCCAATCCAAAAACTTATCCATCCATCAAAAAATTATTTATAATATCCTTAGCTTCATTCTGATTCAAAATCTTGTAAGCCTCACTTCTGTGACCATTAGAAATATTCAGATCTCCCTCTATCCTGATTCTTCATTTCAGTTCATCAGCCTTATCTTTAGTTCCATCAGTCAATCTCCCTCTTACTTTTTAGTATCATGTGTTATCATATCTCATGTGTTATCATATCAGTTCATTCTCCCTCTTTGACAAAAATTCCAAAGCAGCAACTAAAACATATATCCATTAGATGTAGATAATATTTGTGTAGCTCAATGTTTCTCCCTCTGTCATCTTGCTTATGACTGATTCCTTGTCTTTGCTTCTCTTCACAACTCTAGGCCTACCCTAAAGTGTGACAATCTTCTGCATCAATTTGTCAAATTTTCTATTGTAGCACATGTGATGCAATGCTCCTAGCTTGTCTAGGCAGCCTCAATTAGGGGAAGAACCCCTAATTGACTTCTCAAATGCTCATGAGCTTCTCTAGGTAAAGCTTTAGTGAATATGTCTATTAATTGTTCTTTTGTATTCACATATTTCATTTGGACTTCTTTATCTTGTACTAATTCTCTCAAGTAGTGATACTTGATTGCAATGTGCTTGGTCTTAGTATGCATCACTGGATTCTTAGAAATATTGATAGCACTTATGTTGTCACAGAAAATAACAACAAGTTCAGTGATTTCTTCTTTCATGCCTATCAACAATTGTTTTATCCATACCAAGTTTGAACAATTTACTGCAGCAAAAACATACTTGGCCTCGGCAGTAGATTGGGAAATGCAATTTTGTTTCTTGCTTGTCCAGGAGACTAATCTCTATCCAAGAAAAAGCTCCACCACTAGTACTCTTTTTGTCATCTACATTTCCTACCCAATCAACATCTGTATAAACTCGGAGTTCAAATTTGTCATCCTTCTTATAATATAGACCATAGTCAGTAGTTCCTTTCAAGTATCTCATAATTATTTTCATGTCCATCATATGTGTTTCCTTAGGATTGGCAGAGAATCTTGCCACAATCCCAATAGCTAATTCAATATCTGGTCTGCTATGTACGGCATACTGCAATTTTCTAATCATGGATCTATACAGAGTCTGATTCACTTCTGCAGCATCATCATTCTTAGATAACTTTTGTCCAGTAACCATAGGAGTTCCCACTGGTTTAGCATCTTCCATCCCAAAAAAAATTAGTATTTCATTAACATACTTAGATTGTGTAATGAAAATTCCATTATTCCTCTGATATACTTGTAAACCAACAAAGAATTTGATCTCACCAAACATACTCATTTCAAATTCAGTTTGCATTTCATTTGAGAAACTTTTACATAATGCATCTTGTCCACCAAAAATAATGTCATCAACAAATATTTTTGCCAACAAGATACCTTTACCTTCTTCATCCTTCATGTACAGATTGCTTGTGACATTTGTTCTTGAAAATCCAATTTGTATCAAGTAGTTGTGCAACCTCTCATACCATGCTCTGGGAGCTTGCTTCAATCCATATAATGCTTTGTTCAGTTTGCACACCATGTGTCTTCTGTTTGGATCAATAAAACCTTCTAGTTGTTCTATGTACACTTCTTCTTCTAGTATACCATTCAAAAATACAGACTTGACATCCATTTGATATACCTTGAAATCTTTATAAGTAGCATATGCAAGCAGAATTCTTACTCCTTCCAATCTAGCTACAGGGGCAAATGTCTTCCCATAATCTATTCCTTCTTCTTGTGCATAGCCTTTGCATACCAGCCTAGCTTTGTTCCTAGTGATTTCACCATTTTCATTCATCTTATTCCAAAACACCCACTTTGTTCCTATAACATTCTTGTTTTCAGGTCTCGACATTAGAGTCCAAGTATCATTCTTCTCAATCTGGTCAATTTCTTCATTCATTACTTGTATCTAGTCTTCATTCTCCAATGCTTCTCCAGTTGTCTTCAGTTCAAATTCACATAGTAGACATGTTGGATCCTTAGTCTTACTTCTGGTCTGGATTCCAGTATCTCTGTCTCCAATTATCTGTTCAGGCTTATGATGTCTTCTTACATATTTTGCCAAAATAGGTTCAGCTGTTCTCTCCTCTATTTCATCATTTTCCTTAGCAATATTGTCAGATTCAAATTTAGAATGCTCGATGACCTCTTCCTAATACTCAATAGCATTTTCTTGTAGCTCGGCATGTTCTTGTTCTTTCTCGGCACTATTTTCCTGACGCTCGGCAGCTTTTGTCTGTCACTCTGCATTGCTTACCAAAGACTCAGCATTAGGTACAAGTTTGTTACTTGCCTCTTCTTCTTCTTCAATGTACACAAAAGATCTATAATCTTTTGGTTCTCTTCTATTGTTAGCTTCATTTCTTTCTACATACTCATCAATTTTGACATTCATACTTTCCACAATTTTGTTAGTGTTAGAGTTCAAACACTTATAAGCTTTACTTTTTGTGGAGTACCCTAGGAATATGCCTTCATCACCCTTAGCATCAAACTTTCCATTCCTAGTGTCTTTTAATATATATCACTTACTTCCAAAGATTCTAAAGTATTTAAGACTTGGTGCATGCCCATGCCATAGTTCATAGGGTGTCAGATTTGTACCTTTCTTAATCTGTACCTGGTTAAGAGTGTAGACAACAGTGCTTATAGATTCTTTCCAATATTTTTGTGCCACATTCTTTTCAATCATCAATGTCCTTGCACAATCCAAGATAGATCTATTTCTCCTTTCTGCTATACCATTATGTGGAGGTGTTCTAGGTGTAGACATCTATCTTTTAATTCCTCTATCATTGCAAAACAAATTAAATTCATTTGATGTAAATTCTCCACCTCAGCCAGATCTAAGACATTTTAGGTTCCTACCTGTCTCCTTTTCAACCTTAGCCAAATACCACTTAAAGAATTGAAAAGCTTCAGATTTTTCTTTTAGAGACATCACATCCATCATCCTAGTATGATCATCAACAAATAAGATAAAGTATCTAGCACCATAGTAACTTTGTACACCCATAGGTCCACAAAGGTCAGTATGAACCAAATCTAAAATGTTTTTAGAAGTAAAGGATTTTCTCTTGAAACTTGAATTTGTCATTTTTCCTAACTGGCATTCCTTGCACATCACATTCTTAGGTTTCTTCAATCTAGGTAGACCTCTTACCTTTTTCTTCTTACTTATCTCTACCAGATTGTCAAAGTTAACATTACACAACCTTTTATGCCATAACCAAATATCATCAAGTTGTGTAATCAAACATGTTTCTTCAGATAGGTCAAGATAGAACAAATTACCTCTGGTTTGATCACCACTTCCAATCAGTTCTCTAGTAGCATCAAACATTTTAGCTTGCTTGTGATGAAATTCCACTCTGTAACTAGTTTTGTTAAGCTGATCAACACTTAACAAATTATAATTAAGACCTTCAACCCAATATGCATTTTCACAAGATATCTTATCAGTTAGTTTAATCAAACCTTTTCCTCTAACAGGACATGGTGCAACATTACCAAATTTTACACTTTTACCTCTGTAATGATGTAGGGTCTCAAACTTGTTTTTGTCACCAGTCATGTGATGTGAATAGCCACTGTCAATAATCCATTTATCATTCTTGTTCACATAGGATATCAATGCATTTTTCTCATCCTCATCAGGTTCGTCTTTCATTGCCACATAGACTACCTCAATTTCAAAATCATCACTATCAATGTCAGTCTCTTTTTTAGCAATGTAACAATATTTCTTACCTTTTCCCTTGTAGTCTTTGTTCCATCGATAGCTTCTATAATCTTTTATGTCTTTGTGTTTGCTTTTCCTTTCATCATCTTTATCCTTCCTATCAGGACATCTAGCAGCTATATGACCAACTTTGTTACATGCAAAAAATATAATAGGGAGTTTACCTTTATACTTTCCTTTTCCCCTTCTTAGTCTTCTAGCCATAAGAGCTTCTAGATCTTCTAGGTCTTCATCAAAAGTGTCACTGTCACTTTCACTATCACTTTCATTTTCACTTTCATTGATGCATCTTTCTTTTTCTTTCTTTGGCTTGTTCAGAACTAGATGTGACTTAAAAGCATATTCAACATTTCCAATTCTTCCAACAGTGAAATTATCATAATTAGAGAGTTCAAAAGTAGTCAGTTTACCAACCAAACTTTCCAAAGTAAGAACATTAGCATAGTTACATCTAGATTCTTGAATAGCTGAGATCTTAATAGCATATATAGGATGCAGTGTTCTTAGTACTTTCCCAATTATAGTTTCATCATCAATAGCCCCATTTGCTCCTCTAATAGCATTCACAACTTATTTTATTCTACCACAATATTGTGCAATGTTTTCACCTTCTTGCATTCTCATTTAATATGATTTAGAACAACAGAGAGGGGGGGTGAATCAATTGTTCTCAGGTCCTGATGTATAAAAAAATCTTTAAAACTTATCCTTAAATCAGATCCAAAACCAAAACAAACTCGGTCATCACTGATTCAATAATAGAAACATCTAACAATGTAGTCCACTACCTAGCTGTAAATTAACTTGCAAAACATAGTATTGTTCAGATCTAAACATTCACACAAGTATTAACACCAGGATTTATAGTGGAAACCCAATTTGGGAAAAACCACTTTGTAACATGCTACTATTATTTTCACTCTTCTGAAGTGAGCTCGGTAAAAAGCCAACCTTGTCAAAGGTTACAATACACACTATCAGGTGTGACCTGGTTAAAGGATTTAAATCACCATGTTAAAAGTGAGCCTAGTCATAGGACTTACATACACTCCATTCGAATGAAACCTTGTTCAAAGGATTTAACATATGACTGTTAGGTCAACCTTTGTTAAAAGGATTTTGACTGTTACAATGGTTAGAAAGTAGCAGCAGTATTATCTGAAAAATATACAACTCATGTTGCAAATATTAGATCTGATTTCATACACTAATGGTGGTTTACTAACTTTGAAACTTTGTCATTTCCATCTCTAATCTACTCAGAACTTTTCTTCAAGCAATCACCACAATTCTCCTTTAGCCTTTTCTGCTTATTCAGTCAATAAAACTTTCTTCTTCTAGCATTCTCTGTTCACCATGTACATACATATCAAAATGTTTAGGTTCCCTTATATTTTCCTCAATTAGGTTAACTTATCTTTTTCTGCTCAATCTCAATCATAGATCTTAGGGTTAGGTTAGATTCATTGAATTTACCCACTTCATGTTCTTCAGCTCCTTTTCTAGAATCATCTCAAATCTCTTAAAGATTTACAATAAAACATTTTACAATGCATTTAATGCTTCCAAACAATCAATAAACAAAGTCAACTTGTTTTACATAATCCAAGAATTCAACAATGTCGACTCCAAAATTAAATTCTCTTCAAATACAAAATTGTTGATGCTCGGTCAATACTGTGATTGTCAACTCAGTCTTCGTGTAGAAAGCTCAGTCATTACTAAAACTATTTCCTCGGCTTACACTGTCTTCCTCGGCAATTTACTGATGCTCGGTCAACACTAGAATTTTTCTCAACATATACTAACTCGGTCGACACTAACATCACTCGGCTTAAACATGATTTTTCCATTCTTTTCTCAGTTAAGCCTACCAGTTTAGTCTTCAGTCTTACCAAGATAAACAATACATTATCTCATCATTGTGCAACATAGTCAAGTACACTTTGTAGTATCAAGATAACTCAACCTTTCCCTAGGTGCTATTGTTACCAACCTTGCTTAGCCCCTTAGCAACACTCAAATAGATATAGTACTTTCCTAAGTAGCAACAGTCTTACCAATTAAGGTTTGACATCAATGACAATACAACAATTGTTTCAATTGCAGTTTCCAACATACCTAACTAGTCATTGACTTTATTCAGTGCATTATTCCCAATTGTGAAGTTGTATACTTTAAAATGCCTTGAGGTAAATGTACCCTTTCTATGTAGATCCAAATGCTCTTTATCTATCAACATGAGTTTCCATATGAAATCCATTGCTACAATCCTTAGTTGTACAAAAAATGGGAGAACATGGGGTGGCTAGGGGCACCCATAAACTCTGATCATTGTATAAGATTTTTCATAATATAAATCACCCCAATTGTGATTTCCAATACACTTGTCCACAAATTGACAAGGCCTCAATAACTCTAGAACTTTCACAGGTAGCATAGACATATTCAAACGTAAACTCATCAAAATTGGTTGCACTATCTAACTCTGAAAAGCACAAAAGTCACTTTCTCTGGAAGTAAAATTCCAAGCCCTAATCCAAAATTGAACTGGATTTGGCTAACCATTCCACATCATTCTTGGTTGAAGGTATTGTAGGTCCATCATATTATAGTTATCATACAAAATTAAATCCATTAATAGTGAATAATGCAGAAACTTAGGAGAGGGCTCCCTTTTTCTTATAGCCTCAAGTCCCATATGCATCTTATTGATGACATACCCAATATAATCATATCCTTTGCTAACATGAGGACTTTGTGAATTTAGCACTGACTTTAAAATGTCAGAGGAGATCCTCTCTGTACCATCATCTATCCCTAGCACTTGGCACAATCCATATGCTATATATTTGATGTAAAAACATAGGTCCTTGTAGAAGTATGGGGTTGCCCCTAGTAATGCTACAATATAATTTTTATTTTGCTTGGGGACATGGTTCTAGATTTCTCTTGAGGCTAGTGTAGACTCCCTAATATACCTACTGGCCTGAGCCTGCAAATTAATTTCAATGGCCATGGGGACAAATATTCCAAATGCCTTCATGAATGAATTCTTGTCTAGAGTCACTAGGGTTGAGCCATCATCCTTCCTTATTGTCTTAGAGAGGGGGTCATAATTGTTTTCCAAGTCAACTAATAAATCTATGTCTAAAAAGACATCTGGCACTATCACGTTTGCTAACTCTAAAGTCCAAGGGTTTGATACTGGTACCAGACTAATTGCATTTTTATAAAACTCCCTAAAAAGACACATCCTAAAAATCTCACTTTCCTTGGTATCCCTACAAAATCCTAGATCATCAATGAAAACTTTGTCATTGACCTTTTTATTTTGAGAGGATCCAGACAACGGAGAAAGAAACTCATCTGAGTAACTCTCTTTCACTTTAACCTTAGCTCCCTTATTGGTGGAAACTCTGCTTACTGTTTGTTGGCTCATTTTGACTTGTAGATAAAAATCTTCTAAAAATTCTAAACTTACTAAACTCTTTGAATTCTAGAAAACTCATAAATTCTCGTAATTCTCTAGCTTTGGCTCTCTGAATGCTTTGGTAAATATAGAATGAATAGCGATTAGATGTATATAACTTGAAGAATTGAATGTTTTAGACTGTTAAAGACTCCAGCTCTATAATTCATGTTGCTTCAGTCATTTCCTGGCACACTCAAAACTCAATTCACTAGCTGAGAGTCAAGAAAGTGACAGGTAATCAAAATTTGATTTCTAGCGACTCAAGACTACACAACTCCTCACTATCGCAAAAAGACTTGGTGCTTTTTCAATATTTTTAGAGATCTGGTGACTAAAGGAAAATCCTTAGTCACTAGATGATTTTATCTTTTTACATTTCATCTTGAGACCTGGCGACTATAGTCACAAATCATAGTCACTAAATTATTTAGCCTTTTGTAAATTTATCTGGCGATCTAGCAACCTTTTCAAATTTCAATTTTTCCATTCTGAGACTCAATGACTATAGTCTATCTCCCAGTTGCTACAAGATTTACCATTTATTAATTCTATCCCTAGACCTAGCGACAACTATCTTTCCTAAGTCTTGTTAGCTTTTCCTTTCATTGGGAGACTTAGCGATTGTAGTGAGTTTCTTAATCACTGTAACCTATTGACTTTTCAAAGTTTTTTTGGAGACTACTCGACTTCACCCCTCTAGAGACCTAGAGACTAAAGAGAAGTCTCTTAATCACTGCAACTTTTCATAAACCTTCTTTTTATCTCACGACTTCACAATAGCCACAAGATCTAAAACTAACGGTAGTCGCTCAGTCTCAGGACTTTTTAGATGACATCACTTTTATCTAGTGATTAAGAGACAACCATTAGATCTTGGATTTTAAAGAGGACAATCAATGGCAGTCATGTAATCTCATGAACTTTATTCTAACTTTGACTTTCTGAAGAGATCTAGCGACTAAGCCAATATAGAGATCTAGCGACTAAAATGAAAATAGCTTTGATATACTGCATCTAGAGACTCAATGACTATAGTTACTTCATAGTCATTGAAAGATTTATTATTTCTTTTTCTTATCTTAGCAACCAATCAGGGATGAACATGTCATCAAATCTAGCAACTGGATCCATACCATTTTTCATTTTTCTGACCCCGATAAGCACTTAACTCTTAGTCATCTTGTGATTGTGTGATTGAAGACATCTCTCAGTCACTTAATAGTTTCTCTAACTTGGGTTAGGTCCAGAGACTTGGCGACAAAGCATTTTTCATGGTTGCTAAAATTTTTACCACTTTTCCATTTTATTTGGAGATCACCTGACTAAAGGTATTTAGTATCTAGAGACTGGGTGACTATAGTTACTTTTAAATCATTTAAACAGTATAGTTGCTAGATCTCAAAAAGAACATTGGGTCATTCAAAGACTACCCAACTAAAAGCACTTCACTGAGTCGCTTGAAAATAATGAATATTCTCACAACTTAAAAAGACCACGCGACAAAAGGTTTCAGAAGGTCACCAGACTAAAAGGAATATGCCAAAAAATTTAGGAGACTAAGCGACCAGCCAGGGCAAGTAAAATGTACATGCTTCAAGGGTTCATTAAGTGATTCAAAAAAGTAACAGCCAAATGGAACCCGACTAAACATTTCTAGGGCTTTTTGGACTTTTAAAGGCATTTTGACCTAGCACTTAGAGTT
Organism: Chamaecyparis obtusa; assembly: GCA_027943335.1. Classification (NCBI taxonomy): domain Eukaryota; kingdom Viridiplantae; phylum Streptophyta; class Pinopsida; order Cupressales; family Cupressaceae; genus Chamaecyparis; species Chamaecyparis obtusa. Next base: position 330,451 of record BSBK01002646.1, on the reverse strand, counting down.
TTTTTTCAAATTTAATCAATTTTTTGAGCTCTGGGATTTAAAAATGTAGGAGACTTTTAACATAAAAAAGGGAAATCCTTAAGGGATCAAAATTTCGAAGGGATAACTCCAAAAACAAGGAAAACTACCAACAAGTCACAGATAGCATGATGTAGTTGTTTGTGAGGAGCTCAATATAGATTATTATCGAGAATAATTTAAGGTCTATGATTTAAGTATTTAGGATTGAGAGATCAAGGATTTAACCTAGAACTCCCCTTTACGAGATTTGAGGAGGGGGGTCCACATGGTGCAAGATTTGGTTCTTCAAAGGAATATTTTCTTAATATCTATATTGATATTATGTAATCAACATGTTTTGTTATATTAGCTTTAAGGTTCCTCGGGTAGGGTCAATTTGATCATGTTTTTAGGATCAATGTAATGGGGGGGATATTGGTGTATTCAAGTTGTGAGTACTAATATTTCATAGTGCAGATACTAAAATTATTCTACAATTTCCTATCTATGTAACTATCAAACTTCTCTTTGCAAACATCACATAAATATCTCATATTATTGAATAAGATTTATACATTCTCACTAGTACTACCTTCATTTATGACATTGTATGATATTGTCAAAATCCCCTTCAATCAAGACCTCAGTGTATTGGAATAACTAATGTAGAGCTTGATTGAGTGTTTAATGGTATAATTTTGATGATAGAAAGATCAGTTATGGTTTTGTCATTGATATCAACTAAGTACTCTATTGAATGATAGTGAGGTGATAAGTGTTTAAGTTGTTGAATCCAATGTACAGTGAGTACATGAAAGTACTAGAATGTGAAATCAGAGAGGAAGACTCAATGATGTCTCCTATTGATGTATATATGACCATAGAGGATGGCAAAAAGTATGCAAATAGTTATAATCAATTGAAGAGAAATAAGGAAATACAAGAATAGATAGTAAATGATTTGATTATTCTATCAAATTAGTATGGATCCAAGTGTTGTGGTCATGATTTGATTATCTTGACTAGGATATGTTATTGATACTATGATCGCTATAAGATTGGACTGCTACAAGATAATATTTCATTTGACAGAATGTCATTCTATGCAAGATAGAATAATGTTTGAACAAGTTTGAGTAGTTGGTGTTAGATCTGCGAGCGGTGATGATGTGATTAGTTGTAGTGGATATTTTCTTGATCTATGAGACAAGGTGACATGGAATGACATATGTTTAATACTAATTTTCTATTTCAATATTCGAGGTGATCGAATATATCAAGTTTTGGAAGCATGTTGAGGAAGTTAAACAAAGTTTGACTATTCTTGTTTTAAATCGATGTGCAATGAATCTTGTGGCTGACCTAAATTTGTAATCAAATATTCTAGATTGACAATACATTTGAGGATTCAAGGATCAAGTGGGAATACATTTGGTAAGTTAGTTAATGCCCTATTGGACATGTAATGTATTTATATGTAAATTGATGAATTATGCAAGTGTAGATCATGGATGTGAAGGTGCGGTCGAGTGAAGACAAAATATTGTCTACCAGAAGCATAAGTGTTGTTCTTAATTAGATTTGAATAAGAAGAGGAGAAGTGATACACCCAAATCATTGTAATTTTTGAATCCTAATAGGTTCTACAAGAAAATATCTTAACTGGGTAGATTTACGACACCTAAATGAAGGATTTGAATGCAATTGATCTAGATATGAAATATGAATGCAATTAATCTATTTTTTTGGATTTTCTATGCAATAAGAATGAAAAACTGATATGAAACTAATCTATATGAAAAACTTGATATGAAACTATCTAAGAATGATATGCAAAAAAAAGATTGATCTCACAAAGATGTTGATTCGCAAGAGCTTTGATTCTCCCAATTCCAATTCTCTAGCGTGATTGTGCAAATTTGTGGATGACTTTGGCAAAGTAAGCTTGCAAAATTATGAGATGCTTGGATGCAAATTTGAGAGATGATTTAGAGATGAATTATGAAGAGCTGAGCCTTGTTTTTATAGAAATCCAAGGCTTTGGAGGTGCATGAAAAAAAAAAGCCATAAATCACTCAAATAACTCAGGTTGATTTTTGAGTTATTTTTAAATAAAGGATAATTAACTCACAAAAACATGCAAAAGCTAAGTTTTAACTCAAAATAGAGTTTACCTTTAATTGATAATTGATAGTTGTCTGTTTTTATGATTGTGCATGTTTTATTTATGAATTAATTTAATAATAAAGTGATTTATTTCCAACTTAACTGCTTTTTGAAATAAAATAATTGATTTATGAGTTAATCAATTATTTTACCAAACTTTTATTAAAAATTATATTATTAAATAATGACAACATGCTTTAATTAATTAAATAAGAATTTAATCAATTAAAGATAGGAATTTTGATTTATTGTCAAAATTAAATAATACCATTAATAATAGATAGAATTAAATTTAATTACACAATTAAGTGGCAAATATTAAATCTAATTAATTAAATATGAAAATATTCAACTAATCAAACTTTAGGATAAATGTGATTTATTGCCAAATAATTATAAAATTAAAGATAATTATGATGATTAGGAATATTACTAGGAATATTCCCTGATGTAGAATTTAAGATAATCAATTATGATTCGAAGATGTTCAGATGTGCCTTAGGTTAGGACTTCGATGTCAATTTTTTTTGATTTGTCAATGTAGGAAGTTAATGAACATATAGCCCATTTTTGGGGTATTACATTTTGCCCCTCTTTGAATTACTGTGTGAAGCGCAGTGGTTCAAAGATAGTCTGTGTTTGATAAAGATATGAAACTGATTCAAAAGATAAACCAATCTCAAGATAGAAACCGATTGAAAGATATTGAGATAGGAGGTCCTGAATGACCAGAGATAATGTTTACTATAGCAGCAATGAACCGATGATTGCGAAAAAGTGTCAAAATGCCTGATTCTGAACCTTAGGATTGATAAGAAGTGAGTGACCGGTTCTAGACTCGATTGTCTTAGCAGAACTAGCAGGTATCACATCCGAACCCTTCAGTTGTCGAAGAACCAAGGAAATAACACTAATGAACCAATGGTTGTGAAAAGCTAATACAGATTACAAGATTAAGAGAATACCATATTGATATGGATCTTGATGAATCTGATATGCCCCAAGTGATGATAGATTTGCCCCGAGCAATGAGGACTTTTGATGAATCAATAACTAGACGTGATTGTTTGTCTTGATCACTGATGAAAGATATTGATAGACTTGATTGATAGAATTTTGATTTACAGACTTTGAATTGATGTGCAATACCATGCCCCCTTCAGGATGAAAATTGAAATCTAACAAGAAAAGTCAGCGTTGAGAGCTCAGAAGCATGTTGATTGATTGGAAAAGTGGTGAAACACATTCTGCATCGTTGGAAGGTCCCAAAAGACCAAGTTTGACTAGGTTTGACCATGAGTTGACCATGGTTGACCAAGTTGAAATTTTGATAGTTTGATGTAAGAGAATCAGTTAAGTTCAATACTAGATTTATGTGACGATTGAAGGTCGAATATGCAAGTAGTTAATAATATGAATGATCTGAGATTTGAATTTTGATCCTGAAAAAGGATTCTACTTGTTGCTTCATTGGAGCAACCTTCGTGTGGGATTTAGCTCTTGTTAGATTGGAAGAGGTGATTGAAGAATTGTTTAAGCATTGAAGTTTGTTTAGCCATTGTGAGATCATGCAAACATGCCAAATGCAAAGAGACATGCAAGATGAAATGCAACCTAAGACCTAGGACCTAGTCACTGATCATATGTCAATTTGTTATCATCATTGAACTTTTAGGTAATCGGATAAATCAATACAATGCCCACTAGCTATGAAACCATAGACATATGAATATCCATTTGTATGCGCAAGAATCAATACAACACCCACTGGTTATACAACCATGGACATATGAATATTGATTTGTTTTCGGAATGTTGGATTAGATATAAGAACCAAGGCACAAATGCCAGGATGACCTAAATATCATGTCCATTTTGATATAGCAATTTGTACAAGCATCAAAACATAAATGTCGTGATGACCTGAGTACGCCTTGCATTTAACATACACATCAAACAATCAAAAGATCATTCTAAATCCAGTGTGAATTACCCGTAGTGACCCTTTATCGTTCACCTCCTTAGGCAAGATCATGTTTCACAGTAGGAGAAAGAATTTACTTCAAAAAGATAATAGTTAGATCAAACGTCCTTGAATTTTCTGGGTATCAATAGTCGAGGTATGCATGGCCATCCAATTCAAGATAGAGGCTCTTATAGTCGGACACCATTTCAATCCAAAATTTCCAAAGTTATTAGATTTCACATACAAGCAGAAAACCAAGAAAAGATTATGCCCCCAGTCATCACTCTCTAAATCCTGTAAAGGACATCATTGAGGAGCTCGAAGGGACACAATATGAAAAAATCTCAATGTGAATTAGTAAGCATACAAGGAGATAAAAGCATGAAGCACAGATTGTTTTCAGTTTGTTTTGATGTTTGATTGCGTTGTTGTAGATGCAAAATCCTTTCTGGAGACAAGACTGACTGAATAACTCACATGAAGCTTCAAAGGACTCTGACTGGATATGATATGTCTCAAATACATGGGAGACCATAGGATATGACATTGATTGCCCCCAAGTGTTGAACATTGATAGGATACAGACACTTGAGCAGATTGGTGGACAAACTGACTTATTGAAAATTGGAAATGCAGAAACAAATTGGGAGATATGTACAAACTAAAGCAAGACTGAAAGCTAGGAAAGACCAAGATTGCACTGATAGATGGAGCATTTGGAACAAGTGGCACCTATTTGCCAAGTTTTCACCATCTTGGTAGAGATTCTATTCTTGCTACCAAGGCGCCTGTTTCCAGGTTTTCACCAAGGCACTTTTTCTTTTTCTCAGTTTTTTTGTATTTTTCATTTTTTCAATTTTTTTGTACTTTTGATATTTTTTTGATTTTTTTGAATTTTTGATATTTTTTTTTTTTTGTGAATCATCAAGGTGCCTATTGCTAGGTTTTCACCAAGATGTTCATTTTTTTCAGGACTATTTCTGATTTTTATAATTTTTTCAGGACATTTTACCATAGACTGAATGCCTTAGGTGTAGAATTTCTTCAGATGGAGAACGTTGATTGGTTCTCAGAGCTGTTCTCCTTTAGTCATTGAGAGTTGATAGGCACCAGAGCCAAAAGTAGCAGTGATTACAAAGGGACCCAGCCAATTGGGTTCAAACTTCCCCTTGCGTTCTCGATGGGATTGATTTTTAGGATTTTCTCTTAAGACTAGATCGCCAACTTGAAATTCTCTATGTCTGACTTTTTTGTTGTAGCCTCTAGACATTCTCTTCTGATATACTCTAAGATGATCATATGCTACTTGTCTGCGCTCATCTAGTAGTTCCAGTTCTTGTAACCTAGACACTTTGTAGTCATCATCAGTTACTAGACCATGCATTCTGATTCTGAGTGATGGGATTTCAACCTCAATAGGTAGTACCACTTTAGACCCATAAACTAAAGCGAAAGGTGTAGCCCCAGTAGGTGTTCTGATACTAGTTCTGTAGGCCTAGAGAGCTGGATTGATCATCAGATGCCAGTCTCTTCCTGTTTTATTCACTATTCTGTGCAAGATTTTCAAGATATTTTTGTTAGAAGCCTCTGCTTGTCCATTCCCTTGATGATAGTAGATAGATGACCAATGTTGAGTAATCTTGAATTTGGCACATAAGTCATCTAGGTCCTTGTTTTTGAATTGTCCCCCATTATCTGTGACTATGGAATGAGGGATCCCATATATGCAAATGATGTAGTTCAGGATGAACATAGAGATCTATTTCCCCGTTGTTTGTGTTAGAGGAACTACTTCTACCCATTTTGTAAAATAATCTGTAGCTATGATTATATGGGTATGTCCATTAGAAGAGTGTGGATGGATAGTGCCTATGAGATCAAATGCCCATTGTTGAAAAGGCCATTGTGTAGTAAAGGGAATTAGATCTCTCCTTGGAGCATGAATCAAGTTGCCATGTACTTGACACTGTTGACAGTTTTTAGCAAATTTAATAGCCTCTTTCTCCATTTCAGGCCAATAGTACCCAGCCCTAATAATTTTTTGAGCTAACGTTAAACCATTTGAGTGCGATCCACATATACCCTCATGGACTTCCTCTAATGCACGTTGAGACTCTTCCTGTTCTAAACATCTAAGTAGTGTACCATCTAGACCTCATTTGTACAGATCATTACCAATGATGACATATCAGGATGTGGATCAGATAAGGTTTCATTTCTCAAAATGGTTAAAGGACTCAGGGATGATTTGGTCATGGAGATAGGAGAATAGATTTTTGTAGCGAGATGAGTCATAACCTACAATAGTGCAGATCATGCGGGTTTTAGGGGAGTCATATGCAGGATAGGATAGGGCTTCCACCAGGAACTCGTAGCGTAGCTCATGTTCGGGCTACTGTAAGAGAGTAGATAGTGTCACCATTGCATCGACAGCCTTATTCTTTGTTCTGGGTATTTGCTCAAATGTGATAGAGATGAAGAATTTCTTTAAATCATCTACCATTCTCTTGTAAGGAATGAGCTTTTCATCTGTGGTTTGGTACACATCATTGACTTGATGGATAACCAATTGTGAGTCTCCATGGATGTGCATCTCTGTAACTCTCCACTGTGTTGCCATTTTCATACCATTGAGAAGTGCCTCATATTCAGCAATATTGTTTGTGCAAGGAAACTTTAGTCTGAATGCTTTGGCTATCGAGTATCCTTGAGGAGTGATGAACAATATGCCTACTCCAGATCCATTCTATGTGTAGGAGCCATCAAAGAATAACCACCATGTTCTAGAAGAGAGGTGCATGATAGAGGAATCGGGAAATTCCATTTGCATGGGTGTATCATCAAATAGTGGTGCTTCAGCTAATTGATCAGCAATGACCTATCCTTTGATAGCTTTTCTTTCAACATATTCAATGTCAAATTCACTCAAGAGCATGACCCATTTAGCTAGTCTACCTGTGAGGGCAGCTTTGCTTAGGAGATATTTCAATGGATCAATTTTAGCTACCAAATGAGTAGTATGAGCTAACATGTAGTGTCTCAGTTTCTATGATGCAAAGATCACAGCTAGACATGCCTTCTCTATCATTGAGTAGTTCTTCTCATAGGCCACTAAAGTTCTGCTGATATAGTAGATGGCTCTTTCTTTCTTGTTCTCATCATGCTATGCTAGCAATGCCCCTAGTGATGTATCTGTTACAGAGACATATAATATTAATGGCTTCCCATGAATAGGAGGCATCAAGATAGGAGGATTCGAGAGATAATTCTTGATATGATCAAAATTCTTTGCACAGTTTTCATTCCATGTAAAGGTCACACCTTTATGTAATGTCTTTGTGAAAGGTTGTGATATGTCAGCTAACTGTGATATGAATCTTCTGATGGACTATACTCTCCCTTGCAAAGTTCACATTTGACTGATATTCTTGGGAGGTTGCATCTCTATGATAGCTTTCACCTTAGCTGGATCGACCTCAATACCTTTCTTGGAGATGATGTATCCTAGGAGCTTTCCAGAAGTGACTCCAAAAGCACACTTTTTAGGATTTAGTCAAAGACTAAATTTTTCCATTATGTCAAGGATCATGCTCAAGTCTATTAGATGTTCAGTTCTAATCATGGATTTTTCCAAGGTATCATCCACATAATCCTCCGTTGTTCTATGAATCATATCATGAAAAATAGATGTCATTGCTCTTTGATATGTAGCTCCAGCATTTTTGAGTCCGAATGGCATAACATTCCAACAGAAGGTTCCCCATGCACATGTGAAAGCTATTTTCTCTTGATCTTCTAGAGCAATTTTGATTTGGTTGTACCCAGAAAAGCCATCCATTAAGGAATACATTTCATAGCCCACAGTCATGTCCACTATCATATCAATGTTAGGCAGTGGAAAATCATCCTTAGGGCATGCTCTGTTCACATCTCTAAAGTCCGTGCACACTTTGATTAAACTATCTGGCTTTGAAATAGGTACAATGTTAGAGATCCACTCAGCATAGTCTATGACATGGATGAATCTAGCTTTGAGGAGTTTTTCTAGCTCTGCTTTGACTAAGAATGTCACATGAGGATGCATCTTTCTCAATTTTTGTTTGACTGGTTTTACCCCAGGAGCAATGGATAGATGGTGCATGATGAGATTGGGATCCAATCCTAGCATATCTCAATATTTCCATGCAAAGTTGATCTTTTTTTCTATCAAGAATGTAGTAAATTTTTGTTTCTCTTCTTCTGATAAAGATTGTGCTACATGTACCAATTGTGGTTCCTTTGTTGTACCCAAATTGATGGATTGGGTGGGCTCAATTAGAACTGGAGATCTGTCCTATAAATGACTCGGAAGGACATCAAATATCTCATCCTTAGGTGCCTCAGAGAGGTTTTCACCTTTGGATACATCTTTTATTTTTACTTTTGTCAGTTCTGAGACTGCCACAAAGTGGTTTTCACCCTCAGAACTCTTTTTCTTTTTCTTTTTACTCTTGTTTTTCTGACTAAGATATTTGATGTTCGACTCGGTCATGCTGATGCTCGGTTCACTGATGGAAGTACTCATAGGCTCAACTGCATTGAGGTTGCAGGCAAGGGCATAGTCATTTGGGAAGGTATAAATACCATGGTTTGGGTTTGTGGAAGTTTGGTCAATAAGATCAGGGCGTTGGATAGTCAAAGCAGGAAAGGCTTGGGATATGGTGTTCATAGACATGGATATGTCATCATTGGTCCTAACCCGATGCTCAAGTTCAAAGGTGATATTACAGCTCAAAATGTTTAATTCATGAATAGGCTCAACATCATCATGGGAGTCCTCTTCAGCCATAGGTGGATCAGACACGTTAAGTTCATTATTTCACTCTAGACCTGGGTTGAGATACATATTGGTGAATAACATCAATATATTTCTCTGTTATAAGCTCATCTTCTTCTGGAATGGCACCCCATTCATAGTCATTTGACTCAGCTTCTGATTCAAGATCTGTAGGAAATCTGAGAAAATGTGTGAAATCAGGATGAATACCCCAAGAAGGATTACCCTTAGTCTTTGACTTGAATTCATATTCATGGGAATCAGTGTCAGAATAACTACCCCCTTCTTCTTGATCAGTTTGATTGCCTTCGAGATTAGCTAGTTCTTGTGGTGCAACCATCTCTTGCGCTACAGTAGGTTCTTGTGTTTCTACTACATTAATTCTTCTGATAGGATCATCTTTATCATCAAGAAGATCTTTGATCTCTTTAGGAAATTTTTCATAGGGGATGAGTTCTAAACTATCTGAATCATCATCTGAGGGTTCTGTCTCTTCTTTCTTGAGAAGGGGTTCTCCTGATGCAATTTGTTCTATGACATGAGAACAACCACCTTTGAGATGATAAGGTCTCTTTGTAAAGCCTAAGCCTGCAGTATCTTTGTTTGTTCTACCAATATGTGAAATCAGTGTCACAAGACCCTTTCCTCTGATTCCTAGAGGTCCTTGACCGAAATATCCCATCTTGGCTATCAATTTGTTCCCTGGACCATATGAATTAGAAGGGATTGTAGGTGCTATAGATTCACTAGGTTGAACAATTTTAGAGTCAGAATCCTCTTTGTATAGCCATGCCAGCATAGCTTCATCCTCTTCAAATTCTTGTTTGGATACTTGCTCCACCACAAAATTTCTTTTGTATGCTTCCATAGGTTCCTTAGGTTTTGATTTAGACTGCTTCAAGGATTGTCCATACAACTTAGGTGAGATTGGGAGAGATGTCAGAGACAAGACTGGCTCTATAGTGTATTCTCCCATCCCATTTTCTTTGATATTGATCTCTTTAGTAATGTCTTCCATCTTGGATGTGGAAGCCACATTTTGGTGCTTGATGGAAGATTCTCTATTATTGGGAACAAGCTTATCGACACTTTCTTTCAATGTATCCAGGGTCTCCCTAGAAGGATATTGTAAGCCAATGGCAGATCAAGCACCTGACATGTGGTATCTTTGATGACCGGACCCACTCAGATGGGTAAGACAATGGTGCCTTTAGAAGATCTTTCCTGTTCATCATCGGCCTTTATGGTGATCTTCTTTCGAGGATCAATAGGCATCTCTGAGAATCCCAGCTATGTGATTAAGTTATAAGAACAAATGTTGAGGCTTGCGCCCCCATCTATCAATACACGTTTGACTCAGCGGTTCTAGATCAAGACTTCTATGTGTAAGGGCTGATTATGTGGGTGACTCAAAGATTTGTCATCTTCCTCTGAAAAGGAGATATATTGCAGAGACGTTAGATGACCAACCATAGTCTAGAACCTGTCTAGATCTAGGTTGTCAGGAACATTAGAGCTGAGCAAAGCTTTGTCTAGGACATCTCTGTGAGCTAGGGATATTTGAAGTAACTCAAACATAGAGATTTTGGCATTGGTATGCTGGAGTTGTTGGATGATGTTGTAAGATGTAGGTCTTGTATCCTTTGGATTGGAAGATTTCAAGGCAGCCTTCTATTTAGAAGTAGATGTGAGATTGAAAGGTATCTTAGGGACATTAGATGAACTTGGTGTTTGTCCTTTCAGATGAGCCTGAGCTTGTGATCCAGTAACTGCATTAGCTGAGGAATGATTTTTGTCTCTTCGTACAATTGTGATGACATTGCAGCTCTCAGAGAGACATGGTTCAACCATATTGATGACAACATTGTTTCCAGGGTAGGCATAGTTGACTTTTGCCTCCATGTTAGGCGGAGAAGTGGAAACTCCCTTGCCATGTTGTGGAAATAGTTCTCTAAATGTTGTGTGATCATTATTGCTGGTAGGTTATCGATCGTGATGTCCCCTTGATCTATCAAGTCTTGAATGGTATGCTTCAAGTGGAAGCATCCATTAGTTTTGTGGCCTTTAGTCCAATGGAAAGCATAGAATTCATTATCTTTCCACCAATATGGTTTTGGATCCGGATCAGGGTTTCGGATTAGTGGTAAAGAGATGATGTTATTAGCTATCAGGGTTCTCAGGGAAAATTCCAAAGATTCTCCCAAGGGAGTAAACTTTCATTTATTATCCCATCGTTTGAATGGCTTCTTTGGAGATGGTTCAGCAGATTTTTGCTCTGAAGCTTCAATGGCTTTGGTGCCAAGGGTGAGATTGTAGGTCGGTGCCTTTGATGGGGTGCGGATAGTGTCAACAACACCATCAAAGACTATACCTTTGTTTCTATTCCAGCTCTTGTTTTTATCTTTTGAGCTAGATCCAGATTCAAACTTGTCCTTTTGAAGTGTGATTTCTCCTTTCTTGACAAGTACTTTCTTAATCTTGATTGCATTATCCACCATTTTATCAAAAGATACATGATCTTGCATTTGTAATGGATAGTTGAGCTTTGGAACAAGGTTATTGATAAAGATTTCAAGTTTCTCCATTTCGGGAATTTGTCTAGCATATAGAGAAAACTTCTTTCACCACCTCTTGAGAAAAGTTAGGAATGATTCCCCTAGATATTGCTTGAGGTTACAAATATCGATCATAGTAATCGAATGTTGAATATTGTAGGAATATTGTTGATAAAACAATTTAATCAATTCCTCAAAAGTTTTGATCGTAGAAGGTAATCTCGAAAACCATTGAATGGATGTTCCTCCCAAGGATCTAGGAAAAAGATGCATCAGATAGGTCAGTTCATGCATGAATTCCATGGAGTGCGTATAGAACTCTTTGACATGATCTTGAGGATCAGAGTGTCCATCATATTTTTCATACTTTGGTATCTCCACTTTCTTTAGAAATGGTGGCATATACAAGTTTATGTCGAACAGAAAAGGACATAGGGCCTCCATGGAGAGCTCTTTAGGTTCCTTCTCTTTCTTAAGATTGTTAAGTTCAACTTGCATAGCATGCATCTATCTTGTCATAGCTGTGAGTGGAGTTTCTTCCTCATGTGTGATGATATCTTTGACATTGAAGTGAGGAGGAAGTTTAGCTCCTTCCTGGGCTAATTGTAAAAAGTATGCCTCTCTATCCACTTTCAAGAAATGCCTCATCATTATTTTGAATTCATCATCATTCTGACATCGATGGATTTTAGAGGGTGTAGGTTCTTGGTCGGCATTATGTTGAGAATGGGATCCTTGGGATCCTCCTCCTAGAGAATCATGGTTTGTCCCTGCTTGAGACATGATAGGAGTTTTTGGACTCTCTGGAATAGATTGAGGAGGAGTTTTCTGATTACCTCTATGAGTTGATAGAGGAGGTAGGTAACCAATTTTTAATCAAAAGTTACCGAGACCGTCATCTTCATAGATACCAGACTTGATGAGTTGTTCAAGAGTTGGACCCAGGGTATTGGGTAAAAGTAAGTTCTGAGATGTTTCTTCTGATTTCTTGTGTGAAGAAGCTCTGGTCTCCACCATTAACTTTGAATGAAATAGAAGAAAAGGATGAAGACAACTGAAGATCTATTTGATTCGAGAAAATTGGATGATGCAACCTTGTCAAGATTATGATTGTTTTGAAGATCTGATGAGATTTGGGTGAAGGAAACTATGCCCTAGATGTATGGGATAGATCGCCCAAAAGATAGCGGACACAAGTTCCCAACACTTAGTCTATTTTTGAAGATTGATTGAAGATTGATAGTTATGACAAGGTTTTGACACGAGATAAAAAGGACTCAAATTGAAGAAATAGAAGGCTAGATCAGATTCAAAAGATCAATCTCAGAAAATGGTAGAATGCTCAATAGCTACTGCTCTGTTCCTGACTCAATGATATTTTTGACAGATTTTGGAACTAGGCTGGAAACATTGGATATCTTGCAATTTGACAATTTCTGACAACTCTCTCAAATTTTTCCAAATGACACTCTGTAGACTCGTATGACACTGGGTAGTCTATGAAACGATAGTTGCTAAACTTGTACGACAGTTGGGTAGCAATGAAATGACAGTTGACAAAACTTGTACGACAGTTGCTAACAGGGTTTTGACTTTCTTGAATTTGCTGGTTTGAAAAATCGTACGACATTGGGTTCTCAATCATACGATAGATGGGCAATACTAAAATGACACTTGACAAAACTCGTATGACTTTTGACTTCCTGAAATGACTTTTGACTCCAGAAAGAATTTTACGTTAAATTTTGCAAAACATAAGGTTTTCAGTTTTGGATTGTTTGCAAATTGTACTGTCCAGATTTTCAAGGTTATACCAGATTTGATCATTTTTAATAGCCAAGTAGATAAACAAGCACACAGAATAGCAAGCAAGTGATTCCAAGCATGTCTAAAAATAATGAACAAGGGCAAAAGCAACCTTGCGCATGAACAATCAAGTGACCAAATTGTGCTAATCCCTGAGAGTACTAATTGTGTATGTTCTGAAAAGTGTTGCAATAACACACATATACCTGAGAATGAAAAATTGGCCTCTCTAGGGTTTTTAGTAATGGTTTGACTCTGCAACTTTTATGATTCAAAGGGGTGAACTCCAATCCCGACGCACCAGGGTTTTGACACAGTCTGAGAACTTAATCTTCAAGAGCTGCTAGGGAGATTTGACAACCCAACAATGAACCATACCCGTGGAGATTTCTTCCACAAGGACATTTATATAGCGGTTGTCACTACCACGTCTGAAATGGCTATGACCACTTGAGGTTCCATTAATGCAGTTTTCCCTATGAAGGGATCATCTGCTACGGTTAACCCTCTCTAAAGGTGACTCACAGATTTATACCACAAGGGGACTTGGCTCCAGATTCAAGGTTTTGACACCTCTTCACTTTTAACCCAAAAAAAGCAAGCAGATGAATCCGACACGCTAAGACAAAGTTTGTTTCACCAAGGCCTGTAATATCAACTCCACGTGATCTATCAACCTCTCTAGGGAGAGAATGTATCAATCAATAAGAGAAGATGCACTAACCAATTTTGATTCACCAAAGCTCGTGATATCAACCCTACATGATCTATCAACCTCTCCAGAGAGAATGTATCGATCAATAATAGAAGATGCACTAACCAAGTTGAATGTGAAATGTACTAAGTATCCTCCCTACCTACAAGGATTCTATTGTCAAGAAAGATTTCTCTAGGAATCCAATCTCTCAAGAATCATGAATAGTGTTCATAGGGCCTAATTACTATGTGAGCACAGATATATTCTCGAAAGCAAATCTACCAAAAGTACCTAAAAAGTAGAAAGAGGAACACTTAACGCTTAAAGAAAATATGAGATGAGTCCACAAGGTGGAACACTTAACACCTCACACAAGCTGAAAATGAGTCCCCAACTTAGAAAATAAGTGAGTTCCTAAAAGCACAAAAGGGTTGCCAAGTGGAACACTTAACGCTTCTGTCCTGTTGACCCCTCCCCTTTATGGCACTGAGATTGCAACCACGGGGCAGAAATAAGGGGCTAATAGATTAGCAAGTCCAATAACCCAAGATAGCAATCAAGATCAATCACAAGTATTCTAAGACTACTTAATGAATCCTTAAGGGATCACAACCTAGTATCAAATTATGCAAGTGTGTAGAAATAGATCAAAAGCATGAAAAGATGCACACAAGCTTGACACGTGAGAGATTTATTTTAAGTCCAAATTGAAATGTTTTCAGAACAAGGAGAATACCTCATGATCCTCACAACGTGCTTAGTAGATTTTACCTAATTTTTAGCAATTCTTCCGCTTTTCCCAATCAAAATCAACAGAAATCAATCAGAAACAGTAAATTTCAATTGTTAGGGTTAGCTGTCAGTCAAAATCTAAAAATCAAATCTGACAAACTATCTGCAAAAATGAAATGACAATTGAAATCTGGTACCAAAACTCATACGACAGTGGGTATGCTCCCAGACGACAGTCTAGAAACTCATACGACACTGGGTATGCTACCATACGACAGTTCAGCTCCCAAACAACAGTGGGTATGTAATGAAATGAGTCTCAATCTGATAGACTATCGTACAACAGTGGGTCCAGTATCATACAACAGTGGGTATGCTCCCATACGACATTTGTCATAAACTCGTATGACAGATGTACGGACAAAAATTAAAAATCATAGTTTTGCACAGATCCTGAGAAGAAAAAGATAGAAATTGATAGAATTGAATTGGAAACCCGTTTCAGGTCCCCACAGTGGGCGCCAAAAATGTGTGTGTGAAAATTGTACCTGATCTGTAGACACAACACTCAGTAAAACATTAGAGGTTAGTGATAATCAAAATCGTGCAAAATTGAAATCTAATCTAACCAAGTGATTTACTGCCTTCTAGTAGGTGCGAGATTGATGTTCTCAGATTGTAATCGAGATCAGTGACCTAAATGACACCTTAATGAAGGATTTGAATGCAATTGATCTAGATATGAAATATGAATGCAATTAATCTATTTTTTTGGATTTTCTATGCAATAAGAATGAAAAACTGATATGAAACTAATCTATATGAAAAACTTGATATGAAACTATCTAAGAATGATATGCAAAAAAAAAGATTGATCTCACAAAGATGTTGATTCGCAAGAGCTTTGATTCTCCCAATTCCAATTCTCTAGCGTGATTGTGCAAATTTGTGGATGACTTTGGCAAAGTAAGCTTGCAAAATTATGAGATGCTTGGATGCAAATTTGAGAGATGATTTAGAGATGAATTATGAAGAGCTGAGCCTTGTTTTTATAGAAATCCAAGGCTTTGGAGGTGCATGAAAAAAAAAAGCCATAAATCACTCAAATAACTCAGGTTGATTTTTGAGTTATTTTTAAATAAAGGATAATTAACTCACAAAAACATGCAAAAGCTAAGTTTTAACTCAAAATAGAGTTTAGCTTTAATTGATAATTGATAGTTGTCTGCTTTTATGATTGTGCATGTTTTATTTATGAATTAATTTAATAATAAAGTGATTTATTTCCAACTTAACTATTTTTGAAATAAAACAATTGATTTATGGGTTAATCAATTATTTTACCAAACTTTTATTAAAAATTATATTATTAAATAATGACAACATGCTTTAATTAATTAAATAAGAATTTAATCAATTAAAGATAGGAATTTTGATTTATTGTCAAAATTAAATAATACCATTAATAATAGATAGAATTAAATTTAATTACACAATTAAGTGGCAAATATTAAATCTAATTAATTAAATATGAAAATATTCAATTAATCAAACTTTAGGATAAATGTGATTTATTGCCAAATAATTATAAAATTAAAGATAATTATGATGATTAGGAATATTACTAGGAATATTCCCCGATGTAGAATTTAAGATAATCAATTATGATTCGAAGATGTTCAGATGTGCCTTAGGTTAGGACTTCGATGTCGATTTTCTTCGATTTGTCGATGTAGGAAGTTAATGAACATATAGCCCATTTTTGGGGTATTACAATATGAATACCTGAGATGATTACATGTATGAAGCAGAATAGATTAGAAGGTGAATAAATAGAGAAATCCACCAAGTGACAGAGTATTGCATAATAGATCTATCGAATACTAAAATTTTTATGTGAAGGTTGAACAGTGTCACAATAGGTAATAATAATCATACCATTTTCTCTCTTTGGATTGGTATATTCATAGTAAGGACTAATTTCCCTATCATGAAATGCATTTAGATTGTCAACTCAAGGACGTAGACTTGAAATGGGACAGCACAATTTGTGCACTAAGTTCCTCTAAGAGTCATGATACTTATGTTACAGGAACGTAAAATGCATGAAAGAAACCTATGCTATCACTACAGGAAAGTAAAGACATTTGGCTACTTAAGGAAACTATTATAGAAATCTTGTGAAATGAATCTAAGTCTATCTAACAACTCAAAACATTCACTATGCCTATTTACGCAAGTGCTATAGGAACATTCATAGTGATACTGTTGCAGGAGTAAAATAGTAACTTCTACTTAAAAGCAAAGAAAATGCATGAAGTAACTCTACTCTATCTTAATCTAATCCACCTTCTAGGTGGGCCCCCTTGGTTGGCTTATGCTAACAGCTAACTACTAACATAGAAGATAAACCAAAATCACTCTTCCATTATATTCATCATAACTAAACAATACATGTAGAACAGAGAAGAGTAACTCGGTTACGTAAAACACAATAGTATAATATTTCTCATTATTCTATCTAAATCGATGAAATCCCCTTATATACAAAGGATTGATACTTATCAAAATCATAACAATAAATCTTGCCATAGAAGAGGGAGATAAAATAACCATGACATAATACAATTAATGTAGATAACAAAATAAGAATTCTAAGGAAATATAGAAGATCTAATTTCCTATATCTTCTGGAATGATAGCACCTTTCTAGGTGTGGCATAATCCTAGGAACCGTGCCAATTTCTTTCGCCATGAATGGTTTTGTAATGCTCCTTCTTTAATGCAATTGGACCACTCTTGCATTGCTCCTTATTTACCTGAAAGGTTAGTAACATTCGGTACACATATGAAAGTCAACATTTCAACTCCTACTTAAATATTATAACACACATTAAAATAATTATATGAAGTACTGCATTCTATATATAATAGTTGGTAAAATATATCATTCCTACTACCCATAGTCTTGGTGGACCTAGTTGTACTTTAGCATAAGTTCACATAGGCATAAGCCATAAAATGTTTTGGAAATGTCTTCACAGAGTATAAAGAGTATCAACAAAGTATGAAGATTTAACAAAACAAAGACAATAATTTGTCTTATCATCTACCCCCTACTGATCATAATGCTTGTCCTCAAGCATTGCATTTCTTGGTTATAGACCTGAAGTCACTAACAGTAGTCTTCCCCCTCTTTCCACTTCTGAAAGTTTAGTAAAATCCTCTTGTTCTTTCCAAGTAATCTCCTTGGTGCTCCTCCTGCAAATGATCCAACCTAGAAACATTGATGTCATAAAGGGGCCACAAAAGTGTAGGCGGTTGAAAAGACAAAGGCATCCATAATTCCCTTCTAACTTGTCTTCCCAACTATATATACTTGATTTCTCTATGTGTTGCTGCTTCAAAATTGATTGGGCTATGTGGCTCTATTTTCTTGAAGGCTTCTAGAAATCGGTTCCACCGGCCTCTAACCCCTACAAGACCTTTTTGGTATGAAAAGTAAGGTAGTCCTTGCTATTCTCTATAAACCTTGTCTCTTAATGCAAAAAAAATTTCCCTAACTTCAAGCTTTCATTTCCCATAGGTCAAATTCAGCCAATTCCTCAATAGAACATCAGGCTTATGTGATTCAGCTCTTAATGGCAGGGGTTTAGATTTCTCAAGATCCCTATAAATATTTAACTGTCTGTCATAGTTTCCCTCATTATGCATCCAAGACATCAATGCCCTCAAATGAATATCCCCTATATAAAGTAAAGGATTCCACTCTATTTCATGTGGGATGATGAAATTATACAAATATAGCTCACACAAAAAATATTTCTTCCATGAGGGTAGAGTTTGATATATTCCATAAAACTCTTGAGATGACTTGAATTCACAATCAATATATTTCATTGTCATCATAAGTTGAAACAAAAGAAATTGCTCTTTTAAACAAATAGCATATACCCTGGGTGGAGGTCGACAAGCTATGACCTGATCAACTTGTTTTAGGGCTTTGTCCATTTTCTATTTGTGTTTCTTTATTTTCTCCTTAAGAGCTTCAATTTCCTCATCCTTATCAAATATTTCTTTCTGCATTTGATCTCTTTCTTGTTTCCACTAGGTCTTTTGAAAGACAAATTGATTGTAGAGATTAAAAATCACAGACTAAATAGTAGGTGAGGGAAATTCTTGTAACTGAGCTTCCTTTTTCTTTTCTTTGGCATCCTACTAAAAATACTCTGTAAACCAAGTGGTTTTGCAGGGTATAATAGACACATTAGAATACACAGGGTGTTGTAGAGGAGTTTTTTGAACATTCACAGGAATGCTCTTCTGTGTTACGTCAAGGCCTTACTTAGGCATTCCCTGGTCATCATGCGACATGCTACTATCAGGTTCTTGCACATTTTTGGATTCCTCCATATTCTTTGGAGATGAGGACACTTTTATCCTTTTGGGTGAGTCATCAAGAACATATTCAACAAAGGGTTCTAGCACAGGTTATGGTGTTGGCTTAGTTGAGTTTCCAAGGGAAGGTGAAGACACATGACCTCACATGTGAGGGCTTTTTCACATTGTTGGTTCCTTAGCCACTCTGGTTTTCCTTTGGCAGGATCTTTTTGGCTCTTGTGCTACATGAGGAGATGTTGCATGAATAGACACTACAGGGCTAGACCTTTTTCTTTTACTTACTTGGAATACAGGGTTTTGAATTTCACTTGCCAAGTTAGGGGCTTCTTCTCCAACCTTACGTTTACCTTTCTTTGTGGAAGAATTAGGTACATTACTCTCTAGAGTATGCTCAGAAGGTTTATTTTCTAGGGATAATTTTGGTTCTTTTTCTTTTGTAGATGCTTCTAGGATGGGCTTAGAAGACTCTACGACATTCTCTAGAGGTTGAGCAACAGGGTTAACTTGGGGCTGCAAGGTTTTAAACTAAACAAATTCTGCCTAGGACATGGGAGAGACATCCCTGAGGGATTTTTCAACCAAAATTTTTATTAGGGCATGGTGGCTTATGGAATTTTCATTACCCTTTTGTGTTTCCTTAGAACTAATGCTTATCATATTATAAAGAAAATTAGGAACATTGACCTGAAGATTATGCCTTAAATAGCTAAGCAATTTGAAATGGTGGGCATGTAGGTTTGAGAATCTTCCTTCACAAGTTAAATACCTGATAATGTGGTTAGCCAATTCTAGAAATCATTGTGGAAGAGACAACCTCTTGCATCTATGCTTAGTGATTTCAAGTAGAGGATCACCCGGTTGGGAGAATTGAGCTCGAGATGACCTGACGTCATGCTCGTTAGGATAGTGTTCTCCAACAACTGGCAACCCGGTGACCTTTTCAATTCATTCCTCAGTAGCAACAACTATTAAACCCCAGAAAGTTTCTTGTCCCTCTTCAAAAGTGCCCATAAATTCTATTGCAACCTCCTCATTAAACTTTGTCAATTGAAGGAAATACCCCAGCCATCTATATGCATTGAATCTATGAACTACTTCAACATCTGTCAGTAAAATACCATGGATGACTAGTTCATGTCTCTATAATTGTCCGCCCATCTTAATAATGCCCAATCTTCAATTTTCTACTCTCCAATTCATTGCTAAGCTTTTGGTCTCTCTGCAAATACCGTCTTTTTGAAATGCAATTGCAATTCTTGAAAATACTGATATTTTCACTTGCATTACCTTTTTTTTGCTTGACATGAACTATAATAATGACATTGATTACAGAAGCCATCAGAGTCTTAAGTGGGATTTATCTCATAATTTAATTATGGTCCTTTCAAGTCATGTCAAGCTCAAAAAATTAGAATTTTGCAAGTACAACAAATGTGGAGGATTAAAAGAAATAATAAAACAAAGCCTAAGTACAACTTGATGTGACTGGGATATGACTAGGATGGCTTAGGAATAACACTTTGAAGTTATTACACTTCCCCTACCCCCTAAAAAATGTTAACAAGTATCCTCACTTGATAAATCCGACACAAGAATGGGAAACTGTCTTAACACCTATATCATACACATAATGCAGTACTATATATAATTATTGAAATTTATGTGCTAAAAGTAAGTAAGGAGTTTCATAGTTGTACTTGGTGATTAGTTACCATACACACAAATGCAAGGTTGATGAGAGTGTCAATTTCGGTGGCCACATGCAATTGCTGACATGGCATTTATTGAAAGCATTGAAAATAGAAATTGTGGGTGACATGGTTTGTGAGTGGGTGGTAGAAAGAGAAATGAGATGAGTTGGAAAGAAGAAGAAAGAAAAGTGAATGAGGAATAGAATTCATATTAAATGAAGCTTTATTATGGGTTATCTCTGAAGGCATGTCATGTTGTGGCTGTAGGAGGAAGGCTTTCACCTTCAGCTATAGGAACTATTACTTGAGGGGCTAGTAAACTTGGTGTGCTGAATTGTTGTAGAAATTATTCCTTGGTTTGAAGCTTTTGATACAGGTGCAAGTGGTTTCCATGATAAGTAGCTTAAATTGGACTGGGTCAAGTGTGGTCAATTGGACTGCTCCATTGTCGAATACATATTCTATCTCATATGGTCCTAGCCATCTAGTTTGCAATTTCCCTAGAATCTCCTTGAAGTGTGAATCATATAACAGAGATCAATCTCCTGCTTGAAAGTTCTTATTTTTTATATGTGAATCATGCCACCTCTTCCTCTAGTTCTAGATTAACTCTATTCTCTCCAATGTAGATTTTCACATTTCATCGAAGGAGTTGAGGTGCAGGAGGCGTTCTTCTTGAGCTACAGGAAGATTGATGTTCAACTCCAGAGCTGTGCATAATGTTTTGTGTTCAAATTCTATGGGTAACATTGCTACTTTTCCATATACCAACTCAAATGGTGTGAACCTTGTTGTGGTCTTCCAGGTTGTATGATAAGCCCAAACTACTTTAGTTAACCGGCTAGTCCAATCCCTGCAATGCAATTGCACTGTCTTTGTTAATATTGCCTCTATTTCTCTATTTTTCACCTCTGCTTGTCCATTTGCTTGCGGATGGTAAGGGCTAGATTTTTGATGTCATATGATTTATTCCTTCATTAGCTCACTGATTAGGTTTAAGGTGAACTATGCTCCTTGATCTGTCACTAGTTCTCTAGGGACTCCATAATGGGTAAAAATGTCCTCATACAAGAATTTGGCTACTTTTTGATCTCTGGCATTCTACATTGCTTTGACTTCCACCCACTTTGGTAGATAATCTATGCACACTAGGATGTCAGATTTCCTATTTGATGGAGGATAAATTGGTCCTATGAAGTCCATACCCCATTTATCAAAGGGTGTCATCACCACTTGTGGATTAAATGGCATCTCATCTAATTTTGTTGGACAACCCATCCTTTGGCACTTATCACATTTTTTTGTGCAACTGGCTGCATCTTTGTGTAATGTTGACCAATAATATATTGTTGTTAAGATTTTTAGGGTTGTTCTCTTTGCTACAAAGTGACCTCCACATGGCTCATCATGACAAGCATGGAGTATGTCATATATTTCATCTTCTGTCACACACCTCCTCGTGATCTGATTTGGACCAGTGTAAAATAGATTGTTATCTATCCATGAAAATTGGAAGCTTTTCTCTGCAAGATTTTTCTTGTCTTTCTGAGAAAAATGTGGGGGCATCTTATTTTTTGCAAGATAATTGGCTATGTCTACATACCATGGGTTTTTTATTGTTATGTGGAACAAATGTTCATCTAGAAATGTGTCTTCAACTTGAGCTATGTCTTCATCAGCATTTTGTAGTCTAGACAAGTAGTCAGCAACTACATTTTCCTTCCCTTGCTTATCAACAATTGTTATATCAAATTCCTACAATATTAAAAGCCATCTTTCCAATCTGCATGTTATAGTAGGTTTGTTCATCAAATATTTTATTGTTGAGTGACCAGTGTGAGCAAAGATGGGATAGCCTATGACATAGTGTTGGAATTTGTTCAAAGAATAAACTACAGATAGGAGTTCCTTTTCAATAACTATTTAGTTTAATTTAGGGCCATGGAGGCTTTTATTGATATAGTAAATTGCATTCTCAAGTTTAGTAGGATTTTGTCCTAGAACAACACCTATAGAATAATCTGATGCATCTGTATGGATGTGGAATGGGATAGACCAATCTAGTCCTTTGATGACTGGTGTAGTTGTTAGAAGTTTCTTGAGCTACAGGAAGGACTCATCACATGCTTGTGTCCATTTAAATTCAGCTTCTTTTGTAAGTAGTGTGTAAAGAGGACTAGCTATTTGGCTAAAATTTTGAATAAAGCATCTATAGTATCCAGCATGTCTTAATAAAGATCTTACATCTTTTTGTTTAGTAAGAGTAGGTAATGTGAGTATTACCTCAACCTTAGTTGGGTCCACTTGAATTCCTACTGCAGAAATAAAATGCCCAAGTACCATGCCTTCCTGCATCATCATAAAACATTTCTCATTGTTAAGAGAGAGATTGTGTTCCTTGCACTAGATCAACAGTTTTTCAATATTCTTCAAAGCTTCTTCAAATGTCACTCCAAATGTTGTAAATTCATCCATATATATCTCCATACAATCATGTGATATGTCAGCAAAAATACTAATTACAGCCCTCTGGAATGTTGCTAGAGCATTGCATAACCCAAAAGGTAGGACTGAATATGCATATGTCCCCCATGGACATGTGAATGTAGTTTTCTCATGGTCCTCTAGTGCAATAGTTATCTGATTGTATCCACTATATCCATCAATAAAGAAAAAATACTTCTTACCAGCTAGGGTATCAAGTACTTGATCAATGAATAGTAATGGAAAGTGATCTTTCTTGGTAGCTTTGTTTAATTCCCTATAATCCACACATATTCTCCATTTTCCCCCCTTTTTAGGTACTATAACCAAAGGTGATACCCATTTACTATCAGATATAGGATATATAAAGCCAGCATCTAGTAACTTTTGTAATTCAGTTTTGACTATCTCTCTTAATGCTAGGTTAATCCTCCTTTGAGGCTAACGGACTGGTAGACTTCCTTCATTGATATGAATCATGTGAGTACATAGTGCAGGGCTTGATCCTTTAATATCTCCATAGTCCCATGCAAAGGCTTTCTCATGTGTTTGCAGTAATTTGGTCAGTTGCTCCATCTATTGTGAAGGAAGCATATTATTCACATGGAGATTATGACCCTTTGAAAGCTGAATAGTAGTTGTAAGGTCAAGCATGGACACTTTAGGGATAGGACTTGTATTTAATTCACTAGGTAACAACTGATGGATAATATTGGGTTCTAAAGGTAAAACACAGTTCTCACAATTGTCTTCATAGGTGATTAACTCCAACACAAAACTTTCAGATATGTCTTTGGTTACAACACAATCATTATTAAGAATGCTTCGAATGACTTCATCTTCCTCTTGTAGTTTTAGAAAAGATTGCCTATGTAGCATCATGAGATAAACTATAGAATTCAATTCTTCTTCCCCATCTCCTATATCTGGCCATATAGGTGTGCTTAAATCTAGCTACGGTTGAGCTAGAGGATATAGTGCTAGTTTCTTAGTGGCTTCCCATCTAAAATTGTCATATTCCTTGATCTACAACTAATGTTTTCATCAGCTTTTGCTAACCATGGGCACCCTAGGATAACAGGGTAACCAACAAGATTGACCTTTGGTGATAGAATCATGAAATTAGTAGGGTATTCCAAAGAATCTTAGGCAACTATTATGCCTTATATCATTCCATCAGGGGTGACAATAGAGCTATCTGCTAATTGCAATATTGCTGGAGTAGCTCTCAACCCTTCAATGCTCAATTTATTCATAAAATCCTTAGTCATTACATTAATGGAAGCACCTAAGTCTATTAATGCATTTTTGACAAACTGACCATTAATGATAATGTTAACAACTGGACTCCCTAGCTCTGAATAATTTGGAATTACCAATTTTTCTAGCATGATATCAGCCAATTGTCCTATAACATGAATTGTTGTAGGGTCCTTTTTCTTTCTTCCTAGCTTTTTAAGACAAGCTTCTTTTATGGATTTCCATAAACTAGGACATCCTTGATGGCTTGAAATAGGGGAATTTGGATATGCATGTTCTTTAATTGGTCAATGATATCAAATGGTTGGTATTCTTTTGGTATAGGTTTATCCAAGCTAAGCCTCTATAGAAAAGAAGGTTTAACTAATGTTTGAACATTAGCTATATTGGAAACATTATTGGGGACAACAGTATTTGGAAAATCATTCTCTGGAACTGGTATGGATGTTGTAGGAGTTTCTGGCATTTTAGTAATAAGAGGTGGTTCAGGTGCAGGCAAAGTAGTACCTGATCTTAAATGTATATCAGCTATGTTAAGTGCATAGGTAGGGTACCACTGAGCATCAGTAGCACACATTTGTTGCTATGGTTGTTGACTGTTGGGATTCAGTTTAGGCTAAGCAGGTAACTATGTTTTCTTTTGAGTACCTATATTTGCAGATGGCGGCATTATTGCAGGTGCATTTGTTGGAGGTGGTAAAGGTGGATATCCTAGATTTGGATTAGGCCATTGCTGAGGTCCTCTCCACTGATTAGTGGGCTGCCAATTCCCTTGTGGTTTTTGCCATTGGTTTGGAAATTGGGGCCATTGGGGTTGTTGTGGAGGATACCATTGATTTTTTTGATTATTTGGCCAAGCATTATTCCATGTGGATTGACTATACTATGGAGGACTTTGGACATTCCAGTTTTGCCACTGACTATTATAAGGATTTGAAATTTGTAATGGGTCCTGAGGCATTCCTTGTCTAGTGGCCCATGGCTGACACTGAGTAGAAAAGAATACTTTCTCATCCTCTCCTTCTATCTTTAAGTATTCAGTTGGAAGATGTTGATTCTCCAGGTTTGTAACCAATTTGCACTGACAATCCTTCTTTTGCTTACGGCAATGAGGATAGTATTCAGTTAGTTGCACCTCCACGTCTGCATGTTTCTTCTTGGCATTCATGGTGTCCAAATGTGTAGCAACATCATTAATGATGTCTTTCTTGAAGTCTGACAATAGGTTTTTAATTTCCATCTTTGAAATACTAGAGCCACTTCCTTTTTCCAATGTTGGACGAAATCCTCTACCTTTCTTCACTGTTGCTCTAGAATAGTTTAGATAAATCTTTTGAAGATCATCCCAAGAAGATTGCGATATATCTCCTCCATCCATGAGGTCCAAGGCTTCAACGTAGTTATCATTTACCCCTCTTAGAAAAATTAGCTTATGTGAATCCTCTTGCAATGCATGTTGAGGGTTCTTTTGAAAGTTAAATAAGAAGTGTGATATGTAGTCCTCCAATGTGTCATCTTCTCTCTATGACATTCAAAAAATGTCATCTCCTTTTGAATCACTCCCCTTGCAGTATTCCTTATACTTCCTTAGAAATAAATCTCTCATCCCGTCCCAATTTGCTACTACATTCACTCCTAAGCCCATGAACCATCTGAGAGTTGACTCCTTCAGTGTTGTTGGAAACAACATAAGCTTATGACTATCAGTATTATAGTAAAAAATTTGACACAATATGTCAAACTCAAACAAAAAGGTGTCATGAGGATCCTTTGTAATGAGGCCATAAAACGTTGGAAGGGCTGAAGCAGGTATGTTCTTGAGGTTAGGATTATTGATAAGACTTGGAATAGGAAATGGAAATGTAGGAGCTACCATTATTGGAGGTGTTGGATATTGAAACTATGGCTGGAAAGTGTTACTAACTAGAGGGTTTTGAACAATAGGTGGTCTTGGATTGGGGTTATTATGGAAACTGGCTAATATTTCAGCAAAAGGAAGGAGGTCAAATGTTTCATGAATATCATCTTCTATTGAATTTAATGTAGCAAACTCAGGACTTGCATCGAGAAATGGTAACTCAAGCTCTTCAAGTTCTTCTTTTAGTTTAACAGGTTCTTTTGGAAGAAATCTTCCCTGAACATCTCTCCTTCTTCGATGCATGCAAGTAAGCTGATGAACTTGTGAAGAAAGCTCTCAATTACTCCTTTTTGACTAAAAATAGGAAACTAATCTGAAAAATAAATGACTCATTAAGATTCGTTAGTTTGACACCATCCCTGGCAACGGTGCCAAAAATGAATAGTCTCACAATAGGTAATAATAATCATGCCATTGTCTCTCTTGGGATTGGCATATTCATACTAAGGAGTACTTTCCCTATCATGAAATGTATTTAGATTGTCAACCCATGGACGTAGACTTGAAATGGGATAGCACAGTTTGTGACTAAGTTCCTCTAAGAGTCATGATACTTATGCTGCAGGAAAGTAAAATGCATGAAAGAAGCCTACGCTATCGCTGCAGGAAAGTAAAGATCCTTGGCTACTTAACGAAACTATTATAGAAAGATTTTGAAATTAATCTAAGTCTATCTAACAACTCAAAACATTCACTATGCCTATTTCTGCAAGTGCTGCAGGAACATTCATAGTGATACTGCTGCAGGAGTAAAATAGTAACTTCTACTTAAAAGCACAAAAAATGCATGAAGTAACTCTACTCTATCTTAATCTAATCCACCTTCCAAGTGGGCCCCCTTGGTTGGCTTCTACTAATAGCTAACTACTAACACAGAAGATAAACCAAAATCACTCTTCCATTATATTCATCATAACTCAACAATACATGCAGAATAGAGAAGAGTAACTCTATTACGTAAAACACAACAGTATAATATTTCTCATTATTCTATCTAAATCAATCAAATCCCCTTATATATTAAGGATTGATACTTATTAAAAGCATAATAGAAAAGTCATGAATAAATCTCGCCATAGAAGAGGGAGATAAAACAGCCACAACATAATACAATTAATGTACATAACAGAATAACAATTCTGAGGAAATATAACAGAGCTCATTTCCTATATCTTTTGGAATGACAGCACCTTTCTAGGCATGACATAATCCTAGGAACCATGCCAATTTCTTTTGCCATGACTGGTTTTGTAACACTCCTTTAATACAACTGGACCACTCTTGCATTGCTCCTTGTTTACCTGAAAGGTTAGTAACATTCGGTACACATATGCAAGTCAACATTTCAACTCCTACTTAAATATTAGAACACACATTAAAATAATTATATGAAGTACTACATTCTATATATAATAGTTGGCAAAATATATCATTCCTACTACCCATAGTCTTGGTGGACCCAGTTGTACTTTAGCATAAGTTCACATAGGTATAAGCCATAAAATGTTTTGGAAATGTCTTCACATAGTATAAAGAGTATCAACAAAGTATAAAGATTTAACAAAATAGAGACAATAATTTGTCTCATCACAAGTTACACAGTATGAGGTAATGAAAAATTGAGCACATAGAGTCTGATAAGAATTTGTTAATGTACATTTGATAGACATTTTGTATTGTTGATTAAAAGTTAATCAGAATTGTATAAGTCTTCTAATCGAGAAGATCTTAACAGATCTTATGTATAAATCCTTTAACCAAGTACAATTCTTAAATTAGAGTTGTAAAATATCTTAATAGAGTAGACTTAGAAGTCTTAGAACTCTTGGTCAAGTTAATACATTTAACAGGGTAAGCTAACAAAAATAGATAAGAATTGTAGCTCTAATCAAGAAACTTTATTTCTGCAGTAGTGAAGTGTTGTGGGTGTCATCCCTAATGTAATTTTTATCCTCTAACAAGGATTTTTGCAATACCAAAATCATTGTGCTATGTGATTTTTATCTTATATTTATTTATTTTTATGTGATGCATGAAAAGGTTAAGTAATCAGTAAATGAATGTGAAGAGAAGTTTAAAAGTCATTTGAAAAATTGATTCACCCTTCCCCTTTTAGTACTTATCTTTCCACACTTGAATCCAACACAAATATGTTGTTCCTGTTGGGACTCTTACTATAGATCAATTGAAGGAGAAACACGAGAATTTGAAAGAATTGGAGGCTATAGCAAGTAATCTATCTGACACTAAATATATTGATATACATGGTTTAGAGACTTCTCATTAGGTTTAAGAAATTCTTAAATGAATCTATGGTGGAGATAAGCATGTGAAAAAAGATATGGTAGATAGTCTAAAGGGAAAATATGATTTTAAAAAATTTGGGCAAAGTATTGTATCCTCCCCATGTGAGTCTTAAACTTGATTTATGAGGATCTTGACTTGGAAGGAGAAAGGAAGACTCTAGAGGCTTCCACATTAATGCAGTAATTAGATATTCTTAAGATATAGCCTTTTTAGGGGGATTTGAGATGAAAGTGAAGGTTTTTCACCCACTCTCTAGTCTTAGAGACACCTATTTTTGGAAAGATATTTGTAGAAGGAGAAAATCATAAAGGGAAAAGGCTTCTTTCAAACACTTCACTTTCACCTTAAGCTTGGAATTTAGGTTTGATTCTTTAGCATAATTTAGTATAGTTTTATTTTAAGCATGTAAAAGCTTTAGAGTCCTTTAATGGCATTTCCATGTTGTCATGTTCAACTCCATGGGTTTACATGCAGGTTTATGAGTCTTGTTTTATTTTGTGTTGCATATTTTGTGGGATTCTTCAAGGAACACTCACCCTTGGGAGAGAAGAGTAACCTTGATGGGGTGAAGGATTTGTGACTACCCATGACATGCAAAGTCTCCCATGTGTGGAGGGATGTGCATGGGTGGACATATCCCCATTATGCCAATCATTCCAAGGGAATTTGGGGGTCGTAATATGAAATTTTGATGGCTTGTAGCCATGGTTGTTTTTGAGGAATTTTTGAAATGATGGAATGTGTGCCCACGTATGGCCTATTCCACATATTTTTTTTATTGCATATATCCTCATGAGGTTAGTCCTCTTCACCCCTAGTTTCAGGTCCTATTTGGTGGCCTAGTAAAACCTTGGTATGAGAATTTTTATTGTGTATGTTTACTTGTTATTTTTGTGTTTGAACTCTGTGTCACCTGTTTGTTTCTAAAACTCCTATCTCGAGGGTGACCTTGAAAAGGCCTAGGTTGCGAGGTAATCCTCCATGGTCAACCCATGTTATACTTACAGGTTATATGGAGTCCATGGATATCTGGGGGAGTCTTGGTGAAAACATCACCTGGTGAATCTAGTGTTTCAAAGTTGTTTCAAGAAAACTATCCCTTTGTATATTTTGATGATGAAGGAAAGATGTACTAGTATCTCAAAATCCCTCTTAGAAACTGACCCTAAGGGAAATTTTATAGACCTTTTCCCTTATGTTGAGTATATGAGGGATGAGAAACTTTAGGTCAATTAATTCATTAAAGGATTGAACCCATCTATAGTAGACATAGTATGCATGGTACCACTAGGAGATTTACAGTTCACTAGTGATAGAGCCTTGGTAGATGATGAGATAGTAAAGGGATCTTAGTATCGTAATCTTGCACAAAAGGGTTTAATGTCATCTTCTAAGAGGATTTTGATACGTCAAGGTTAGAAGGACTCAAATCCCAAGAAGTGCAAGTATCAAGGTCCTAAGAAGGCCCAAAAATCATAGGCCCCTTATACACCCCCAACACGAACGCAACAACACTATAAAGGGGGATAAAATGGGTCTACTAGGATAAGAGGTTCTCTGAATTCTAGACCTCAAAGCATCCATATTTATACATGTGGTCCATGCTATACTTGTGGTTCCATGGGGCACATAGCTAGGGAATGTCCTTAGGGAGGAAGTCAGTGGGTAGTGATGTCTAAACCAATAGTTGGGGACATGGGCAAGTCCCACAAAGTTTTTGCAATGGTTGACAACCACCAAGTAGAGTATTAGGACACCTTATTTGAGGCCACATGTACAATCAAATGTAGTGATGTTTCTATTCTATTTGATACTAGAGCTACTGATTCCTGTGTTTCTCCATTGGTTATGGAGCATTGTAGGCTAGGGGTAGCTAGGCAATATATTAGATGGGAGATTGAGTTAGCTTTAGGAGCTAGAGTGTTTGTTACCTTGATGGTTAGAGAATGTCCAATTTATATTGGTTGCTTAACCACCTTAGCACACCCACTAGTACATTTTGCACCATTTTTCGATGTAATATTGGTCAAATTTTCTACCCAACTCGGTCGAATAGTCGACCAACTGGTTCATTGCTATTATTGGCATCAAAATATTGACCCATTGTTGCGACCGTAGAATGATCAACACCAATTTTGGTTGAAAGTGAGGGTAATATTGGTCAAGAATAATATTAGCAAGTGTTGGTATATTGGTCGATCATTTGACCAATATAGATTAATATTGGTCAAAATATTTGGTTTCTCCGACCAGGATGCCAAACTCATGACAATCATATTTTGACCACATTTCATTGCACTTTAGACCAATATTGGTCAAAATATTTAGTGGCTCCGACCAGGATGCCAAACCCACGATGCCACATTTTGACACAAAATGGTCAATTTTTAGACCAAACTAGGCTAGACTTTTGCTGAAGCTGCATTGCAACGTCAACCGCAGTGAGTCAAAATTTTGACGCAATACGAAGTGTTTAAAAAAAATTGAAGATAAATATTTAGACTAATCACTAATGGCATCTTGATCAGTGATTAGTATAGATATTTATCTTTAGGTGTCCACACTCATTCTGTTGCTTGTTTCCAGTAGATCCCTGCTTGTTCTATTTTACAGACTACTTTGGGCTCTAGCAATCCATCTGCTCTACTCTACTCTGTGTGAAACTATGGGTTTTTTCATTTTGTTTTAACTATTTGAGAGATAGGCTCTGACTGGTGATCTGTGAATTGGTAGAGCTTCCTCTTAGATGCCCACAACTCTTCAAATCTATTGGTATGAAGCTCCCAAAGGGTATTTTTCTCTATGGGCCTCCTGGTTCTGGGAAAACTTTAATTGCTAGGGTAGTGGAAAATGAAACTAGTGCCTTCTTTTTGTGTATCAATGGACCTCAAATCATGTCAAAGTTGGTTGGAGAAAGTGAAAGAAATCTCTGGAAGGATTTTGAGGAGGCTGAGAAGAATGCCCCATCCATTATATTTATTGATGAGATATTAAAGAGATTTGTCAACGGGCTTGCAAGTATGGTATTAGAGAAAATATTGAGAAGGTGAGTTTCAATTGTGGTAGCTTTTACAAACTAGATTTGGTTATGAATTTCTTAATGGTTTTTTTTGAACTAGTTTGTTAGAATTTTAAATTTTTTGATTCAATTTTCCTCAACTTGTATCTTATTATTTCAATTTGTCATGTTCTCTTTCCTCTACACTTTTATAGGATATTGAACATGAAAGAAAAAGAAGTGAGAACCCTGAGGCAATGGATGAGGATGATAGTGATGAGGTAGCTGAAATAAAGGCTTCTCATTTTGAGGAGTCAATGAAATATGCCTGAAGAAGTTTCAAAGATGTTGATATTCAAAAGTATCAAGCCTTTGCACAAACACTACAGCAATCTCGAGGCTTTGGTTCTGAATTTCAATTTCCTAGTGCTTCTATTGGTGCTTCGGATGTATTTTCTATAGCAAATAATAAAGATGATGATGACTTATATGTTGGAAAGTTGGCTATACTAGTGTATATGACTTAATATAGTGTTGTAATTATGGCAACAAAGTCATATAGTGTTTTGGAGTCAGTGCACTTGATGAGAAAATTAGAAATTGGCTAACTGTTGAAGATAGATAGTGTACAGAGTACTTGAAGATCGGAGCATCAACACACATGCATACGACCAAGTTATGGTATGTGCCCTAGAAGATAAGTTTGTTTGATTATATTCATGCTTAGTATATGAGTGCATGATGATATGCAGGTATGACAAAGTTATAGACAGTTGAAGTTACATAGCTAGTGTGTGCCAGAGAAGAACAGAGCAAGTAGCCGACTGTTGGCATTTTGATTTGCGGTTATATTATTATGTTGTAAAGGCCATGCACCTATTTTAATTAGGTTGCTGACATGTAATTATGTTTGTTTGTAAACATGCTTGAGCTATTTCAATTGGAAGTGTTGTATGTAATCAGTTAAAGGGCCGACCTAGTTATTTGTTTTGTATGCGCATATAAATATGAGATGCACCCATTGTAATTTGTATGAGAGTTGTTATAGAGTTGAGATAAGTAGAGCAAAAGTGTGCAAAGAGTTGATAAGATGTATTAGAGCTTTGTAAGAGGTCAAAGCATCAGTGCATCAAAGGAACTGATCAGACAAGCAGTGTCACAGTGACAGTTCATCTAGCAGATATAGTGTGTATATGAGATCTAAAGGTTGCAACCTTCACCACTTGAGCAGTGAGCTCTAGGATAGTGCGTCCACACCCCTAATAGGGTTTATTGTAAAAGAATCCTAATAGGTTCCAACCCTTGACAAGGTCTACTGTACTAAACATATTGTAAAGAAACTCCTAACATGGTTAAGGATCTTCTAACAAGGATCATAAAACACTAGGATATAATATTAGTGGGTGTCAATTCCCACCAGGGTTTTTACCTATTTGGGTTTCCCCATAGCCATATTGGTGTTATGTGTTGATTTCATGTTTCATGTTTATGTCGATGTTCATTTTAGTATTTAAGTATTCAAATTCAAGTTAAGATTAAGTAAAAAGATAAACTACAGTGAACACTGATTCACCCACCCCCCCTCTCAGTGTTCCCATTCCTAACAATTGGTATTAGAGCTCTGGTCCTCATTAAAGAAGTTTAACCACTTGAGGAGATTATGGACAAAGCAAAAATGAAACATCTAAAAAGAAATCTTGAAGACTTGGACAGATCTGAAAAATAAATTGAAGAACTAAAGGAAAAATTTAGTGATGCTCAAATAGTCATCAAAAGGCTAAGAAAAGATTTGAAAGAATTCTCTACCAGTGATTTAGGGATAATGATCAAGAAGATGAATGAAGAAAATTCATCTTTGAAAGAATAGATTGAAGAATTAGATGACAAGCTAATCAACAACCAAGATGTTTATAATGAACAGATCAAAGAGAACCTTCAACTAAATGAAGAATTGAGGCAAGAAAACATGGAAATTTTGGAGCTAAGAAACAACAAAGAAAGCTTGGAATCTGAATTGAAAGAGACAAAGAATCACATTGATAAACTACACACCAGTTCTGATTTGATAGAATCTCATTTGTATGCAAGAAGACTTAAAGGAGATACTAGCTACATTGGATACAATGAAGCACAAAACCAAATTGACAATATGCGAGCAAGGATGAAAGCATAAAAAGACTCTACTGATACTAAGAAGACTGAAGATCAAACTAAAGATAATGGTGAACCACCTAAGAATGAGTGCAAGGTAGTAGACCACACTTGTTTTGCATGTAACAAGCATGGACATATAGCAAAGAACTATATAGAGGTAAGACCTTTTAATGGTTACTATTATACATGCAATAAATTTGGTCATAGAGCTATGAATTGTAAGACAAGTCAGAAAAACAAGACTCGGTATAATCAGAGAAATCAGAACCAGTCAAATGTAAGAAGCTCTGGTGACCCATGTCAATGCACCAAGGAATATAAGGCCTCTAGTCATTTGTTACTCTTGTAACAAGGTTGGACACATCTCAAAGTTTTGTAGATCAAGGATGAAAGATCAGGAAAGCCCTAAAAATATTGAAGAACTAGTATCAGATCTCGAAGGAGAAGTCAAGCTTGTGAAAGCTTCAGAGGATGTGAGCTTGATTTGGTCAGAAGAAAAGAAGGATAAGGTCGATGAGAATGTATTGGATGCATACACAATAGACACACCCTCTACACCCGGATGAATGGCCCTCAGGGTCATAGGGGGAGCTAATTTAGCTCTAAACCCCTGTGCAGCTAGTATACTAACCCTCAGAGTATGCACCTTTTGACTTAAGCTTTTGGAGACTAGAAGAACCTTTGTGCAAGAGAACACTAGCTGATTGTTTGTAGAATAAAAGTTAGAAATTTTCAATGACAGCCTGGTTTACACAACAAGCATTAATGGCAGAATTTCTACTTTAAAGTACACATAAGTTTGTAGATCTCTCATTGCATTTGAATTTAGAGTGATTGGAGAGAAGAAGAGCCCTAGCATTTGATTTTGAAGGATTGTAGATTGATTCATCAAGTCACTTGTTATGCATTTGATCGGTTATAGAAACTCTAGTTTATCGCGCTAATTCAGAAGATCTTGGAAACCATTAAGAAAG
This sequence comes from Chamaecyparis obtusa, assembly GCA_027943335.1. Classification (NCBI taxonomy): domain Eukaryota; kingdom Viridiplantae; phylum Streptophyta; class Pinopsida; order Cupressales; family Cupressaceae; genus Chamaecyparis; species Chamaecyparis obtusa. The sequence continues at coordinate 295,526 of BSBK01002646.1, read as the reverse complement.
TGATATTCAATGGAATAATCATCCTATAGTTGAATATGCGACTGCATATGAGTTCTATGAGTCCAAATGGATAAAGATTCTACTTAGCAGGATTCATGATGACCTATTTTGGATAGGTGAAGTGTCGGTCAGAATTGCAGGTGACCGAATTCATGAGATGACAAGCCTCTCAAAGATAGGCGTTGTTCTTCCAGTGGGCAAGGATGTAAGAAAACTTGTTGAGAAAACTTGCAAGTCAAGAAGTGATAGGTGCAGAATGACTATAGAGCCTATTAAGAAAGATGACATCAAATTGATGTCCATGATACTAGGATACAGGTTCCAACACACTAGCAGGGTGAACAGTGTGTCTGCGGCCACAATTCTTGCAGCAATAAGACTTGTGAAAGAAAATGGAGAGTTTAATATTTGTGAGATCTTGCACACACAATTAATAGACAATATTAAGGCCATCAAGCATGACAAGACCAAGATATTCAAATTTGGGTCTTTGATCATATATATGTACTTCCATATTATTGGAAAAGTGTCTGATTTGTATCTAGACAAATCTAATCCCACAATGCCATAGATATCTCTCAAGGCATGTACTGAGAGTACATTGAAGGACTACATAACACTAGAGTTAAAGACTTTTAGAGCCAAGATGCATATGAGATATAGAATACCAGAGAGTATTTTAGAGAAATACAAGGATAGTATTTGTTTCATGGTTGAGACTGACACAACATGCATGGAGGCAGTTGAACCAAGGACAAAGTGGATTCATCCACTTGGATATGAGGTTGAGGAACCAATCTTAGAAGCTTATTCTCAAGTTTTGTTGTCAGCACCTAAGGACCCCAATGAACCTAGATGGGGAACTTATGAAGAGAAAACAAGAGAAGTAGATGATGTATTGAACAGTGCAGCAATAAAAAGAAAATTTGCCAAGGTTACTTCAGAGATCTTGTGAATCCATGGTGTATCTCAAGTATTAGAAAAAGAAAGGGAAGAGAAGATTACTTTGGAAATAGAGAGTGCAGCTACAAGAAAGACAGAATCTGAGGATCCAAAGTTGAAGAAGGTGAAAATAGAAAAATCAGATGATAAGAAGGGTAAAACTAATGTTACTCCTTCTACACCCACAGGTAATAGTTGACCTTACTAGTCCTCCTGAGTACAAGGCAATGCCCAAGAGGAAGAAAGATATTAGCACCAATCATCCATCCTCACGAGTAATAAAGAACAGGAAGAACACTCAAGCACCTCTAGAAGTAAGCTTCAAACCTAGTCTTGGTGTGTTAAGTGCAAGAATCATTGATGAAGGCATGATAGATCAAGTAGGAAAGTTCTATGAGAAGTATAGTGAAATTGAAAAATTAGAAATCCATGGAATGATTGTCAAACATATGTTGAAGTTAAAAAAAGGACAGTCCTAGAACTAAAAACTATGATTCCTAATAATGTGTGGAACATCTGGGAGTTCCTAAAAAGACAATCCATTGAAGAAGATCTGAGAATAAGACAGAAGATCTTAGATGAGAGTTTACCAGTATGTTCTCTAGAAGATAAATCTATGTTACTAGAACTAGTGAAACCATATCTAAGAACCAAGTTAAGGACCTTACACATAATGGAAAAAATTATGAATTGGTTGCTAAAGAAATAGAGAAGGCATTTGAGAAGGTCTTCATGAACAGACACATGTACCCATCTACTGTGCCCATAGCTCAAGTACCCACAAAGGATGAAAAAGAGTCAAAAACCATAAATGTTCCATCTACAGGTCCACAAATTCAGCGCCTATAGTTGATACACCCACAGAGGTAGAAAAGTTTATGCCCATGTCAGAGACACTCAAAGATGATTCAATCTTTATTGACAATGTAAAAGTTACTATGGCGGCCACAGACATGGATTTGGAAAAGTTTGAAGAAGTATTTGTAAGTACACAAGAGGTCGAAACTCTTTGTAGTAACCCTACTCCCAATCATCAAGAAGAAGTATTGATTGAGGATATAATAGATGAAAAAGAAGAAAAGATGATAGATAAAGAAATGGAAAAAGAAATAGAAAAAGAAGAAGAAAAAGAAAAGGAAGCTGAAAAACAAAAAGGAGAAGAAGAGGTAAAAGGAAGTGAGCAAATAGATGAACCATCAATAGAAATGCTAATCAAGGTAAAACAAGAAGGAATGGATAGTACACCTGTCACTCCTCTGCCCTCAGGAGCATTGTTCTCAAGTTTGACACCTAACATAACTAGTTTGGATTCATGGGGAGAAGAAGACCTGATTAAGATCAGTGTCTTAGCTATGGAGAAGGCCAAAGAGAAAAAAGTAATGAGGAATCCATTATTTGTTGAGTCAGTCAACATAATGAACAACCTACTACCTTCAGACAAGAAAGTGTCTAAGGTGAATTCAGTTGATGATGTTAGCAACATCCTCACAGCCTTTAAGACTAGTTTTTCCAGCTTGGAAGAATCTGCATCTCAAGTTACAAAAGAGAAGTACATGAAGAAAATTCTAAGTGAATATGTTAGTAACTTCTTACTTGACCTCAGTTCACTCAAAGTTGGACCAGCAACTTTAAAAGAGTTTGCATAAAAAGGCAGAAAGATTATTGCGGATTGTATGGATTAGGACAAGTTAACTGATGACCACTTCAAGAAGATCCAAGAGGTAGAAGCAATGATAGAAAATGTAAATAAATTAGTGAAAGACCCCTCCATTAATGAAAATATGTGCAATAATTTATATCAAGGAAAGATTAACAAGATCGAAAGAGTAGAAAGGAGATGTCCAAGATAAGGGCAAGGCAAACACAACTAAGGAATTCTCTTGCTCCCTCATTAGATATACTTAATCAAAATATCAAGGAGATAGAAACCACCATTGTGACATATGATCATGGTCCTAGCATAGATTTGGAGAAGATGGAGAAGCTACAGTATGCACTATGCGCCCATCTCCAGATTGTAAATTCATTGATCACATTTTGGAAGAAAGAGATCCAAAACCTACGGATAGCATATCTGAATGTTCTCACACTGTAAGCAATTGTTGATACAATTTTGAAGCACCTTTTTCATTAATGTCAAAGGGGGAGTATGTATATAATATGGGTTATTGATATGTATAAGGGAGATATAAGATAGAAGTTTATGTAAAAGGGAGATATAAGATAAAAGTTTTTTGTATTAAGGGACAGTTAGCAACTTTTCCATATTCCTTTGTTGCCATCAATGACAAAGGGGGAGATTGTTGGAAAGTTGGATATACTGGTGTATATGCCTTAATATAGTGTTTTCATTATGGCAACAAAGTCATATAGTGCTTTGGAGTCAGTGCACCTTAGGAGAAGATTAGAAATTGGCTAAGTGTTGAAGACTGGACAATGTATAGAGTACCTAAAGATTAAAGCATCGGCGCACATGCGTACGACCAAGTTACGGTATGTGCCCTAGAAGATAATTTGGTTAGAGTATATTAATGTTTATTTTATGAGTGCATGATTAGATATGCAGGTATGACAAAGTTATAGACAGTTGAAGTTACACAGCTAGAGTGTGCCAGAGAAGAATAGAGCAAGTAGCCGACTGTTGGCTTTTTGATTTGCGGTTATATTATTATGTTGTAAAGGCTATGTACCTATTTTAATTAGGTTTCCAACATGTAATTATGTTTGTTTTTAAAGATGCTTGAGCCAATTCAATTGGAAGCATTGTATATAATCAGTTAAATGGTCAACCTAGTTATTTGTTTTGTATGCGCATATAAATATGAGATGTGCCCATTGTAATTTGTATGAGAGTTGTTATGGAGTTGAGATAAGTAGAGAAAAAGTGTGCAAAGAGTTGATAAGATGTATTAGAGTTTTTCAAGAGGTCAAAGCATCAGCACATCAAAGGAACTAATCAAACAAGTAGTGTCACAATGATAGTTCATCCAGCAGATATAGTGTGTATCTGAGATCAGAAGGTTGAAACCTTCACCACTTGAGCAATGAGCTCTAGGACAGTGCATCCACACCCCTAACTAGGTTTATTGTAAAAGACTCCTAAAAGGGTCCGACCCTTGACAAGGTCTACTGTACTAAACATATTGTAAAGTAACTCCTAATAGGGTTAAGGATCTTCTAACAAGGATCATAAAACACTAGTACAGAATATTAGTGGGTGTCAATTCCCACCGGGGTTTTTACCTATTTGGGTTTCCCCGTAACCATATTGGTTTTATGTGTTGATTTCATGTTTCATGTTTATGTGGATGTTCATTTTAGTATTTAAGTATTCAAGTTTAGTTTAAGATTAAGTAAAAAGATAAACTACAGTGAACCCTAATTCACCCCCCCCCCCCTCTCAGTGTTCCTATTTTAACATTATATAGTTAGGAAAACTAGTACACAATTATCATCTTAATGAAGTGACAAATGTGTCTATTCTAGCAGGTACCTTTCACTGACAAATAGCTAATGCTATTCAATTTGGCTTTGACTTTTGCTAGTATGAGTTTTATATATTCGTATGTTTGAAATGTTATTTTGTTTATCAGCCCTTTAGTCAAGGACTTACTAATGTGTAAGTCTTTAGAGAAATATTAACTATGGAAAGGAAATTTATCTATGGAAAATTTTTATCAAGTGGTAGATAATTCTATGAAAACCTCTCTTTTAAAAAAAAAAATCTTGCTGAAAAATATTCTATACTAAATCAATTCTACAAAAAAGAAAGTCTAGTTCAACTAATTTTGACTGGTGATCCGTGAATTGATAGATCTTCCTCTTAGATGCCCACAACTCTTCAAATCTATTGGTGTGAATCCCCCAAAGGGTATTCTACTCTATGGGCCTCCTAGTTCTGGGAAAACTTTAATTGCTAGGGCAGTGGCAAATGAAACTGGTGCCTTCTTTTTCTATATCAATGGACCTGAGATCATGTCAAAGTTGGCTGGAGAAAGTGAAAGCAATCTCCAGAAGGCTTTTGAGGAGGCTGAGAAGAATGCCCCATCCATTATATTTATTGATGAGATATTACAGAGATTTGTCAGCGGGCTCTAGCAATCCATCTTCTCTACTCTGCGTGAAACTATGGGTTTTTTCATTTTGTTTGAACTATTTGAGAGATAGTCTCTGACTGGTGATGCATAATTGGTTTGCATGTTTGCAGCGTGGAAGTAGTGTTGGGGATTTTGGTGGTGCTATGGATAGATTCCTTAACCAATTGTTGACAGAGATGGATGGTATGACAACCAAGAAAATAGTTTTCATTATACCTAATGGCATTGGCCTATTATACCGAAGGATTCAATGGAGCTGATATTACAGAGATTTGTCAGCAGGCTTGTAAGTATGCTATTAGAGAAAATATTGAGAAGGTTAGTTTCAATTTTGGTTGATTTTGCAAACTAGATTTGGTTATCAATTTCTTAATGGTTTTTTTTTAACTGGTTTGTTAGAATTTTACATTTTTTGATTCAATTTTCCTCAACTTGTATCTTATTATTTCAATTTGTCATGTTCTCTTTCCTCTAAAATTTTACAAGATATTGAACATGAAAGAAAAATAAGTGAGAACCCCAAGGCAATGGATGAGGATGATAGTGATGTTAGGAATAGTCCCAAGAGATAACTGAGAGGCAGGGATGAATCAGTTATCTACAAGTTTCAATTCTTTATCCAATTAAGTATACTTAAACATAAAGCATAAACACAATGAAAGAACACTTGAACACAACACCAATATTTTGGTTATGGGGAAACCCAAGTAGGTAAAAACCCCAGTGGGAATTGACACTCACTAATAATCTGTACTAGTGTATTATGGTCCTTGTTAGAAGCTCCTTAACCCTGTTAGGATTTTCTTTACAATGTATTTAGTATAGTGACCTGGTCAAGGGTCGGACCCTGTTAGGAGTCTTTTACAATTAACCTTGTTAGGGGTGAAGATGCACTATCTGAGAGCACATTGCTCAAATGGGTGAAGGCTACAACCTTTTGAATAATAGATACACACTATATCTAGATCTTGGTGAACTACGCTTTGACCTGCTATCTGGATCAGTTCCAATGTTTATCACAAACACTTTACTTGGACACATAGACCTTCTTTTGATGGTTCAACACTTCGCACACTATGCTTTTCTCTTCACAATCAACTTTGAACCACACTTTAGCAATCACAAATGACTACCTATAAATATCTTACCTCTAAATGATATAATCAAGTTGGCCTATTAGAACCACCTTGAAATCATATTAGAGAATCTATAACATACTCAAATAAAAATTATGTCGGCTCTACTAAGCATGCAACACAATCTGGGACCTGTCCAATAATAATAATTGTAGATGCATGCTACACATTGTCGGCTCTACCAAAGTAACTAAATCTTTCTCCTTAAGCTAAATTACATCATGCACTCCTAACCAAACATTACTAACTCTTCTCCAAGAAATAATCCAAGGGTGCATACCAAAATGATAGGTGCAAATCTTGTACTAATAAAATCTATGTCGGCTCTTCTGAATAAACATGGGAAACTGCTATTGGTGAATAGCAACTGCATAAATTCACTTCTACTGATCAGCAGACTCTACTTCCATGAATGTAACATCACTAACATGTCTCTATCACATATCCAAATTTGCAAGGCTCCATGATAACTATATGGACAATCATTCATAGAACACTACCTATAACTCTATCAAGAACATTGCTAACACAAGCTACTATATAACTATCTTTACTAACAGTTAACCTCTGTGTCCATGATATCATGCTGATAACATGTCCATGTTGTATATACTAAAATATTACTACATAAGTCTTCCATGCATGCTTCTTACCATATGTTGTCATCAATGAAAAACATGTAGTCAGCACTGGATTGCTGGCAAATCTCCAACAATCTCCCCCTTTGGCATTGATGGCAACATATGGAATGAAAAAAACCACCAACCCAAATAAACAATTATTTTATAACATTCTCCATTTCCTCATCAAAACTCCCCCAAGGATGAATCCTCCATCCACTACAATATTCTTCAATATTCTCCATTTCCTCAACTGAACTGCTTCCATGACTGAATGTTACTCCCCCTTAGTATATTACTCCTTCTTTACTTCTATTTTTCATAATTGTATACTACTCCCCCTTTAACATCAATGGAAAAGGGCACCAATTAGTTTAAGCACCGGTACTACTCCTGAAGCAGAGTAGTCAACCATCCATCAGTTCTTGAGGCCTGATGCTTTTTCTTCTTTCTTCTAGGTAGAATCAGGGAAGGGAATTACTCCCAGCTTCTCCCTGAGATACTTAAAAGTATCCTTTGGCAAGAGCTTTGTGAATATTTCTGCCAACTGATCTTAGTACTCACATAGTCTAGCTTGACTTCTTTCTCTACCACTTTCTCTCTTAGGAAGTGATACTTGATCTCAATGTGATTTTTATTTGCATGCATCATAGGGTTCTTTGACAAATTGATAGTGCTAGTGTTACCACAATGAATAACAATAGGATAATCAATCTAAATTCCAAAATCCTTTATCATTTTCTTAATCCAAACAATTGTAGAACAATTTAGGGCTGCTGCAACATACTCCACTTCTTCTATTGACTGAGAGATACAATTCTACTTCTTGCTTGTCCAAGTGACAAGTCTGTCACCAAGAAACACTGCTCCACCTGATGTACTCTTTCTATCATCAACACATCCTGCCCAATCAGCAATAGTATACACATGAAGCTCAACATTTTTTGAATTAGGATACCATAGACCATAATCTATAGTGCCCTGCAAATATCTAAATATTCTCTTTACTACCATGAGGTGACTTTGTTTAGGTTTTGCTCCAAATCTTCCAACTATGCCAACTGCATTGGAAATATCAGGTCTAGTTTGAGTAAGATATATGAGTTTACCAATCATAGACTTGTACAATGTTGTATCTACTACTGGAGAATCATCTTCTTTTGTAAGCTTACATCCTATTATCATAGGTGTACCTACTAGCTTGCAATCATCCATCTTGAATTTCTTTAGTATCTCTTTCACATACTTGGACTGATTAATGAAAATACCTTTCTCTGTTTGTTGCACATTTAGTCCCAAAAAGTATTTGATAGGACCAATCATGCTCATCTCAAACTCACTCTACATTTCTTTAGCAAATTTTGCACTTAGTTTGTCATTACCCCCAAAGATAATGTCATCAACAAATATAGCCACAAGTAGTAGTCCTTCTAATGTCTCTCTTATGAATAGATTAGAGTCTTCTGCTCCTTTCTTGAATCCAATCTTTGTTAGATATCCATCAAGTCTCTCATACCATGCTCTAGGCACTTGCTTAAGTCCATGGAGGGCTTTCTTCAATCTACATACCATATCAGGTTTGTCTGATAAGGTGAATCCTTCTGGCTACTCAATATAAACTTCTTTTAGTTCTCCATTCAAGAATGCCGACTTAACATCCATTTGATAAAATTTGAAGTTTTTGAATGTTGCAAAAGCTAAAAACAACTTAATAGCTTCTAATATTCTCACTGGTGCAAAGGTGTCTGAATAATCAATACCTTCTCTTTGCACATATCCCTTACATACTAACCTTTCTTTATTCCTCACTATTGTACCATCTTCATTCATCTTGTTTTTGAATATCCACCTTGTTCCAATCACATTCTTATCACTAGGTCTTGGGACCAGTTCTCAAGTGTCATTCTTGATAATCTGATCTAGTTCTTCTTTCATAGCATCATGCCAATCTGAATCATTGCATGCATCTTCAACACTTAAAGGTTCAATCTGATATAGTAAACATACCACTTCATTGCCTACTAAATTCTTTTCTTTTGATCTTGTTGTGACTTTGTTGCTTTGATCTCCAATGATGTCATCCTTAGAGTGATATCTAGATGTATACTTTGGAACTTTAGGTGATATTGACTCATCTTCCTTCTAAGTTTCTTCTTCACTTGTTTCAAGGTCATTGAACAATACATCAATACTGTCAAACATCTCTTCAACAACTATCTCACTAGTGGAAGGTCTGGGTTCTTCTTCAATCATAGGTGAGTAACCATGATATCTTTCTTGAACCATAAAATTTTCATCAATCTTAACACGAGCACTTTCAATGATCTTCTTCAATCTCAAGTTAAAACATCTATAAGCTTTACTTTTAGTAGAGTAACCAAGAAAAATACCTTCATCACTTCTTGCATCAAACTTTCCTATTGCTTCATCCCTCTTGATGTAGCACTTGCTTCCAAATATTCTAAAGTATTTTACTGTGGGAACATTACCAAACCATAGCTCATAAGGTGTCTTTTCTATGCCAGGCCTCAATTGTATTCTATTGATTAAATAGACTGATGTATTAACTGCATCTCTCCAATAGGTGTGTGCAACTTTTCCTTCAATCATGATGGTGTGCGCTATATCAAGGATGATCCTATTTCTTTTCTCTGTAATCTCATTCTGTTGAGGGGTTCTAGGCACACTCAACTGTCTCTTTATGCCATGTTCTTCATAGTACTCATAGAATCTACTAGATGTGAATTCTCCTCCTCTATCCAATCTTAGACATTTTATCTTTAGTCTAGATTGATTCTCAACCTTAGCTTTGAATATTTTGAACTTCTCAAATGCTTCTAACTTATCTTTCAGGAACGCAACCCACATCATTCTAGAATAATCATCTACAAAAAAAATAAAATACCTTTCACCATAGTATGATCTTGTTTGAGTTGGTCCACATAGGTATGTATGAATTAGATCCAACTTGTTCTCTACTGAATTATGCTTGCTCCTAAATGAGTTTCTCGCATGCTTTCCCATAACACATTCCTTGCAGATAGTATCAACTGGCTTCTCTATGCTAGGTAGATCTATTACTACTTTAATATTACTGATATTTATTATGTTATCAAAATTGATATGACATAGTCTTTTGTGCCACAACCAACTATCATCTAATTTAGCAACAAAATAACTTGCTTCTAGATTAAGCTGAAAAATATTACCTTTAGTCTTTGATCCTGATGCAATCATTTCTCCTTCTTTGTTGTTAATGATGCACTTGTTTCCCTTGAATTCCAACCTATAACCTTTGTCAAGTAACTTCCCAACACTTAGTAGGTTATGTTTCAAACCATCAACATGAAGAACATCATCAGTACTATTCTTTCCATCCAAAGTGATGGCTCCTCTACCAATGATGGGCTTAGGAGTGTTATCTCCAAATCTAACCATGGCACCATTGTATTTGTCTAGATGCACAAATCTATCTTTATCACCTATCATGTGATGTAAGCATCCACTATCTATGATCCAATATGTCCTTATGTCTTCTTGTGAAATCAATGCTAGCTCTTGATCCTTTTCCTTATCTTCATGATGCATCTCATCATTCATCTTTTCTATAATAGCAATGAATCCAATTTCATCTTCAGCTGAATCATCACGTGATACTCCATCTCTAGCATAGTAGCATTCCTTTGAATACTTAGGCTTGTAGTCATTTTTGTACTTTTTAACTCTTGTAGGACACTTAGATACAAAGTGACCAATCTTATTACATGAAAAGCATTTGAATGGAAATTTACCTTCATATTTCCCTTTTCCTTTCTTTTCTCTTTTAGAAATCATAGCAATAAAATCATCTAGTGTTTTCTCTTCATCATCATCAAAATTACCATAAGTGTTTACATATTTCTTACCATGAACCAAAGCTTTGATGGTTGTCTCACTTTTAGGCTCAGTCTTCAAACTTGATATCTCAAATGCAACAATCTTGTTGATTAAAGTTTCTCTTTTAAATTTTTCTGAAAATTGCATAGTCTCATCAAGGAAGTTTATCTTGTTCTCATATTCTAGTGTCAATGTAGTCATTAGTTTATCCATGATGTCTTCTTCTAAAATTTCTCCACCATTATTTTTGATTCCAGCAACTACTTCATTAATCCTTTGATTGTAGGCTCTTATGTTCTCCTCAGGTAGCATCTCCAATGTATTATACTTTTTCTTCCATGTGTTTTTATGCACATTATTTTCTTGTTTATCTCCTTCAAACATGTCTTCTAAGTGCTTCCATATCTTGTGGGCTATGTCTACTTTCTTTATCTCTGAAAAATCACTATCAGATAGAGCGTTGATAAGGGATTCTTTTTCTATTGCATCCTAATGGAACAAATCCTTCTGCTGACTAGTAGCATCATCCTTTGCAAGATCTACAAGAGAGGGGATCTAAACTTATTTGATAACCACTTCAAAAACTTCAAAAGCAATGCAGTGTAAATGTGTCATCGTCTTGTTCTTCCAATCAAAAAAAATTTCTCCATCAAACTTAGGAGTGTCTTTTCTAAAGAATGCCATTTGATCGACCTCAAGCTATTAAAATTTCTCTCTAAGGCACTTGGCTCTTATACCAATTGTTAGGAATAGTCCCAAGAGATAACTAAGACGAAGGGTGAATCAGTTATCTAAAAGTTTCAATTCTTTATCCAATTAAGTATACTTTAACATAAAGTATAAACACAATGAAAAAACACCAATATTTTGGTTATGGGGAAACCCAAATAGGTAAAAACCGTGGTGGGAATTGACACCCACTAATAATCTATACTAGTGTATTATGATCCTTGTTAGAAGATCCTTAACCCTATTAGGAGTTGCTTTACAATGTATTTAGTATAGTGGCCTAGTCAAGGGTGATACTCTATTAGGAGTCTTTTACAATTAACCCTATTAGGGGTGAGGATGCACTATTCGAGAGCACACTGCTTAAATGGGTGAAGGCTACAACCTTCTAAATAATAGATACACACTATATCTAGATCTTAGTGAACTGTGCTTTGACCTGTTATCTAGATCAATTCCAATGTTTAGCACAAACACTTTACTTGGTCACATAGACCTTCTTCTGATGGCTCAACACTTTGCACACTCTGCTTTTCTCTTCACAATCAACTTTGAACCACACTTTAGCAATCACAAATGACTGCCTATAAATATCTTACCTCTAAATGATATAATCAAGTCGTCATGTTAGAACCACCTTGAAATCATATTAGAGAATCCATAACATACTCAAATAACAATTATGTTAGCTCTAATAAGCATGCAACACAATCTGGGACATGTCCAATAATAATAATAATAATAATTCTGTCAGCTCTACCAAAGGAACTGAATCTTTCTCCTTAAGCTAAATTACATCATGCACTCTTAACCAAACATTACTAACTCTTCTCTGAGCACTAATCCAAGGATGCATACTGAAATGATAGGTGCAACTCTTGTACTAATAAAATCTCTATCGACTCTTCTAAATAAACATAGGAAACTACTACTGGTGAATAGCGACTACATAACTTCACTTCTACTAATCATCAGACTCTGCGTCCATGAATGTAACATCACTAACATGTCTCCATCAGATATCCAAATGTGCAAGTCTCTATGATAACTGTATAGACAATCATTCACAGAACACTACTTGTAACTCTGTCAGGAACACTACTGACATAAGCTGCTATATAACTATCTATACTAACAGTTAACCTTTGTGTCCATGATATCATGCTGATAACATGTCCATGTTGTATATACTAAAAGCTTACTACATAAGTCTTCCACACATGCTACTTACCATATGTTGTCATCAATGACAAACATACAGTCATCACTGGCTTTTTGGAAAATCTCCAACAAGTGATGAGGTAGCTAAAATAAAGGCTGCTCATTTTGAGGAGTTAATGAAATATGTTTGAAAAGTGTCAGTGATGTATTTCCTACTACTGGTGCTTCTACTACTACTTCTGCTTCTATTACTACTTCGGATGTATTTTCTATAGCAGATAATAAATATGATGATGACTTATATAGTTAGGAAACTTAGTACACAATTGTCATCTTAATGAAGTGACAAATGTGTCTGTTCTAGCAGGGACCTTCCACTGACAAATAGCCAATGCTATTCAATTTGGCTCCAGCTATGGAAACTTTTTCTCAAGTGGTAGATAATGCTACGAAAACCTTTCTTTTTAAAAAGAAAATCCTGCTAGAAAATATTCTATACTAAATCAATTCTATAACAAAGAAAGTCTAGTTCAACTGATAGGTATGGTGTGCATCCATTTTATGGAGATCTACCAAGATGATGTGCATCCATTTTATGGAGATCTGCTAAATGTTTAATATGATAAAGATCACTACAAGTTGTCCCTTTGCCAAATCAATATTGCTCGTAATCTCATTGCCAAAGTGGCCAAAGACTATGTTAGGCTGATAAAATATGGGGATTCTCTTTACCGTTGTAAATCTTTGAAGGTTGCTGCACTTGGATGAATATGTACCATTGTTAAGAGAATTGGACTAAATTTGGCTTACCTCAAATAGGTGAGGCAGCATATGGTTATGTTCTTTTTTCTATCTATCTGGTTTTCACTACCTGTCATTCCTTGGGATATCTTGCAACTGTTCTATAAATTAATGGTCTATATTTTGGTGGGTGTCTTGTGTGGGCCTATGAACTTTTTTATCTTATCTTTTTTTTCAATCCTATAACTAGATTTTGATACGTGGATTGCTTGTAAGGAACTTTGATACCGACATTTCAGTAGTTCTTCATATGATAGTTTTCTATGCAGTCCCCAGTCTAGGCTTTATTTGTAGATTTTTTATCTCAATATTAAAAGAATTAATTTAGTTAAATAAAGCTTTATGTCCCAAACATAATGACAACTAGGATGTGAATTTAATCTTTCTGACAACTAAAGAGTCAAAAAAGATAACAGATGGCTCAATATAACCTACAACTTTGTCCATGTAAGAGTTGAACTCTAAAATTTATGATATGAATACCTACAACTTGCAGCTAAGAATATGATACTAAATAATTATGACTTATTTTAAAAATTTAGGAAAACTCAACCATTTATGTAGCGATTACTTAAAAACAAGTATACCTAATGGATGACTCAATATTCGTAACCTCTCAGAAACTTTTTCTTTCCACTTCAATATCTTTCCTTGATAATTCTTGATCTCCTTAGAACCACTAGAAAAAAAATAATGACAACAGAACTTGCTACTTTAGAAAATTGCATCAATACTTAACTTAAACATTACAATCATGAAGGGTGTAAGTAAATCTGATATGCTAATAGACAAACTCATTTTGCACAAAATGGCATTAAGCATGGATTTTGGTTTACATGGGGTACATCAATTCCTTCATCAAAGACATTATCTATTACATTTATAATTGTTTATTTAGGTTCCATAGCACTAGCATATACACAAAAAGAATCTGTATTAAAAAAAAACATGGACACTACATATATATAAAAATAACCTTTTTTTAAAAAAAGAGGCCACTAAGGACAATTACACAGGTCTCCAGAAACAACATTACCCAACTCTTTCTCTCAAGCCAAAGACTCTATGTGTTTAATTGCCCAAACTAGCAGTCAATTCTATGTTGAGTATATTTGTCAGCCCCTCCTACAGTTTGAATGAATTAAGAATAGAAGATAGGAACAGATTTAACACTTCACCTACTCAAAAACAAAAACCAATGAAATAATCCACATTAGGCCAAGAGACGTTGACGCATTCAATATGAGAATACTTACACAAAATCAAGCCGAATCATGCCAGACAATGACAATGAGAAGTTGACTATTGGCCCTTCTAGTTTTTTATTTGATAGTTGCCTAACAATGACACATTCAAAATGCACTTATGATCAAAGAACTAGAATGAATGAAATTGATTAAATAATGAAGGTATGTTAGTTTGAGCTTCACTTGGTTTCGAGAATACTTTAATATTCTCTACTTAACAAGGCCAACCACATGAAAGTGGAAGCTCATCTAGCCTCACCCCCCCCTCCCCCTAACATCAATCTAAATTCCCCATTAACATGTAATTACACACTTCATTCTTCCATTTATGAACTATAACATTCAATCAATACAATCACATAACATCCATTAATATGATATAACATTCATTAATATGCAACACTAATCAAGAATTCATTAACACATAACAATATTCATTAACATGACATATAATTCAATATTAATACACAAAATTCATAGATAATTACTTAAAACAATGTTCATGGAGTTATAATGATAGTTTTACTAATATTTTTGTCACAATTT
Organism: Chamaecyparis obtusa; assembly: GCA_027943335.1. NCBI lineage: Eukaryota > Viridiplantae > Streptophyta > Pinopsida > Cupressales > Cupressaceae > Chamaecyparis > Chamaecyparis obtusa. The sequence goes on along the minus strand of BSBK01002646.1, from coordinate 280,371 downwards.
GATGTTCAGGATAGGGGAAAAGCACCTGCAACAACAAAGGCAATAGTTGTAGATACAGATGAGGATATCCCAGAAATCCCTAATATAATAAATACAGTGAAGAAAAAACTAAAAAGAGTCAATGCAAAAATTATTACTATTTTGTAGGATGCTACTACTGGCCTAACCATGATGTCCATGACCAGGTAATTGAGCAAGCAAAAAATCTTGTGACAAGAACACATACATATTTTAGTTCATGACATCAAAGAGTATAAAATATAAACCTTTATTGAAATTTTGTTATAACTAAATATTCATTACTACTTACTTCAAAATGATGTGCTCGCACCATCAATTCATTTGTCCTCATCAACATCTCCTCAGTTGGATTTGCATCTTCCAAATTAGTAATAATTTTTGCATTACTCTTTTTAGTTTTTTCTTCACCATATTTATTATATTAGGGATTTCTGGGATATCCTCATCTGTATCTATAGCTATTACCTCTATTGTTGTAGGTGCTTTTCCCCTATCTAATATTTATCTTTAGGTGTCCACACTCGTTCTGTTGCTTGTTGTCTGCGGGTCACAGTAAGTGATTGGGAGAGCCCTGTTTTGGCACCAGTCATGTAGTACAAGCACTAGAATTGAGTTTTTCAGCACGGGCTAGGAAAGTTTTGTATATCAACATGCGATAAAGTCTCCTATACTCCTATTATATCTATTATATTACAGTCTCCTATAGTTTGCAAGTCTGTTTGATAGGGTTCAAGAAGCCAATCTATTATTGTCTAAAGGATATTTTGGGTTTCTATGTTTTGTTACATGTTTTTTAATAACAGTGTTTAGATGGTTCTTAAGGTAATGTTTCCTATTTTATGTGAACATTTTAAGACCTCTAAGATGTATTATTAGGGATTGTAAATGGTCATAAAGGGTCATAAGGGGTCCTAGGACACAACAGCTAAGAAAAATAATTGTAGGCATCATGGTCACATTTTTTTGGAGACAATGTAATTGAGTGGTGTACCCAGATGATGGAGAGAAACTTCTGCACCTCTGGTTCCAAGTTGTTCTCCATCCTGAAGTGTCAACTTGGAATCAGAGGAGCGAAAGTTGCACTCTATCATCTAGGTATACAACTCAATTATGTTTTCTCCAAAAAAATGTGACCATGATGCCTACAATTATGTTTGTCGGCTATTGTGAAATCTACATTTATGTTTCTTAGCTCTTTGTAGTACTCTTCTTCAATCTATGTTTGATGATAAGCATCTTCTTCTTACTAATTGCAGCCAAAGCTTCCTTTTCATCAGGATTCAACTCCACTTCCCCCATCTCATCATCCTCATCACCTTTAGCTACCATCCTAAGCCCTTCTTCCCTCTCCAATTCTTCAAGCCTCTGCAAGATATCTAGATCAATAAAGTCTGTGACATTGTGTCCATCCATGATCTCAGGAATATAATCTTCTTTCCACTCTTCATTTTCCAAAATATACCACTTCTTCAAGCTTGTAGAGTAGTCTCTAGGGGTTGCAAATCAATCTTATTACAAACTACAATAAGAGGCTTAGTAAGTCTAATTTAATTTGTCTCTGGACTGAGACCTTAAATTATTGAGCATCTCTTTGTTTCGATAATAGTTTAATTAACATTCTCTACTTAACAGGGCCAACCACGTGAAGGTGGAAGCTCATTTGGCCCCTCCTAGGAGCCTCTTATGACCCTTTACGACATTTTAAGACCTCTAAGATGTATTCTTAGAGATCGTAAATGGTCGTAAAGGGTCATAAGGGGTCCTGGGACACAACAACTGAGAAATATAATTGTAGGCATCATGGTCACATTTTTTTGGAGAAAACATAATTGAGTGGTATACCCAGACGACGAAGAGAAACTTATGCTCCTCCGGTTCCAAGTTGACACTGCAGGATCCCAAGACCATAGATAAGGAATAAATTTAGAGAGCAGAGGAGGACCATAATGATAAAAATAATACAAGACAAACCTCAAGTTAAATGAGGCAACTGCAAACATTTTAATAGAATTTTATTATTAAATAATTAAATTTGCATAGAGGGGGCTTAGAACACTAGTATATGCAAATTTCATTATTTAATAATAAAAATCTATTAAAAATTTTGCAGTTGCCTCATTTAACTTGAGGTTCATGCTATATTATTTTGGTCATTATGGCCATCCTCCACTCTCTAAATTTATTCCTTATCTATGGTCTTTGGATCTCGTAGTGTCAACATGGAATTAGAGGAGTAGAAGTTTATCTCCATTGTCTAGGTATACAACTCAATTACGTTGTCTCAAAAAAATGTGACCATAATGCCTACAATTATGTTTTTCAGCTATTGTGAAATCTACATTTATGTTTCTCAATTGTCATGTTTATGTCCATGTTTTTTATGTGTTTGGGAAGACATCTTTCTAGCCTAGGCCTGGATCCTTTGGCAATTAGCTTCATAATAATGTAGATGATAGATGAGCAATTAGCTTCCCAAGAAAAATCCCATAAATGAACTATGTGTACCCCAATTCATGTGCCCTCTATGCATACCCAAATGATATATTTAAAACAACAAGGGTAAGGCTAAATTTACCCTTGTTGTTTCAAATATATCATTTAGGTATGCACAAAAGGCATGGGAATTGGGGTACACACAGTTCATTTATGAGATTTTTCTTGTGAAGATAATTTCTCAACTCTCATCTGCTTCATTTATTATCAAGCTAATTGTCGAAGGATCCAAGCCCGGGCTAGAAAGATGTCTTCCCATTGTGTTTAAGCCATATTCCTTATTCTTGTCAAACTTCCTTGGTATGGTAGGCCTGCTCTCTACAGTTCTCTTCTTCAATCTATGTTCAAAGATCACCCCTTCTTCCTTCAAAGCACTCATTGAGAGTAGCACGCCATCATCCCCCCCTCTTGATTCCCAAAGAACCCACCCATATTTTTCCCAGCCTCAAATCTGATCTCCACAACCAATTTTGCATCTTCCTTTGGTAGTTTCTCTAGTGTTAGTTTATTTCAGATTCTAGCATGGAATGAACAAACTATAGAGATCTTCCAAATACTAGCAGTTGGTGCAGGAGCACCAAGGTCAAAGGTAGGAGTCATGAAGAGCACCAGGGTCACTGATGGATCCTTAGGTGTAGTTGAAATTACCAAATGGCCTTCAAAGTTCAAGGAACAAATGGAATAACAAAGAAAACACTATACGTTAAATCATGTGATTGATAGCAGATTGGGTCTCGCCTGAGCCATAAACATGAAGAATTATTTTTAAAAAAGATGTAAACCATATATATGTGCACTTGAGGCAAAGAAAAGTTACATCATATCCATATTAAAATATTAGTTACAATATGAAAATACTAAACTAACTAATTCTTGATTTCATCTCTACATATGGTCACAACAAAGATATGCGATTACAATACAGAGAACGCATTGTAAAAATATAATTTTGGAATTTTCCCTAGCCTGACACATTTTGCACTCAAATCCTTCATCACGGATAAGTGGAGATGGGTAGACAGATGCAAATGAGTTATCATCAACCCAACTTAAGTATCTATAGCCATTATTTCCTTGTGATGCCCAATCTACATTAGTTCTTATAATATAATGAATAGTATTTACATTAGAAACATTAAATATATACACATTAGCAACCTTTTTTCTATTTGGGCAGCACCAAAATTGTCATCTAGGTTTGCTCTGTGTCCGTGAAGTCTTCAACACACACTGTCCACCATCACATTAACATTTTTGCACATTGACAAGAGCCATCGAGCCTATATCAATAATGCACTGCACCATCATTACTACATTTATTACATAAATATTATAACATATAATCATATGATTATAATAATCATACATTCACCACTATTGCTCTATTGTAGATTCAAGTACTTAAAAAATGTTTGCAATCAATGGTTTGAACAAAGATGTCATTCTAGGGTAGTAAGGAAAATTTAACTATACCTGAGCTAGAATTAGTCAACTTCAATACTTTCAATACTTTCAAAATTGAATATGAAATAGGGATATAAACAAGAACTATCCACATAGGTTATAGACACTAAAACCTTGCCATTGATCCATATGGGTATAACACAAAATAGATTTACATAAACCAATTAACTCAAAACACAAACCCTTTTTCAAATAATTTAATTTTAACTTTGGTTGTGTTAGAGGAACTATGTTGACTTTATTTTGTAGTTTTTTAGCATGAGAGTTTGTAGATTAATAGGAGTTCACATTTTTATGGGAACATATATGGATGGTTCTAATGCTTTGCAATTACAACAATTGAGCATTCATCATTTGGTATATGAACAGGTGAAAAACATGCAGACATCCAGATATGTGTAATGTAAGCTTTCCTGCAACAAATGGACTTGTGATGATTTTCACAATAGTAGATGTGTGGCAGGAAAGCTCAAAGTACTACTTAGGAAAATATGAATGTTCATCACCTGTTGCTAAAACAGATTTACATAAACCAATTACCTCAAAACACAAACCCTTTTTTGAATAATTTAATTTGATTTTGACTTTATTTTGTAGTTGTTTAACATGAGAGTTTTTAGATTAATAGGAGTTCACATTTTTATGGGAACGTATCATTCAATTGAGCATTAATGCCCATTCATATCTAGTGAGATGAACATAACTCATGTACCTCATGCTAGTGTGCTTGGATTAGACTAGACATTATCCAACTGCCTGTGAGGGTTATCACTGTTATTAATTGGTGTAAAAGGAGGACCACCTGTGTGTTATAGCACTTTATATAAATACTCACTATTTGGATAATGTCTAGTATAATGAAAATAAGTGTTTACAAGGTATCCAAGCACACTAGCATGAGGTACATGAGTTATGTGCATCTCACTAGTTATAGATGGGCAACTATGGCACACTAGTATTTGTGAACTCCTGTTAATCTACAAATTCTCATGTTAAACAACTATAAAATAAATTCAACATAGTTCTATTAACACAACCAAAGTTAAAATTAAATTATCTAACTATGTTGACTTTATTTTGTAGTTGTTTAACATAAGAGTTTGTAGATTAATAGGAGTTCACATTTTTATGGGAATGTATCATTCAATTGAGCATTAATGCCCATCTATATCTAGTGAGATGAACATAACTCATGTACCTCATGCTAGTGTGCTTGGATTAGACTAGACATTATCCAACTGCATGTGAGGGTTGTCACTATTATTAATTGGTGTAAAAGGAGGACTACCTATGTGTTATAACACTTTATATAAATACTCACTATTTGGATAATGTCTAGTCTAATGAAAAATAGTGTATACAAGGTATCCAAGCACACTAGCATGAGGTACATGAGTTATGTGCATCTCACTAGTTATAGATGGGCAACTATGGCACACTAGTATCTGTGAACTCCTATTAATCTACAAACTCTCATGTTAAACAACTACAAAATAAAGTCAACATAGTTCTATTAACACAACCAAAGTCCTAGGACAAAGGATAGAATAGGACAATGTTACACAGTCCTAGAAATGTAGACTTTTGGGATTTGAACTATGTTCAAATAGGTACAGTAAAGTGTCCTATTGAAGGGTAGCTAGTAAACAACCATGTTCAGATGTGGATGGATAGTGTGCAAAAAGAACTAACTATCAAGGCACCATATTCCTAAAGTACAGGTGCAGACTCAGACATCTAATGCCAGGACTGATTCTTGGGACAAGAATCCTTTCAAAGGTGGTGAACATGGTGCAGGGGCACCTAGAACATCCAAAGACTACCAGGAGTCCATAATGACAACCATGCACCTAATGACATCTAAAGACATCAATTGGAATGTGTTGGCACCTATAATGTCCTATAAGGTCATTCCATGCAATGCAAATGGCAAATATGGAATAAGTATTAAAATGCCTAATAGGCCTTAGGACCAAAATAAGAGCCTAGGATGGTATTTTGTGTTACAAGTTTATAATAGTTTAGATTTGATTTTAATAATTCTTAATAATTTCATTTGGGTCACATTTCAAAGTCTTAAGGCTTCATTATCTTTAAAAGTTTCAAAAACTCCAAATTTGTAATGTTGCGAATTCAAAATTTTGAAATACAACGATTATTAGAAAATGGAGGGAATTGGATTTTGTTATTTTTTAGTGAAAACTAATCCATCCAACCGATTGGGATTGGTTGGATTATTTTCTAGGAGTCCATCAAATATGCCAAAGTTCCATTGTACGATAGAAGAGGCCTGGTGTACGAACTATACTGAGTTTTTGATAAATAAACTTCTTTAAAATGCAATTTCCTTGAGTTCTTAGAGTGATTTTGGATACATTTTGTGATTGTCTTACATTTCAATGCATTTTGAATAGTTAGATATTGATCCTAGACCACATCTATGCATTTGTGAGGTCTGTATTTATATTTTTACTCAATTAATTATGACTGGCAAAGTAGTTTCAGCCATTCCTTTGATAGTTTTGTGAGTTTCCAATTGAATATGGTCATTCCATGACCTCTGACCATTGTAACACATGGAATGACTAAGTATTAATATGTACTATAGTTCCCTAATCCATTAATGTAATGATAAGGAAGAATGTTTGGGTGATCACCAAAATTTATAGAGGAAACTTAATGAATTTTCTTGGTATGCTACATCAGTAGCCATTTGGTCTAAAGGAGGAACATAGATTATGATTTGGATCATCTTGTAAAGATCATCTAATGGTGAAACAACTACCTATTGGACCTAGAATTGATCACAGATAGGAGATTTAAGAATACCCTGAAGCTTTAGTGGTTACAACTGAAGCTCTTTTAGGCCCAACCAATTATCACAATAGAATAATAATGTTGATTCAAACCATGGACAATGGTTCCAACCAACACTTTCAAAACTCCTTAGTCTCTGAATTTCTTCAGCCACAAGATGATTCTTCTAACTACCAATTTCCTTGAATGGGATTTGTAAAGTTCCAAGTGACACTTTTCTTCACAGACATCAACTGGTTGCTGATATTTAACCCAATTCCTGATTCCCTTCAGCATCACAATCTTTCTTTGGTTTTAAGCCTGCAACTATGTTCCTCCCTTCAATCAGTTATTAGATTTGGGTCAAGGTCATCCTATATAGAATTCACTATCTTCTAATGTGTCACACTAAATCTTCTAACTAACTTTAACCACTCTAATCCAGCACTATCGACTGTCATAGAGACACTCTAATCTAGTTGATCAAGTTAGATTAGGGTCATCTGGAATGGTCTAACAGTGGGTCCTTACAATGGTTATTATCATTTAGAATTCTTCAATGTTCCTGAGGCTTTCGAATTTAACTAAGCCTTGAATCCAGATTATTCCTAGGATGTTGTTGCAAGCATTTTCTTACTTTTTTGGTTAAACACAACATATATCTAACTAGGGCATCAATCTTGAAGAAACGTATCTACTTCCCCCAAATCTAAGCAATTAGGTTATTAAAATTCATTTCCTTGGCTTTCTTCTCACCCAATGACATTGGAGACCAATGGAGAAATCACAAGTCAAGGTACACTCTCCATGACAAAGCTGACTGAGGAGTTTCTAGGTCGGTCTGACAAAGATTTTAGTATCTTGTGGGCATAGCACAAAAGTTTCAATAAAATATTTGCATAACTAACAAATGAACTTCAAAACTATGGATGAATCGAAGGTTAAACTTGTAGATATGTTCAATCTATCCACTCACTTCACAAATTGACAAGGCATGATATATAAACAAAAACATACTCAGGGAAAATGAAATCTAATCAATGTAGTTACATGACCGTTTTTGTGATGACAGTCAACTATTTGTTCATTGTACAACTAACTGTGTAAAATAGAGATAAAACTAATCAAGTGAACATCAAGAACCATGAATGCATCAAATGGACTTGTAGGGGTGTTTAGTCTCTACATTCTCTTCACAATAGACAACCTAGCAAATACCCAATACATGATGCCATGGCACATTGCTCACGGTCCCTAAGTAGGTAACCAATAAAACAATGCCAGACAAATGTAGAGTAAGGAAATCCTTACAAGCGGTCCTCCTTTTACACCAAATCATAGTGGCAACCCTTGTAGGTAGGTGGTCCTCCTTTTACACCAAATCATAGTGGAAACCCTCACAAGTAGGCGGTCTTTCTAAAACTGTCACCAAATAATAGTTCAAACAATCGCAGGCTCCAGCTCCTTCACGTGCTCCAAGTGAAAACCAAACAATGAAATGAGATACAAAATCTTTTTTATTTTTAAAGTTATGCCCGTGTTGGTTTAAATTTTGACCTACATGGTATTGGTCAAAATTTTGACCAACACAGGCATGGATTTTTTTAAAAAGGAAGTTTTCCTTCTATAATCTGACCAACCTAAACCTTTTTAATTGATAGTCAAAAATTTTGGTAGAAAAATGAGGTCAAATGTAGTAGTGACCTCAAAGTTACTCCTCTTGGATCCTATGGTCTAGTTCTTGGCATAGATTGGCTATATGCCCATAAGGCCAAGATAGATTATCATAAGAAGATGATAGAATGCTTGGATGATGATGGAAATGCTATTGCAATTTCTGGAATCTAGAGACTTGTATCCCTCTTAGTGATCTCTGTTATGAAGCTTAAGTGAAGCATGCGAAAGGGATGACAATTATTTTCTATCACTATCAATGATAGGGAGGACAGGGCAGAACAAGAAGCATCACTGGATGACCATCCCATTTTGCAAGAATAAGGAGATGTTTTTGTTTAGAGATACCTGGTATGCCTCCTCATAGGGAAATTGACTTTCACATAGATCTTGTACTAGGAGTAGAAATGGTTCCTAGAGCACCTTACAGGATGACCACTAATGAGCTTAATGAGATCAGGTTGCAACTTGATGAACTATTAGAGAAAGGCCACATTTTTCCTAGTGTTTCTCCTTGGGGGGCACCTATGATCTTCGTAAAGAAAAAAGATGGATCTCTTAGGTTTTGTATGGATTACCACTAGTTGAACAAAGTAACTATCAAGAATTGGTATCCACTTCCTAGAATTGATGACTTCTTTAATCAGCTACAAGGTGCCTGAGTGTTCTCCAAGATAGACCTTAAGTTAGGATATCACTAGTTGAGGATAGTGGATAGTGATATTCACAAGACTACATTTTATACCAAATATGGCCACTATGAGTTCATTATGGTTCCATTCGGTCTTACAAATTCTCTAGCTATATTCATGAGTCTCATGAATGGAGTATTTCATACATTCCTTGATAATTTGTGGTGGTATTCCTTAAAGATATATTAATCTATTCAAAGGATGAAAAAGAGAACAAAGAGCACCTAAGACAAGTCTTTCAGTGCCTTAGGGATAATCAATTGTTTGGAAACTTGTCAAAATGTGCATTTTGCAAATTAGAGGTCAAATATTTGGGTCGTGTAATATCTAGTGATGGGATCTCAGTAGATCCATTGAAGACTGATGCTATTATGAATTGTCATGTAGCTACCACTGTGACTAAGGTGAAAAGTTTCATGGGTCTACCCAGTTATTATAGATAATTTGTTGAGGTATTCTCTTTAGTGACACAAGTGTTCTTGCAAGATATAGTCATATTGAATGGTGTACATCGTAAGATCATCTCAGATAGAGATTCTCTCTTCGCTTCAGCCTTTTGGAGAGAACTGCAAGCATCTATGGGTACTAGGCTCAACTTTAGTACAACCTATCACTCTAAGACAAATGGACATACCGAAAGGGTCAATTAGGTGTTAGAATACATGCTACATATGTATATGATGGACCATCAGACTTGGTTGGAGGAATACCTACATTTAGTTGAGTTTTCCTATAACAATGGGAATCATACATCCTTGGGTATTCCTCCCTACTAGGCTATTTATGGTAGACCTTTTAGGAGACCAGTCAGTTGGTATAGGATCGAGGATAGAGTTTTCATTGGTCCCAAGCTACTTAGAGGTATGGAGCAATAGGTAACCTTGATTAGGTAGTGTCTCAGAGAGGCTTATGATAGAAAGAAGAAGTATGTTGATGCAAAGAGGATAGATCAAGCCTATTTAGTAGGAGACAGGGTATTTTTGAGAGTGCGACCGCATAAGAGTACAATCCATCTTGGAAAGGGCTCTAAGATTGCACCTCAGTTTGTTGGACCATTTGAGAACCTTGAGAAGATAGGACTAGTTTCTTACCATTTAGCCTTGAAACCTAGCCTATCACACATCCATGATGTGTTTCATGTTTCCATTTTTAGGAATTATATTTATGATGAGACTCATGTGATATATTGGGATGCCTTATAGGTACAGTTATATGGACATATGGCTTTGGA